>CAIGQQ010038251.1:2609515-2645514 GCA_903798035.1 Danio albolineatus
ATATATATATACACACACAGAATAATGTTGTTATTAATATTTCATTGTTTCTCTCTCGTATTTGATTAGCAGGTATTCTCATGCAAATTGAGACACAGAGCACACACTTTCCAACCGCAACTACACTCAGACTACATATTAAACCATTTGGAAATCAACATTTGTCCACAAACACACGCAAAATTGAAATCCTGTATCATTAAAGGGTGAAGTGTGAATTTCCCCATAACAGATGTAACTGGATATAATCTAAAAGTCTAATGGCAATAAATGTATTTTTTCCCATAAATATTAATATGTTTGGTAATGAAATATTAAATCTCATTTGCATATATTCAAAAAGGTGAAACAAGGCTCAACAGGTCTGTCCCATCTGTTCCAGCACATTCCAGTGGTGCTCTATAGTCCCGCGGACTGAGATTCTGCTGATTGTGGAGGATATTTGAAAACCAATCCCTTATTGGCATATTCAAGAAACCAGTTTGAGATTATTTAAGCTTTATGGCACGATGTGTTATTATTTTGCTGGAAATAGCCATTATAAGATGGACACTGATCAATAAGAGATGGACATAGTCAGCAACAATATACTAGACTGGCATTTAAAGATCTCGATTGTTACCAAGGAGCCAAAGTGAGCCAAAAAAGCCATTACACCATGTTTCTTAAGCCAAAATGTACCTCATAAAAGTGTCTGGGGAGTGTAGCACAGTGTAAAGTGCATGTTAAAGCTAAATGGAAGATGAATCTTGTCATTTCGTCCATCAGTTTTAAACCTCCGCTTATATAAATACTGTTCACATCTAAAATTGTCAAAATCAAAAATCCCCAAATCATTTTTTTCCAAAGAACATTTAAATAAATGCAACATCAAGAAGCCTCATATTTGGGGGAACAAAAATTGAACCTGGCTGGTTTTCCTCTGACAAATCTCAACCTCGCTGCATTCACTTAGGTAATTAAGAAAAAGAGAGCTGGCTGGGCGTGACACGAGCTGTTCTCAAAGATATCTCTTTTAATTGGATGTGCCACTGCTAATGATCATCCTAATCACATCAACGCTGACTCTTTGTTCCAGCCGCACTTGCAGCAGAGATAAATCTTTCTATTCTTTCCATACTAGCACTGAGAAATGCCAGTGTTTCTCCTTCCTCTGTGAGCAGGGGCTGTGTTGGTAAGTAAGTAGATTTGTTATGGTGGAATTGATCATGATGGGCAGAACAGATGTGAGATCAAGCACAGATGGTGACATTCTCAAATCAGAGCCAAAATATTAGAGAAAATGCTAGGAACAGCTGTATTCTGTGTGTGATCTGTCAGAATGTTTTGTGAGCTAAATGAAAAATATTTACCTTAAAATGATCCCAAGTGGATTTTGTGATGAACAAAAAGCAAGTAAGTTGGCTCCCTCTAGTGGCGCTCCTAAACACATGCATCAGGGAATGCGCTGCTCCAGTAAGTCCCGTTTCCGCTAACTACCAGCAGGCCTGTCTTTTCACATCATGAAGACCAGAGGCATATGACACCCCAGCACAGTCGGGCTCATCATCCTGAATTCGTAAAGGAAACTGGAGGTAAAGTTAGGGGGGCGTCCAACTATCAGACTACGTTATAAACACTAATATCTACAAATCAAAACATATGATTATCACTTCACCCATCCACACAGATTAGTATGTATAATGTCACTATCGCCATATAGCTGTCAATCAATATTTAAATATCACTTATATTAACGTGGAGAGAGAGAGAGAGAGAGAGAGAGAGATGGCTAGAGTGTTCAGATAAATGGATAGCCTAGCAAAGTATAAGATGGTCATGTTTGTGTGTATTGGTGGTGTAATGAATCACAAATCTCATGGTTCAGATCACATAATTTTGTTTGACGAAACGAACCATTTTTGGATCAGCCAAAAGTGCAGGAGACAAATGTAACTTGCTTTCTATTTATTATAAAAACAGAACTGCGAGACACTTTTGGTTTTAACAAACAGAACTCAGAACCTGTGGTTTTATTAGAAATAAAATGAAGAAATAATCTGAAAAAAAATATTATTTAAACATTCAGTACTGTGAAAAATTCACGGTTAACATAACCGTTAATACAACACAGTTAATATAAAAGTCTAACATTATAATTTCTACAACCCATGTTTATTTTTAGTCTCATTTTCATTAAATGGTTCAGTTATTCACTCATAAAACCTCATGTTTCATTGCTAGATGATCATTTTTGAAGAGTTATTCAGTGGCATATTTTTGATTGCTGGTTATCACCATCTGTTGGTTAAATAATGTATTTGCTGTCTACTTTCATTTTTGAGCATCATTAAATGCATATGACGGTGATTTTAATCTCTTTAATCTTTTAATCTCTTTGTTGAATTTTGGGTTTTTCTAACACAGAGTTGAATGCAGTGACTGGAAGGATTAATAAACATATGCAAATCAGCATCATTTATAATTTATGTTGCATGGCTGTTGAGATCCCGAACTTGTAGTGATTAATTGTGCCGCTTAGCCTGCATTAATGCATTCAGTGTAAGTAGTAACAGAAAACACCTTTAATAACCTAAGAAACCAAACACATCTCGAATAACCTACCACAACGTCTTTCGTCATGATTATATTTTACTGCAAAGCCTAAATGCTTTCATACATGTGATTTGAATGACATGAGAGGCGATCTCTCTGTGATTGTTATAAATTTAGGATTGTCCAGTTAAAAAATGTATTAATCTATGGGTCACATGTTCTCAACTATGGACTGAGATCTGTATTCAACTTTTTCAACCGTGATCCGTTACACCCCTAGTGTGTTTGTCTTTATATATGCGTGTTTGTGTGTGTGTGTATATATATATATATAGAGAAAAAGAAATAGAGAGAGAGAGAGAGAGAGAGAAAGATTTAAGCACTTTGAATTACAAGGACATGAGGTGTATCCCTGTAAACCACCTTAATTGAGTACAGCTAAGCCATACCCATCACATTATACAACACTGCGCCCCTGACATGTACACACACACACTTGATTATCTATCTTTCCATCCATCCATCCATCCATCCTGCTTACAGTGTAAAGGACACAGGAAATAGGCAAAAAAGAAATATTTATTTCATGATAGACCTCAGTTTCCAAATAACTGACCATTCAAAAAATGTAGTTTCCTGTTGTTTTTTTTCTTTTTTCCTTTTTTTCAGGATCCACAGACAGCAGTTGTAATATCTAAGACCACATGCAATGGGTTTTTGTCCACTACACAAACAGGTACTTAAGCCCCTAAACCAGCAGCACCTTGACCTGAGCCGCACTCCTCGCAGCTAAAACCACAGCCCATGCTTTATTAGAGTCCAGCACTCTCCCACTTTCAATTTATGGGTTCAATTTCTGATGGCGACAGCAAAAGGTTTTTCTCAGAGGACTGTATGAGGGACACACATCCATGCACTTATGGAGTTTACAGGTAATGTTCAATATGAGCCTTTGAAGGACCGCCGCTCATAGTGTGAAGGATTTTATACTTCTTCCAGAGGTAAAAATAAGGACAGTTTTTTTATTATTATTAAATAATATGAAAATTTAATGTCCAGGTCTGCAGTGTGGTGTCCCGTGTTAAAAGGTCTCTGGACAGATAAAGTGCACTTGATGGCTGAGGTTTTTCAGCAGTGGGTCTCCTCATCCACAACGACAGCAAAACAACTCGATGACTGCCCTAACTCAGGGATTTCAATATGTAGCACTGTAGCACCAAGTGTCCACCAGTAAGGCAAGATACTGTAATGTGGCAGGCTGCAGATGAGAAACACGCAATGGCAATATGTATGTGCTTGTAAAAGACGACAAAAAAAGTCACAAAAACCTCTGGGTAATCATGAAAATCAGTGCACAGAACAGCATTTAACTTGCCCTTTTCAGTCCAAATTCGGACCGCTGAGGACGTGGATATAAAAGCTAATCACAGCATTCACAGAGCCTCTTTCTGATACTCCATTGCCTGTTCGAGTCCTCTCAGATTAAGAGAAAGACATGATGGTGGATGTATCCTTCACTGTCCAAGAACGAACGCTTTCGGTCAGCTGCTCCTTTTGTTCCAGTGAGATGATGAGCAGATCTGGCCATTCGAGTCAAAGAAGTGTTCAGTCTGATGTTGTGCGCTCTTCTGCTTGAATGAGTGGATTGAGAGTGCACAGCCACAGAACAGAGATGCTAATGCTGCAGCCTCATAAACCAGACTCTGTTGGGAGTGAGGAACATGTAAAAAAAAGGCACCGTGTTTCTGGACAGGGCGGATGTACGAGTGTGTATGTGCAAGATGAGTTTGAATCCATCTCTTTACCTCCACCTCTAAAGGCATTACCATTTACTAAGGCAAAATCTCTCTGTAAAGAAATGCAAAGTGCATCTTTTCTGCTCTCATATATTCTTTGCACAGCTGCTGTTGGACCAGTGTCCAACGCTGCATTATAATCATAGATATATCTCTTTAATAAATTATATTTATATTTATATATATATTTATTTATCCCACCCCCCGATTATGCCACTGTGGCCAGCAGCGCACATCACAGGTATTACTGTACAAACTTAAAGCCATGCTTGTCCTTTGGCTACTTCAAGGCAAAGTTCTGCTTGGTTCACAGATTCCTCGGACGATGCTGAGAACGAACAGACTCTGAGCAGGTTTCTTCACAGAGATCACACACACATTCCGAGAAAGGAAGGGGGGGGAATATTCGTACATGACGAAATAAGACAGAGGGACAAAAAAAAACATTGTAAAATATGATTCCAGCGACAAGTCTTCCATGAGGTGTTGCCATGGGAAGCAAAGAGTCCTCTCAGAGGGCTGTGGATAAGAACGCGATCTGATTGGACAATCTGTGAGCCCAGAGTTTCACTGCACACCCTCCTCATCAACATACGTGGAGGGAAACCATCCAATCTGAATGGAAACATGGACATAATGTGAGAATACACAACTTGAGACTGGCACACTCAGTAATTGTTAAAATTTTAAAGAATGAATGCACTTATATGCATCAGTTTGATCAATTTTAATATTACTGTCGAAGACAAGATGCTTTACAAACAATAAATGAGATGCTTACAATAGTCTAAAGATTCATCTTTTTACCAACACTTCCTATTCTGTTTTACATTCTTTAAAAATAAAACAATGCATACCAACACTATGTATTCTCTATTACAGGGGTGTCCAAACTCGGTCCTGGAGGGCCGGTGTCCTGGAGAGTTTATCTCCAACTTGCTTCAACACACCTGCCAGAAAGTTTCTAGTATACATACACTCTCAGAAATAAAGGTACAGGAGCTGTCACTGGGGCAGTACCTTTTCAAAAGATACATATTTGTACCCAAAAAGTCCACAGTGGTACCTCAAAGGTGCATTTTAGTGCCCAAATGTACCTAAAAAGTACCTTTGAGGTACCATTATGGACCCTTCGGGTACCAACATATATCTTTTGAAAAGGTACTGCCCCAGTGACAGCTCCTGTACCTTTATTTCTGATAGTGTAGTAAGAGCTTGATGAGCTGGTTCAGGTGTGTTTGATTAGGGTTGGAGCTAAACTCTCCAGGACACCGGCCCTCCAGGACAGAGTTTGGAGACCCCTGCTTTAAGGGCATCATTTGTGTCATTTATAAATCCTTGTTGATTGTAATAAATGTATTTAATTCATTCTAAATTTTTCATTGCAGTTCTCCACACTATTATTGACTCAATTCCTTCTTTTACTTCATCAGCTCTAAACTCATCTGGTATTCCTCTAGGCTGGCCAGTTGCATCTATACGAACTTCTAAGTCAGGTGTATATTAACTCTTAACTCAATGCTTCCAATTCTGTGGTCTTTATATGTCATCTTGCTCTTTAACCCAATCCGTTATTAATGGAAGGGTGGGGCGTAATATTCCCCTTCCACAGATCCAGTAATAGTCTATTTGTTCATCTTGCTATTTGAAATCGTTTTATGAATTGGACATTTCATCCAATGCAAATACCAAGTGTGCGGTTTGTTAGTTTTTTTTAATCGCAACTTCTGAAATTAGCAGCATTCCATTCGTTATTGGAGCTGTAGCCATTTGGAAGGTTTGCATATAAACATTTTCTTTTCTCCACATTTAATATTCAAATGTCAAATTATTGCACAATTTCAAATTTTCCCACATTTGTCAATCTGCTCGTTTGATTATGACATTCATATTCTAATTTCTTAATTACCACATATCTTATTGGGATCTCGCTTATTGTTGCTTGAAATCTGATGTTCACTTCTTTACATTCTTTTTACAACATATCATTGTTCTCTAATGTGACTTTGGAGTTTCCTATAATATCAAGACATTGAGCCTGGCAAAACTGAACTTTGCACAATGTCGATAATCATGAAGTTCTGCAACCACTATAAGATTTTCAAAGGTGTTGGTGAACATATTAAGCAACTTATAATATAAATCCCCTTCTTACACTAACAATCCCTTTTCTATGTTTTTTCATCCTTTAAAAACCGATTGGCACTCTAGATTAGACTAACCAGGAATTGTCATGATGTTTGTATGCTTTGATTGCTTTCCTCCATAGTCTGTTTGTAAATCACTTTGTGTAAAAGTGTCTGCGCAGCGGTGCCAAATAATGACATTTAAATCTAAATCATTTGCTTGCTTCATTTACCCTGCCGTTGGCTTCTCCTTTCCACCACCCTTGGTCTCCACCGATCTTGCTGTAGATCTTGACAATGTCTCCTTCTCGCAGAGACAGCTCTCTCATGTCTCGGGCAGCAAAGTTGTATCGCGCCACAGCTGTGCTGACTACCCTGGGTGTGAATACTGTACAAGCCAACCAAAAGCCCCAGATTAGCGCATTAAACACGGAGGAGCATCATTAGCAGATGAGTGGACACGTTATGACACTGTGAGTGAGATGAACTGTAATGAGTGAAAGCTTGTGAAGACTGCTCTACTAATAGGCCATTTTCACTGGAGTTGTGTGAATATCTGGAGCTCTAATGGGGGAGTGCTGGAAACACAAGCGGGATGGATGAGAATGGGAGGATATGAAGAGGAAGTCGGAAACATGGATGATGCAAGAAGCGCAGTACCTGACCAGAAGGGAGCAGAACTTTGAGAGGAGAAATTGAGGCCCTGAGGACTAAGGAAGGAGAAGTTGTAGGAAGCACAGGTGGCTGCTGAGACGGGATAGGAAGAGAGAGAGAGAAAGAAAGTGAGAGAGAGAGAGAGAGCACAAAAATAAATAAAAGAGGAATGCACAACTGTGTAAGGGCATGGTTGTGTTATCAAACCTAAGACAAAAGAGAACCTAAGGCAAAAGTGTGTGCGTATTTGTGGATGAGGGGCCATTCACACAGAACGCATTTTTTAAAAACGTGAGATGCAGCGCTCAGGAACAACTTTTTCTTGTCAAATAAAAATACTGCAATGCTACTACACAGAGGCTCGCAACACGTGCCCCTCCTCAGAGTTCTTCAGAATGGTCCACTGCTTTGAAATTGAGCAACCCTGCATGTTAAAGCTAAAATGACCAGCAATAGATGAGAAACATGAGTGAAAAGGTCACACATTTTTGCCAAGTGCATTTATATATATTGATCACACTTTCCATAAATATATTAAACAGGTTTTAAAATTAAAAATAACTCTCTTATCTAGTTAATTCATGATAATAAACATTGAATGCTTGTGGACCAAAACGTTTTTAATATAATTAAATCTTTTTAAACACTAATAGATAAAACATTTATATTTCAAATAATTGCTGTTCTTTGCAAGGTTTTGTTTATCAAAATATTATTAATAAATATCAATGTTTAGCTATGATCCTAATATTTTTTGAAGATCAAATCCTCTTCACCGTTCAAGATACTTGTTTAAAATTTGCTGAAACAACACAGAGTTTTTTTGGAGGACTACTTAATTGTTTTATATTCAGTCCATTTAAATTTGTAAAAATTTAGGATAATGGTTAGGGTTACTTTCTTAAATGCTAAATTCTTAATGCAATGCTTAATTTTAATCAATGTCGTCTCAACACAAATCCACTGTGTGGAACCCAGCATTTTTTACAATGATGGAATGATTAATGAAGGATTGTGTGACACATTAAAAAAACCTAAAACATACATTTGACACTGTAATAACATTTTAAATCCAAAACATATATTTTACAGAATATTTAATGAAATAAATGCGTAAACATGAGATAAACATCTTGAGAGAGTAATCATCATTATTATCAATCCCAAGCTTTTAATGGTAGTGTTTGTGCATCAACCTATTTTCACATTACTTTTATGAAAAAGAATACAGTGAACATCCTGTGTTTTTTCCTGTTTCATGGAAGAAGATAAGTCATACAGATGAGTGAAAGAGAGGGACAAGATTTTCTGATCGAATGACTGCTTTAAGTGGCTTTTTGTGTTGGACAGAGGATCTTCAAACCTTTCACACTCACAGCTACTGTCTATATGCACTTGCTTAAAAATATAATTGAGCAGCAGTTAAGCTTGACTGGAAGGGGAACAAAGGCCTATCATTTATAATACATCTAATGAAGCATCTGTTTATTGGAACCTATTCAGCTGGCCAAGCAAACCTTGGCCCCGGGAGCCAGAAGCCTCAGTCAGGCCACAGCCTCAGCCAGAATGGGCGGATCCATGACTACCAAACCTAAGATGACTGACAGCTGAAATACCAGTGGGCGGAGCATTGTGAATGTGAGGGCGGGACCAGCTGGTAGGGTTTGTTTGTTCAGACCTCGAGAGCGTGTCCAAAAGAGCTGCTGGCCAGACTGGTGGAGGCTCAATAATACATGTGTGCCAGAGAAAGCAAGAAAGCAGAAGGGTGAAAATAAAAAAAGAAAGAAAGAGAGAGAGAAAAATAGGGAGCAGCAAAAACGTGACAGATAAAAAGACGAGGAGGATTATGGCAGCGAGTGTTTACCTGGTGAGCGGGTATTGGTGCGAGAGCTTGAGCGTTCCCGGGATTTGTAAGGGTACCGCAATGTTGTGTCCAACAGCTTAAAACTCTCTTTCAGTGAATGACTCTGATAATACTCCACAAGCTCCTGTTACACAGAAACATATCACAAGTTACTTACAGCAGTTGGATTAGGCTTTAGTTCTGTGCAAATGAAATGCAAATTAAGAGCCGTGCTAGCATCACTCATCTTGTTTTCTGGCAGATGTGCAGCATATGGCTTTAAAGATGAACAATTGGATAAAAAAAGCAGACTGTCATAATTCAGTATGCAAATTTTTCAAATAACATGGAAAATAATTTGACTTATAGACTACTGAATTACCATTGAAAGTTAGGTGTTTTCATGGTTTTGAAACAATTCTCTAAAACTTAATTTTCAACAGCCAGTCAGAACATCATTATTCAGTAACATTTCTTTTTACTGTCAGTTTTTTAAACAGGGTTTTTGCAGGTTTCAGGTTTTGAGTCAAATTTAAGACATTTTAAGATCCTTTTAAGACCATTAATGAATGAAATTCTAGACTTAAACAGGGCTAAGGATTTTTTGTAATTTTCCAAAAGAATTGGAAAAAAAATCAAATGTAGTTATTTGTTAACCACATATCTTTATGTGTCTAGTTAGTATAGTTGTATACACTTTTCAACAAGTTTCTTTTTTAAACAACAAGTTTAGCATTTATGATTAGGAATTTAATTAAGATAATTTGCTGTGTAAATGTCTAACAGGTGGTGTGAGTTGTATCTCTTTGCAATAAAAAACTTAAATATTTTTTATAAAAAATATTCAGATGGATTGTTGGTGATGGGAGTCTTTTAAAATTAAGACCAGTTTAAAATGATTTAAGACCTACAACACCATATTTATGTGAATTTAAGACTTTTTAAGACCCCGCAGACACCGTTTAAGAGTTGTGCTTGATACTGATATCTGTTTTACATTTTTTTAAAAACTGTGAAAGTTTCAAATAAATTCTTATATTAATAGAAACGTTAACAGTTATTAGAAATAGAAATTCTAACATTATAAATGCCTTTCCTGTCATTTTTTGTACATTAAAACTAAATATTTTGCCAATAAATTAGTATGTTAAGCAATAGATCCAAGTGAATGAATTACATAAAGTTTTTTTTGAGTGCAGTCCTCACTGTGCAAGCTTACTAAAACTCCATCATACTATTAACTGTGAGAGGCTTCTCTTACCAAAAGGCTTTCGAACTTCTTGGCCTCTGTGATGTGAATCCAGTTGTCTTTCTCAATAACTTTAATGTGCTTTACTTCATCGTTAAACCTGTTAAAAGAGGAGAAATGTTTCTGCCACTCATGAAACTTTTCCCAGGAATATTGCAATGCATCCTTTGAATCGATGAAAGGGAAAATACACAAGGAAAGACAAACTGAATGTTCTATTCTTAACACTCACTTAATGCTGATTGCGAATCTCTCTGCCTCTGCCGTTCTCTCTCGGATCAGATAGGTGCCGCTGCTGTGAGACTTCAGCAGGTTGTCGGCCTGCTGCCGCTCCATGTTTCCTGCAAACCTGAAGCCCACAGGGAAAACACACCTCATTCATGAGTCTGTTCGATAGACTGTACATCATTACAGCAACTCTCACAGAGGTCATTACCTCATTAAAAGACAAAGACTCAACATGCCTTGTAATTAGTTTAAAGCTAATCAATCACCATCATTGATTTGAGTTATGACACAAAACTGTGTGTAAATATTACTAAAGACAAACACATCAGCATAGCTGCAATCATCAATTTATAATTGCAATTATAGTATTAATGTAATGCACAAGTCTATGTAATGGTTAAACAAAATAAATTATGCAGTAGCTTGGAATTGTGAACAGAAAAATCCATGTGTTCTCAAACAGGATGAAGTACCAGGGATAAACGTAGTAATCCGTCTCCCTGGAGGACTGACGGCTGGAAAATGCCTGGAAAGGCTATAAAAGAAAACAATTTAAAAACGTATCAGAGACCATAAAGGTAATATTAGTAAAGTGCACTGTATATTTTTTTTATATACTTATTTTAATTTATTTCAAAATAATTAGAAAAATAATAAGCCTGTACCTTAGGGTCTAGACATGGTTTCACACTGGAACTGGGAAAGTAGCCAGTCTTTTGGGTTTGAATGAGCTTACCCTGAGAGGAATATACAACAGTGTAAAAATGAATGAATTTATATTAATAATTGATTAAGAACAGCATGCTCCTAAAATGGTAGTGTACAAATATATTTAAGCATAAATTATAGTACACAAACCGCACCATGTATGATCAACTAAGTCAAATGACCAATTACTTCATGTATTTTCATGTGCGTACTACAAGTATTCACCTGGAAAGTGTCAAATTCAAAAATGTAAAGTAATTTGATTTTATAATACAATACCTCCCACCATGATGTGTCTGGATCTCCCTTCAGCAGCTCAATGACTTCCCCTGTCTGGAAGCAGAGTGGTATCTTGCCAGGTGGGGCCGGGGTACCATGGTAATTTCTTATGGCCACCATTTTTGGACCTTAAAAAACACATTAAATCAAATGAGTGATAACCGAAGCATATTCAATCTTAGAATTCATATTCCTATAAAGCATTCTCTGAGTTTACTGCATGCATGCACTATCCACTAGATGGCAGCAGAGCGCTAAAGTATAATTTCATTAGATCTTGTGCACACAGTGGTCCATCTCACTCTAAGTGCCTGAAGCTGTGTGCACTAACTAAATTTTTCATATTGACATAACCTCGTTAGTATCACAGAAGAAAGAGACAAAAATCACATTTTACTTATATTGTTACCTGATTGTGGAAGCCCCGGCTCCTGTCAAAAGCACAAGGGAAATTATGATTTAATGCACTTACTTCAAAGTCTAACAACGTTTTTATATAAGCATATCAGGCATCCCTACAGTGTCTCAAAAATGAGGACAAAGTGTGAAATGAAATAATGTAGCGAAGTTTGGTAAAAGTCAGTGAGAGAAAATGATTAATTCATCAAACATTAAATCTGAGAGATGAAAGTTTATTAGTACAGGCCACTAAAAACTCACCGAATCATGGGGACCTGAAATAATAATGAAACAGAAAGAGAGAGAGAGAGAGAAAGCACGGTCAGTGGACTCTTCAATTAGGGCAGATGTAATGTACATGCATTTCTTCGAGGAGCAGCTTTCTGAGAGAGACACTCACTTATTTTGCAGATGGTAATGATCTCCAGACACTCCTTATGTGCACCTGTCCCACAGAGAGAACAGTAGTATCCCTGGTAGAAAATACCCCTAAAGGACAGAAAAGAGTGAGAGACAGGTATGTGTAAATGCAGATAGAGCCTTGACGCATGAGAAATGTATATAATGCCATTATATGTGGTCATGTCCTGAGGTAATAGAGTTCAAAATCATTCAAACACAACTAAACTTCGAGTTTGAGTGATGCTCACCCATACATAACTTAGCACAAGCTGCCAAAACATTACTTAAAGGGCCACGAAACACCAAAACACATTTTTTGAGCTGTTGACAGTCATATATGTGTCCCACGCTGCTATAAACACTATTAGGACACATATAATTGACAAAAAAGTGAAAATTGGTTGTTTTTGCGTTATTTCGAGCAAATTCGTTCTTCCGGTTTGAAACGAATTTTTGTGGCTGCGTCACGCCGATGAGATCTATGCGTGTACTCCAGCATGCACAGTGGACGCCTGTCCCGGCCAGAACACTCTGACGTCTCTGCGCGTGCGGCATTATTTCATGAGATAGCCTTTGTTCAAGCCAATCAGTGCGCTCTATTGTGTATGCGGTGCAACTCATTAATATGCACGAGAGCTTCGAAGACTGTGTATGCGTTGCAGTGTCCAGACGGCAGGGACGCCACGTTGTGCTTCCAAAACAAGTGGAAGGAGACGCAGGTCGCCAGTGTTGTGTTTATGTGCTGCAGTAAAGGTTTAGTCTTCATTTCCGCTATGAGAGCGCAGCTGGACTCACACGCGCGCAGCAGAAATGCGTCTGTAAGAAAATTTATTTTTTCACCCGAGAGCTTTCCGCATCTGGAAATGGTGAAATCGGGATTTGCCGCTCGTCTCCTTTTAAAACAGACACTGCTCCAGTTTATGTAAATTGTTCTAGGCTGCAGATTTGATAAGCCATCAGGGCTCTTTGTTTGTTTATTCAGATTGCGAAGTTAGTTCATGGTTAGTTAGTAGTTTGTAGAGTTCGTAACTCTTTCAGTGTTTAAAGACAGACCTTTGTCAAAATTATTAACTGCTACTGAGTTTACAGAACGTTAATATCCATACAATATTAAAGACTGAAAGATCCGCTGTAAATTCTGCTCTCCGAGTGTAAACACTGCAGTCAAACAATTGCTTTTGTGTAGAATTTTCGCTGCATTTTGTGACAGGATAGTCTGCGGAGGGTTTTTTTATTTCTCCCTTACGCTGCCGGTATCAAACACTCCATTAAAACAACACTCTTAATAGTTTCTCACATCTCGTTTGTCACGGGGACATGCAGGAAATGTTCCTGGATTAAAGTATTAAAGGATTAAAGTAAGTGCCAAACTGCTGTTAAAGTTGACAAATTAATAATTTGGCTAATAATTAGATGACTGATGTCCATGTAAACAGTCACTGTCTTTCTCCTCTGTGTCTGTGTGTGTGCATTGCTTGTTTGAAAATGAGCACATGCACAAATGAAAACTCCCATCTTTATGCAAAACCTTCTTTCATTCCCTCCCAATACACTCCCAACTAAACAGAGCTGGACACACCCACTTTCCTGAGCTTTTCCAGACTGTGGGTGTGAAAACACCCAGCTGAGCCAGGGTGGTTTTGTGGCCCTTTAAGCAGGTGCTTAAACCCACGTTCACCAATATCTGCCTTTTTTTGTTGTCGCACATGAAATGCTATGTTCACAGCAAAGTTTTGTTCAAAGATATATAGTTTATTTGCGCTCTTTCTTCATATAGTGAACTATGTGGCATTCACTATCTATTGGTTGCTGCATGAGTCATTGGAATGTCTAAACGCATTTAAAGAACTGGCACATTTTAAATAGCAGGCGGCATTGTGGAGCAATTCATTGAGAAGGCTGAGGAAAAACCCACCCTTGTTACCCATAATATGAATGGTGAGAAGTTTTAAGGAGAATTTACTGTATCATTAAGCCTTGCTAGCAAGCAGTGTCATATAAAACAAAATGATCAACATTAAAACTTGCCAACGTTGTCCTGTTTCCTTTGATAGTACAGTTAATCCATTGTAATACATTGACTAAGCTACACTGACGCTGTGAGTTCAGACACTGTAGATAACATTAGTAAGATTTACTGTTTAGATGCGCTCAAAGCATAGCACGCTGAGAACATCAAAGCCATGTAAATGCAACAAGAACATCAAAAATGCTACAGACTCATACAGAAGCATGAATAAAATTAGTCTTCAAAAGACGACAACCCTCAACGAGGAGTGACGGATTGTCCTGTCGTCTTTGAACAATCCCATGCACTCAAAAGTGTGTGGATTTCCTTTGGTGTCTGAGAAACGTAAAGAAGCAGTGGCAGCAGCACATCATCATCTACATTCATTGTTGTTACTTTAAACTGGCAACGTGTGAGTTAAGCGTGAACAGACAGGTGTGAATGCAAATAGAGTTTCTGCTATATTTGCTGAAGTTTACATCATTGCTAGAGTAAACGATGTATATAGTGATGACATCTTCGAAAGAGATCAGATTTTATGACTTGATAGTATGGAAACAGTTAGAGCTTTGAAAATCAAATGGCATGTGTGTGCAGCATTTAAGTTCTATAGCAGAGATGCACAAAATAGGGCCCGAAGGTCAAAGCTGGCCCATAGCAACCTTTGATTTGGCCCGCCATCCCATCTGAGAAGAGAGGGAGAATGATGGGCATGGCTTAGAGAAATTTAATTTAACCTTTTATATGTTTGTTGTATTGTTGAGCTACAAAATGCTAACTGAACTAAAATGTTTCAATTCCAATTGTGTCATATAATCAGATTTAGTTCAAAATGTACATACTGTCACCCGACAGACTTTGGTGTGCAAATCAAGGCAAAGGTAGATTCTGCTTTACTATTGTATTCAGCCTTGAACTTCACTGTGTTATAAATGTGACTGTTTATGTTTTTACTCAATAAGTAATCATTTACTGCGCCACGGTGGCGTAGTGAGTAGCACGTTCGCCTCACAGCAAGAAAGTCGCTGGTTCGAGCCTCGGCTGGGTCAGTTGGCATTTCTGTGTGGAGTTTGCATGTTCTCCCCGTGGTCGCGTGGGTTTCCTCCAGGTGCTGCGGTTTCCCCCACAAGTCCAAAGACATGTGGTACAGGTGAATTGGGTAGGCTAAATTGTCTGTAGTGTATGAGTGTGAATGAGTGTGTATGGATGTTTCCCAGAGATGGGTTGCGGCTGGAAGGGCATCCGCTGCGTAAAATAAATGCTGGATAAGTTGGCGGTTCATTCCGCTGTGGTGACCCCAGATTAATAAAGGGACTAAGCTGAAAAGAAAATGAATGAATGAATGAAGTTATCATTTAAAAAGTTATACTGCATTAGTTAATAAGATGTAGAGTAATGTTTTCTATTTATTTTTTAATTTCATGAAATAAATTAGGAAATTACTCATGGTAACTTTAATGTAAAATAGTTTGGTATATTTTTTTTCGGTCCTTCATATGAAAAAGTCTGGGCATCACCGTTCAATAGAGGCTACACAACATGTCATAATAAGAAGGCTTTCCCCACAAGGGGGAAACAATCCAACAAGCTCCATTGACTTTGTATTGCGGGGAAAATCAAACATAGCAAATGCTGCTATGCAAAAGGCTGCTATGCCTTACCTGGGCCATTTGTTGGAGAAATGATCCAATCGAATAGCTTGACGTGAAATACCTTTAGATTTACAACTTTTTTGACACTCCAAAATAACAGAACCGTGCAGCTTTCTGCTTTATCCACATTTATTTCTGCTTTATCCACATTTATTTCTGCTTTATCCACATTTATTTCTGCTTTATCCACATTTTCCCTGCTTTATCCATATATTGCAAGTCAAACTGATATAGCTTCTTACAAAAATATAATATATAAAACTAACATTTAGATATTTGACTTTCCAGTGACAAAATGTTTCTCTCACACAGGCATACAGAGTGTCAGGATCCCACAATTCACCCATTCTTCCAGGTGATGCTTCATGTCTATGACCTACAGTATATCTACATTTATCACCCTTAAAAGATAGGCTTTTATGGTTTGGTAGCTTATAAAACTTGGTTATGGTTTTTTTTAAGCTTGTTTGCTCTAAACTGTTACAGGGCAGTTTTCTGGCATCGTTCGACTTTTTGTAATAAGTTAGAAATGACAGGGAGGCAGCTTACAGCAATACAAAGTCAATGGAGCAGGTTGTATTGTTTCTGTCCTGTGTGGACGTGGCCTAAACACTCTCTATGATATTCTGGTTCCACCTTTAGGATTTAACAAACCAATCTAAGGTATGATTCATGCCCATAGCGCAAACACTGTTAAACACTGAAACGTAATATTTAGAGGCTTGTGTTAATTCTAGGCATGACTCACTGTAAAATTGATGCTTGGCTTTGAAAGCAAACTTTTCATGCATTATTACAACAACAACAACAACAATCACCCCCTGTGACTCCATATGTCGGCACAACTAAGCGGCACCATTCAACATCCGAACTAATCCCAGGCCAGTTTGCACACAGATTGAAATGTGGAACCGTTTTAATTAGCAGCCAATGTGCACATTGACCTGTGCTGCAGAGTGGCAAATTTAGGTCAGCGCACTATGATTTCACACAAGTCGATACAGCCAATCATTGAAACGGCTCATGTAATAGAGGTCAGAGCAGTAGACCAGCAGAACCAGTAACATGAGTCAAAGCTGGTCTCAACTGCACTGCCTCTGTAATTTGGGGAGGAGTGGTGGTTGTGTACAGTATGTGTATCCTCACCTCAGCAGCATTTTACAGGCTCTGCAGTTGGTGTTCTTCTCAAACGTGTGCATTTGGAAGTTGTGCTGATTGGCAGTGGCTCGTTCAGGTTTAATGTTTGACCTGTGTGGATTAATAATCACACTTGATATGGTGATCAAAGAGCAAAATACTGTGTGTTTTTAAAACATGGGGAGGATTTAACATACATGGCCATCTCAAACTGCTCCATCCATTTGCGTTTGGTGTCTTCTGTCTTGCAGAAGAACTGGAAGCCCTGTTTCCCCTGCAGATGGATCAGGTAGAAGCCGTACGACCACTATGGGTGAAGAGAAGATGGTTGGTACCATGGTTTGAAATTGGGCTAATTGCTTATTTAATCTAATTGCCATTGCACATCTTTTTGTCTGTTGAATTGCATCCATGCTACAAACACAGCTTTTGTTCCAAGGACTTCACTTCATGCTTTCTTTCTGTTTTGACAAGTTTCCTGATGAAACTGGGTGTTTTTAAATATTTGAGCATTTTAGAATAATTTTACATTTTATTACAAATTAAAATCTCTATGACATGTTCTATCATGGCAGATCTGAATTTTCAGCTGCCACTTCTCCAGTCTTCAGTGTCACATGATTCATAAGACATACTAAAAAGAAAAAATATCATTATTTGCTGCTTAAACATGTCTTGTTTTAAAGAATTGTTTAAAATAAAAATCTCAGCGATGAAATGACAGTTTTAAAAAATATGTATATATTAAAGATTATTCAATTTTGTCAGCACTACACTGGGCATAGACCTCATTCACCCCTTTTCCACTGACATGATTCAGATGCGGGTTCCTGACTTACGTATTTGCATTTTATGCAAAGTAAACAAAAACAAAAGTGCTAAAATGTCTATAGAAACACCAGAACTTACAATGTTTCTTTTTAGTCTGATAATAGCCAGATAAACAACACACTGCGGTGTTACAGTGCATAATTTATCATTCTCCAAGTCTTTGGAAATACATGGCCAGTTTGTGAAAGGGTCTAACCATTCTGGTGTAAAGGGGTAAAAGACAAAACTTCTTTAATTCATGAGATCTTAAAGACACTGAAAAATGCAGATCATGATCAATGCCGAAAATGCATCTCATAGGATTCTGCACAACAAATATCAGATTGTTGATTTGTAAAAACTGCTGATGCTATTCTGGCAGCATAAAGCTGATGGATCCCTTGAGATGACAGGAAACCGATCGCAACATCAAAGAAGTGAAATGCACAATCACAGCACGTCAGTGCTTAAAGAACATGAGCATTCAGCTTACCATTTTTCCACTCGACTGGTAGGCATGCAAAGAGATTGTAGGCGGAGAAAGAAAAAAAGAGAAAGACAGAGAGAGAGAGAGACACCCTGTTACACATGCATTCTCATATACATGCAAAAATCCTTGATTGTTAGATTCATGGAGAATGCATCGACCTCTCTGCATTTACATACACATGCCAGAGCACCGGAGAGGGCAGTACATCATTTCTGATTGGTTGCAATTACAAGCATCATGCTATAACACTCAAGGACAAGCGCATAATGAACGAAATCCATCTGCGCTATTCACCAAGCAAACGATCAGACTGTCCCAATTGCCTTTGCACGTTTAACACAATACATTAAGATCAGTGCCATGATCAATTTGATAGAACTAATATAATTAGGTATATTTATTCTGAAACAAATCCAATAGCTGGCCAATCGAAGGCCTCTCACCTTTTTCATGTCACGGTTATTCATGGGGTCATCAGACATCTTGTAGAGGTGAAGTTCGATAACCTCTTTTAACTCATAGTTATAACCTTTCCTCTTGCAAACAATCACAACTTTATCAAACAGGAAGATATATCTAGGTACAGAAAAGGAAGAAGTGGATGGAAACACAAATTATTTTGTAGCAGCCCATTTGATCCTGCTGTATATAAAAACAAATGAACAGGTGCAGTCTTACCTGTCTTGTTTGGTCCGGTTTACTATAGAGCACACTTTGAGCTCTCCATCTATCTTTGGCCTACCGTACTCCTCTAGCTTCACCTGCTGTAAATGACACAATTACACAGCATTACAATTAATACATTTATATTGGCATGAGGGCCTCAGGAATTTCATGCACATTTGGTGACGTCCAAGCATCCCTCAGTGATGAATGTACATTAAAACATTTGTCTCTTTCATCAAAAATGAACACTGCCAACATCAACAAGCCTTTGTTGCAAAACCTTCTTGCTTGCAATAGCCATATTTTGCTACCTTAAGGACATTTCTGCAATATTTATTTACCAATTACAGATTTATGCCTCATGTTTTTGTTACAAAATACTACAGTTGCTGCTTTATTAAGAGCTATTAAAGGCACGGCAAAGCCCACAGTGCAGGTCTTTGTCCGTAAGTGGCATGCCTCATTGGCTCATTGATGTTTAGCCGCAGGCGTCATCTGCACCACAGGCTCTCACATAAATAAACCAGAGCTGATACACTGACTCTTATATTAGCTCCTGGAAGAGGATACACTGATTTCATTCCTTCTAAACACAGACCTAAATGTGCCTGCCTGTGCTTGTGGCCTGGAGGCTTTTTGGGATTTATTTTACTGAACAGAAGTGACAGACGGGGGGCAGGTGGAGGCTTGTAAACAACTAAATGTTTGGGGATAAAGAGGAATTGGCCAGCATGCTGATATGTGCACGACCTCAGACACTGTAAGTCTTTCAAGTGACCCAGCAGAGGAGTCCAACTAGATTTGTTGAGGTAATGTTAAGTGAAAATAAAAAAATCAACAGGCCATTGAATATTCAGGACAAGTGGAAATAAACACACATGCAATAAATAGAGCATTGTCATATGAGGCAAAAAGCGTCATTAATACTCAGGTCATGAAGTAAACTCAACAAACACTTACTAGATTTTCTATAGAGCTCTGAAATTCACTTATTTTCTTCAAGGTTTCATTGTCTCTCTTCACCTCATTGATATACATGGCCAAGTCCTTCAAAAACAGACACAGACAAATACTCATTAAAACATCAAACCACTTGATCCCCACAATACTAAGATATTTTTACACATTAAACGATATGTTAAGCAAACACTGTATATGGTAGTTGTATTAGAGTTGCATACCTGCATGGCTTCGAGTGCCTCTTTAAGCTGCTGCCTCTCCGGTCGGTCCATAGAGTGACTCACTAACTCCTGCAGACAGACAACATAATGATAAGTTACATATACAGTACAAACAAAGCCTGTTTATAGTAAGAAAAGGAAAGACAGTCAGGTGACATCTCACTGCAAAATTTTATTTTAAGGGAACATTTTCTTCAAAACTGTGAGTGAAATGAAATAAAATATATTTTTTGATTGGCAATATAGTTCTTCCATATTACAAAATAATAAATATTTGAAGGGCATCACAGTGGTGCAGTGGGTAGCACGATCGCCTCACAGCAAGAAGGTCGCTGGTTCGAGCCTCAACTGGGTCAGTTGGCATTTCTGTGGAGTTTGCATGTTCTCCCAATGTTCGCGTGGGTTTCCTCCGGGTGCTCCGGTTTCCCCAACAAGTCCAAAGACATGTGGTATAGGTGAATTGGGTAAGCTAAAATTATCCGTAGTGTATGTATGTGAATATGTGTGTATGGATGTTTCCCAGTGATGGGTTGCGGTTGGAAGTGCATCAAGCTGTGGCGACCCCTGCTATGGTGACCCCTGATTAATAAAGGGACTAAGCTGAAAAGAAAATGAATGAATGAATGATTAAATATTTCTGTTATTAGGTCCCTACCACCTATAACCGAAAAAGGGCCAAATCAAAGACACTGACCCAATGAACGAATATGGCAAACCACTGGATTAAAATGTATATTTAGATTTGCATTTAATAAATTAGTCATAGAGTGACTTTTGAAGTCATAATTATTTATAGGATGTCCAATCAGTAGTTTTTCTGACATTAATTCGTTTATTCATCAAGGATGCATTAAATTTTAATAGAAATGTCTAATGACTAGTAATGACTGTGCAATAAAATTATACAATTTATAATTGAAAATAAAGATTCCATATGAAAACCAATCTCATTACATGAACAAATTACCTTAAATTATAATTAAAATATATTAAAATGAATTTTTGATGAAATACATGCAGCCTTGGTGAGCATAACACAATTCTAAACTATATTGTTTTACATCAATATTTGCCATTGTAACATACACAATCATGGCCAGCAACAATATTCAGGTAGGCTGTGGTGTTGACACAATGCTCAATTGGTACTTATGGGCCCAAAGTGTGCCAAGAAAATATTCTCCACACCATTACACCACCACCAGCAGCCTGAACCATTAATACAAGGCCGGATGGATCCATGCTTTCATGTTGTTGATGCCAAATTCTGCCCCTACCATCTGAATGTTGCAGCAGAAATTGACACTCATCAGACCAGGCAACGTTTTTCCAATCTTCTATTGTTCAATTTTGGTGAGCCTGTGTGAATTGTAGCCTCAGTTTCTGACAGGAGTGGCGCCCAGTGTGGTCTTCTGCTGCTGTAGCTCATCCGCCTCAAGGTTGGACATGTTGTACGTTCAGAGATGCTCTTCTGCAAACCTCAGTTGTAACGAGTGGTTATTTAAGTTATTGTTGCCTTTCTATCAGCTCGAACCAGTCTGGCCAATCTCCTTTGACCTCTGGCATCAACAAGGCATTTGTGCCCACAGAACTGCCGCTCACTGGATATTTTGTCTTTTTCAGACCATTCTCTGTAAACCCTAGAGATGGCTGTGTGTGAAAATCCCAGTAGATCAGCAGTTTCTGAAATACTCAGACCAGCTCGACTGGCACCAACAACCATGCTACGTTCAAAGTCACTTAAATCACCTTTCTTCAACATTCTGATGCTCAGTTTGAACTGCAGCTGATCGTCTTGGCCATGTCTACATGCCTAAACGCATTGAGTTGCTGCCATGTGATTGGTTGATTAGAAATTTGTGTTAATATGCAGTTGGACAAGTGTACCTAGTAAAGTGGCTGGTGAGGGTTTATCATTTTCTTGGTTTTAAAATACACATTTTTTTAATAGGATCTATATAAAATATAGCATCAAATTGAGAGGTCACTGATAGAGAATTAAGGAGCGATTATTAGCTGATTGCGATCTGTAGCCAATAAATCTGAGCTTAAACGGATGTCCTCAAAGAAAGAAGCCTTTTAGGAAAAAGCACCTGCCATCTGAAGCACAGCTCAAACACAGCAACTCTCCCTAGGTTAGAGTGTATGAAATGGGGTGCGGATAATATGATTTAAGCATGGCTGATTTAAACAGTGTCACTGTATCCACCTCCCAAAGCTCTCTTCCCTCTCCGCTGTATCCTTCCCGTCTGTCACACGTCACACTCTTTCTCTCTGTATCCATTATTAATGTGTGCTGTGAATTAATGATGGTTTGTATCATGCAGGGCGTCCTGTTTAATACATGATCTCTATTAGCAGTGGCTAGGCAGAGTGGAGAGCCACATGGGTCTTGTTGGATGAGGTAAAAATGATCTGAATGTTTTATAGGATTTGGAGGGGTTCACAGGAGGTGCTACTGCTCTGCTTTCAAACTTTAAATCAAAATAAATGGAAGTTGAACAGGTTCCTTATTTTTTTCTTAAACCCTCTCAGTGACTGAGGAGCAGATAGTGGCGGTAATGATGAACAGCGCTTCTCACCTTAAGCAGAAGGTGGTATTTAAGGACCCTCTGCATGGGGACCACCAGGAGATCCTGTAGCTTGAACTTTCCCTCTTGGACCTTCATGGTACACTCCTGTGGAGGAAGATTATTACAACAGTTCAGCAGAAATTCAATAGTAGTGCTGAATACCAGAATCAAAATGACATTTTACACAGCTGAAGATGCTTCAGGGAATGACATTTTAAAGTGGGGGAAAAGTATAAAAAAACATAAAAAGAATATAAATAAAGTAGAAAAAAACAACCTAACAACATACACTTATAAGTAACTTCTATTACTGTATATAATACAATAGTAGAAAAAATATTTAGATGTGTCTGTATACAGTATATAAGATCAAGTTATAGAAGATCTAGACATAAGTGCGGATCAACAGATGGACAGATATTAAATATACGAGATGTTGCCTCAAACAAATTCTCCACCTGCATCTGTTAATTTCTCTTATAAAGATATCCACTCCTGATTATCACATTACTTATTCTAATTATTTATTTTAAGTGAGAGAATAGTTGATTGCAAATTTCTTTTACAGAAGATTCAGTGGCATTGGAGCTAATCTGTGCAGAGTGCATCTATAATAAATACACTAGTTGTTTTTCTTTTTTATTTAAATGAACATTTATTTATAAAACAAAAACTTTGGCTTTGCCCAGATTGTCCTACAATTGCTTATTAAAATAAACACAGACTTTATTTCCCTCAGATTTTAATGGGAATATCACTGCTGCTCTCATTGCAACACACAAACTACAGCCTATGTTTAGCCCGAGAATTGACTTGTTAATTGCTTCGCTTAAATGCTCCCACACAGTTCTCTTCTTGCCTTTCTTTTTTGTTGTTAATTGTCCATTTTTTTTTTATTTTCTCTTAGATCCTTCACCTCAAATTCTGCTTAAAAACACAGTTTGAGAGACGGCATAATAAAAAATGTATTTAAAACACTCTTATATTTTTCATTTATTCATACAGTCCCTTTATTAATCTTGGGTCACCACAGCAGAACAGACCACCAACTTATCCAGCATATGTTTTACGCAGCGGATGCCCTTCCAGCTGCAACCCATCACTGGGAAACTTCTATACACACTCATTCACACACACACACATACACCACGGACAATTTAGCTTACCCAATTCACCTATACCTATATGACTTTGGACTTGCGGGGGAAACCAAATCACCCAGAGGAAACCCACGCAAACACGGGGAGAACATGCAAACTCCACACAGAAAAACCAACTGACCCGGCCAAGGCTTGAACAGCGACCTTCTTGCCATGAGACGATCATGCTACACCACCGTGCCACTGTGACACTCCTCTCATAGTTTAAGAAAAGTAAAAAAAAGTATTAAAATTTTTTAAGTTTGCAAAATTTATGATTGATCTCATCGACCCGCAATTAATCAAAATATATTTTCAGGTTACCGTGCCCACCCAACCAGCAGATTATCTGGAGCACCTGCATATGCAGCAACGATCCACAGATATAAATCAACTATAATTTATTTTCATAATTAACCCTCCACAGGAAGTTTGATTTGTAGGCGATCTCACAGCCTCCACTGTGTTTCACCATTTTGTGAGAAAAACATAAAAGTTAGAAGATTAATATTGGTGAACTTTGGTGCAGACTGGCTTGGGAAATCATAATCCTAGAGGGAAATCTAACCACAACTCATCATAAATAAGTTAAAGGGAGGCTTCAATCTTCATAATGTTTACATCAAGTCACATTCACATGCTGAATATGTCATTAGAATGCATACTGCAAAAATGTTTCATTTCCCAGGTAGAGCACAAACTACAATGGTTTTGGAGCCCAATTTATGATTGATATCTAGGCCCACACGGAATCTGCGCATGCAGAAATCCACAAATTTTGAGCCCACCATTGAGTCTATTTATTCACTTGTGGATATGTGTGTAAATTTATATTTATTAATTTTTTTAATTCATTTAGGGACATCATGGTGGCGCAGTGGGTAGTACAATCGCCTCACAGCAAGAAAGTCACTGGTTCGAGCCTCGGCTGGGTCAGTTGGCATTTCTGTGTGAAGTTTGCATGTTCTCCCCGTGCTCAGGTAGGTTTCCTCCAGGTGTTCCGGTTTCCCCCAAAGTCCAAAGACATGCGGTATAGTATATTTATGGGTAAGCGAAATTGGCTGTAGTGTGTGTGTGTGTGTAAATGATGGGTTGCAGCTGGAAGGGCATCCACTGCATAAAACATATGCTAGATAAGTTGGTGGTTCATTCCGCTGAGGCAACCCCTGATTAATAAAGGGACAAAGCCGAAAAGAAAATGAATGAATAAATGTTATTAACAAATATGAAAATGTTCATATGATTTATTTACAATACCGTTTTTAAAGTAATATGTTCAGTCTTTTGGAAGATATATTACATGAGAGATTGGATTTGCACTGTAAACAATAAAGTAAAAAAAAAAATTATTTTTAATTTCATATATTAAGTTTTTAGTAATGATACTCCCAAAATCATTCAGCATAAATCAGCAGACTTTTTACAAAATCCTGCGCAGAAATGTCTGCAGATTCTGTCTGGCCCTACTGATATCTCATAATGTGATTTCAATCTGAACAAATATGACTAAAATCAATATTACAGTACCCAACCTTATAACAATTGTTATTTTAAAGCCTCATTATGCAAAATTTCTTCTAACCTTAAGATGGAAACAGAATGCCATAAACACAAATTACATAACCATATATGTTTCTGATTTAGTAAATTACTAATTTGTAAAATCAATTATGTATTTCATGTTATTTGTACAGTACGTGTATGAACTGTTTTCTCTGTATGATATATTTCTTGTCTTCACTTTCTGTGTTAATCCCTTTATTTTAAGTCTCCCCTGTTCTCATGTGACAAGTAAACAAGGTGGACGAACTACACAAATGTCACGCTTGACATTCAGAATATACTTCAGTAAGAGGTTCATCATCTCTATGACTATCAGCGACTCATCCCCCATCCTGATGAAGGATCTCTGACTAATCCACAACAAGAGCCTCTTGTCTCTTTCCAAGAGGCCTCGTAGCCACGCTCTGAATGGACTGTACCCAATTACAGATGCCTTCTTATGTGTGAGATAACAGGATGATAATAATTACGTGAATTTGTCAACAATCACGTCCACAATTGCAGATGCTGTGTTTTCATCTGTAATCTCCTCTAATCCTAACTGGAAATAAACTGGCTTCTTTTGCCAGTCTTTATTTTTATGTCATTAAAGTGAGCCACATTTCCTCACCCTGACAGGGACAAAAACAGCCCCATAGTCTTTGCATCCTGAGCAGCATTAGCAGAAAGCAAAATTAGTTCATGTCCCAAAACTGTCAACAGCAGTCTGCTGAGGGAATGCTGTGTTGCGTTGCATCTGACCACTCAAGCGGTCTCTAGGAAAAAGAGCTGTTAAAACAGTCTCTTTGAGGCACTGTCCCTGCCTCAGCACACTCAACCGGCTGAAATAAGCTTATTAATAGAGAGCATGACCTGAATAATATTTCCTCTATATTTTATCAATTTTCAAAACATAAAAAAAACATTAACCCCAACATTATATTTTGCTATTATTTAATCACGCTCATGTTCCAAAAGCACATCATTTCCTTGAAACACAAAGGAGAACTAAATGTCCTGGCTGCTGATTTCCATGCAATAGAAACAAATGGGTAATAAAGCTTTCAATCTTTAACAAAGGAGAAAAAAATAAATAAAAAAAATCTCATTCAAATGTCTCGTCAACTCTTCAAGTCACAAGAAATTGAGTGAAAGCAACAGACTGAGTTTAAGAGAAATCACAGAAGCAATAACAATGTTCACTTTAGGAAACTCAGATTTAAAAAAAAAATGAAATTAGATTTGGATGTCAACACAGGTCTTTCTTACTTAATTTACTTTAATTACAAATCAGTTTCATTTCGGTGATCCGGCCAATATTCTGTTATTCTGTCCCCCATCACATTCAAACCTTAACAATTAACATCAACAATGAATGGGTCTTGAGACTAACAGACTAAACCTTTCTGTTATTGGACTGCCACAGCTTGCATAACTTTATTTTATTGGGGATGTGAGTTTTGATGTGGCATAACCAATGAACTACATGAGGACTCTGGAAGAGGAAAGGTGAGATGAACTTGCACTGCATAGCCTGGAGATGCAGATAAACAATGAATTAATGTTGAAGTCTCTTGTTATTAAGTCTACTGTTATCAGTTATACTGAAATGTTATTAGTCTGCAGAATTTTTTGAGTGAACTAGGCATACATATGTAAAGTATGGGCACACAAACTTATTGTCACTGTTTGATGGAACCCTTGTATATCTAAACCAACTACTTTTCGAGAAAACTATGTAAAAATAATTTTTAAAATACTACATTTCTTAAATAATTAAACACCATAGCATTAAAATTTTATAATGTTGTTTTACATATGTTGATATGACATATGACATATTGTGATACACTAGCATGTGTGATTAAATGATTACCATTTTACCAAAATCAAGCTTAAATTCAGTTGCAAGGTTTGTGACCAGCGAATGTCAGGGAAATATTTGTCCATCATTAGTTAGTATATTACATGAAATTTGAATCAAGGTTGCAGGTTATTACGTTTACTGTAGCTATTTTGGTGCTCTTTTTTTCCGGTTTCTGACAGCATACAGTATGGCCAAAATAGTTTTATAAAAAGGAAGTATGTAAACGCTATTAAAACATTATTGGATAAGACTCAACAACATGCTACAAACAAAGACACTTTGCTCCTCAAATTAATAGAATGTCCCCCATCACATTCAAACCTTAACAATTAACATCAACAATGAATGGGTCTTGAGACTAACAAACTAAACCTTTCTGTTATTGGACTGGCACAGCCAGCATAACTTTATTTTATGAGGATGTGAGTTTTGATGTGGCATAACCAATGAACTACATGAGGACTCGGGAAGAGGAAAGGTGAGATGAACTTACACTGCATAGCCTGGAGATGCAGATAAATGCTAGCATTAATAGACAGAGTGCTTACAAAGCAATGAAACACTGCACTTAATAATAAAAAAAAAACTATTTTAAATGTTGAAATATGGAAGCCAGTCAGCAACACTACATCAGAACAGACAACACTGTATACATGAAAAATTAAAATATTACAAAACCATTACACTGCTTTTGCTAAATTAAAACGTGTCTGATTATCACTACAAAGTAGTATGTCAGTCAACATTAGCTGAGAAGTCATAAAGTAATGGCCTACCTCCACTTTACACTTGACATCTTCCCGTGTGGCAATCAGCTCATCCAGTGTCTTCTGAGCGTTCTCCATATGGCTGCAGTACTGGCCGTAAATCAGCAGCCTACAAATAAAATAAAAAGGTTGATAACATAAGCCTGCATTGAACTTTAGTACAAATTTAGTAGCAATTCCCAAAACAAGATGAATAAAACTTTCATTATATGGAAAACAGCAGATGTTTCGCGTAAAAATAAAGTCATTTAGAAAGGTTTGGCACAAAATGAATGCGAGTAAATGATGGCAGAATTTCCAACTTTGGGATAATTTTTCATTTTTATGTGAATCTTTAAAACCAAATGATAAACATTACAGTGTTCAATGATTTCATAACAAGAGCTACATCTGTTGTGCTTTCTTTATCGAATGAATATGAGTGAAGCACTTTGATGGATTCTGGATTGTGTACAAGTTAATTTGGGCCACTGAGCACATCAAGAAACATTTATGAAATTTCACAATGGACTCCTGATAGCGATCAGCACAGGCTGGAAACAGCTCAAAGTTATCTCGCCTAGTTGATGGCACCACGTGTGGCACAGATTTCTGCCTCTGATTTAAGTAGGACACTGGCACATTTGGCAAGCTCAAACCCTCAGATACTTTCAGCTTGCCTGCCTCTTAATTGTGTTCTTAGTTAAGCCAATTTCACTTCATAAGAAAGACTCATTGGTTAGTTTTCCTTGATCAGAAGAAAGAAAGTGTCAAGTTATGCCACAGAATCCCCAAAAAAGAAAGATCAGATCTGAAAAGAAAAGTGGTGTGATCAAAGCAAGATACATTTTTATCTGAGATTATCCACTAATGAGGGCAAAATCTGAAAGGGGTCAAATGAATTCAAGGATGATGATCAACTCAAATCCAGCTCATTAAGTGTGGTCTCTGAAGTGTTACAACCTTCTTCATGGTCTGCAATCTAGGACAGGCTATAAACCTCACCTCCATGCATTGACACTTGAGCCACCCACTAAGATTTGCTACTGTAAAGAGCGTAAAGCTAAGTAAAAGTGTTTTAAGCTGAAAAGGGGCTCCCTTACCGCTCTGCTCAATGTCTGGGCCTCCGTGCCCTTGGGCTAAGCAGGCCTGATTAAAGGCTAATCTGGAACAAGAGAGACGGGCTTGGTTCCTTATGGAAATGGACTGATGGAGATTAATGGCGGCCTCGCTCAATTATGAGCCGAAACGCACATTCAACAGCATATTGAAAATGCGGGAGCAGGTGTCGGGAATTAACTGTAATAACAGATGTCACAGACATAATTGAACATGAAGGTCTTCTTTACAAGGCAATTTCCAGATTAAATGTTTCAGGTGCCTCGTAAAATGGACGGAGAGGGAGAGACGGCGCTCTATGTAAAAACGTGGAACAATGGAACAAGAATCTCCTCATCCACCACCAGTGCACAGCATCCACCTGGACACCACACACCAGCTGATTGGTGGAGAGGAGACATGAAGCCAATTATGATATGGTGATGGTTAGGAGGCCGTGATGGTTAGGAGGCCATGATGGACAGAGGCCAATGAGCAGATTTGTCCAGGATGCCGGGGTTAAACCCCTACTCTTTTTCGAAGAACATCCTGGGATTTTTAATGACCACAGAGAGTCAGGACCTCGTTTAACATCTCATCCGAAAGACAGAGCTCACTGAGCAGTATAGAGTCCCCTACACTATACTGGGGCGTTAGGACCCACAGACCCCAGGGTGAGTGCCCCCTGTTGGCCTCACTAACCGAGCTTTCTCATGTGGTCTCCCATCCAGGTACTGACCGGGCGCAGCACTGCTTAGCTTCAGTGGGAGACCATGTGAGAGTTGCAATAAGAAATGTGTCTTGATCATAAAAATCAACATATAAGAATCATTTCTAAAGGATAACATCTGATGCTAAAGAACGAAGGAAAATCTATTCAAGTCGTGACATACGTAATACTGTTTCCGGGTCCAAGCCACTACTCCTTGGAATTAAGAAAATATTAGTTTATGACCACTTTTTAGTCATATCACATATTAAAGGGAATTTTACATAAAATCATGGTGTACACAACAGTCTCTTGACTTAGTGCATCACAGACACTAATCTGTTAGTAGGCATGGAGATATATATATATATAGCGATCTTGATTTTTTTTAATTTAAATTTTATTATTAAAATAGGAAACCTATAAGCATAATAGAATTCTAGCATTGTTAAAACTAATGTTTTTACTGACCACAATCATATAAATGGCAGGATTTACACATATAAATAAGAAATTTCCTACTGTAACCTTATCTGTTTAATAAATAAAATAATGTATTGTGCCTTACGATGTTCATGTGAGACACTGGCTTTAATTAAGCATGGCTTGAGGCAAATATTACTCCTAATAATGAATTGCACATAAGTAAAGTCTATTCAACCATGTCGGCTAGGTCATATTTCAAAGTGGACAGCTGTGTTTTGTTCACTAGCAACACCATTCATGATGCTCTAATGGATGTTCTTTCACCCAAGCACTCAGACCACGCTTTGTCCATCTTTGCGGAGCATCTAATGTTACTAAACTAGCAAACATTAAATTACAAAGACAAATTCTTACAAGCACAAGCAATAATGTGAAGAGTGGCGTACAGATTCAGTGAGCAGATTTGATTAGGAAGGATTCAAATGCTCTTTCATTCAGGCTTGTACTCGGGCATAAATTAGTGTGCAGTAGAGATCACTCTTTAATGACCCATTAATTACATGTGTTTAAATGCGATCGGAGTAGAACTGAAACACGCTAACAACCAGAAGCATTGCACATCAGCCGTGCAGCCTGAAGGAATTCACTCTTTATGAAGCCAATTCTGTTGACTGATCCAGCTTGCAGTAATAAACACTCAGTTTCCACCTACCTAAAGGCATTACATTTGTACCACAAAGGTGTTGAAATAAAAATAAATGTTGGAATTTGTCTCACTGGTTGTGATGCCAGCCAAGCATAAACGTGCAACATTCTGACAACAGCAATGGCAAACCAGTCAAGACTATTCAGGCTCTTCTCCAGAAGTTCGTCCTGGTTTCCTCCTCCTTTGGCACTTCAGATTGTGAGGGTGGGATGTGATTGAGAGGAAAAGAGAGAGAGAAAAACACCCTTGGTTGCTTAAGTGTGAATATTCCCTGGAGTGAAAACCTTTGCCATCGCTGTGTAAACACATGCTCTTTGAATTCATCGCTCTTCTGCTGCAATCGCCCGCTGCCCCGAATTTCTCATTATGGCAAAGCTGTCATGCATGTTATTTCACAGAAAATACAATTTGGTAAAGACGCTCTCCTTCCAGTTCCATCTTTCCAAAGGAAAAGACCGAGGCCGATGAGGATAACGAAAAGCAAAGTGGAAGTGACAGGCCGGTGAGAGACGTAATAGTCTCTGACATGAGGCATTGAAGACCCCTCACCTTCACTCCAACACTGCACAACACGGAGTGAATAGCGGCTCAATCTCAACGCAACCCAACTAATAATGTTTCTCAGTAACTCTTCGCTTATTCCAGCACTGTTGCTCAAAATAGTTTGGTAATAACTCTCCAAAAAAAGACACGTTTGACAGTTTAACGACCTCTATCGCTGTCTAAAAGCTGTGATTTCATGATTCAGTTTGAAACAAGACAGTATTTTTGCTCTTCAATATGCCCTTCATAGTGTCAACAGCTTCTGAAAAGCTTCTCGATTATTTCATTCTGTGGAACGCAGTGCCGCAAAAGGTCACAGGGACTTAAAAGAGAGATAACAAAATTAATTAAAGGCAGCTGGGCTTTTGGAGCAATGGACGGAGGTGTGGAAGACAGCAGCCACACAACAGCCAAATCCCCTGGCCATTTCTCTCTTTGTTGAAAGGAAAGGGAGAAGGTCCGTGCATTCCATAATGAAAAAGAGAAACATGCCAATCAGATGAAAAATGACGCAGCCCTGCTTTAATGAAATGAATAATTTGCCAAAAATACTCAGCGTTGTTTAATGCTTAATGTCACCAAATGTCAGATTTCATCGGGAGGAAAAAAACCTCATGAAAGCCACACTCTCTTTATTGTTTTCTTATAAAAAACGAAAAATACAATTAAGCTGCTCAATTGGAGTTTCTTGTAAAGTGTCATCTTTGTTATTGCAAAGTGTATTTTAAAAAAATGTCTGAGAATTAGCTAATTAAAAGACATCGAAAGAGAATGATGGTTATGGATACTATGGACAAGCAAACATGTGTATAAAGAAATTAAGGAAAAAGGGGGAAAAAGTGCTGCAGCAAGGTGTTTAGAAATGGTCTTGAGTGTCAGAACGAGGTCGCACTCCCGCTAATGTTCCAATGCCAAAGTGCATGTTAGTGCGAGCACCAACGGAAGACTGGCTCGATGAGATGACAGGCTCAGAATTACATAAACAAAAGAGTGCGGGCGAGAGAGGCGGTGCTGTCACGCTGACTCTGTGTGATGCTGCCCGCTGGGTACTGGGAACAGCCTTGTAATGGGCCAATTACCTATACAAACTGACAAATGGAAACAATAGGGTTGTCTCCTCATCCCCTATTCTTTTCCATGCTTTTTTTTGAGTCAGTGATCGATCCCTGTCACGAACTTAAACAACTGTAAATAGCAAATAAGCGCACCGTTATTGTGTTTGCTTCAGCTAATGGGAGTTAAAAAGAAGAAGAAAAAAGGTTTGAATCTTACCGAGAAAGGTTTCTGTCAGAGTGTGTTATCATTACTGAAAACGAACCTGTAATTATCATTACCCACACCACAGTAATGTACAGATCAAGCTCTCACAGGGAGAAAGCAAATGCCCTCTCCAGCTGCTGAATTCAACAAATCTGGTGCAGAATAAAGTCTCAGTTATGTTCGTAAGAGCCTATATGGTAATTCTCATTGGGAGAAGTCATTTACCCACCCGAGAGATAAGATATCTATGGATGCACTCAAGCAGAGGTTAAATTAGATGTCTACAGCAGGGAAGAAGATAAAAGAGGAACAAAGTCTTTAATGTGCATTAGAACAAGTGGCTGCTTGAAAGAGCATACTAAAGACTTTAGAGCTAACATGAAATCAAAACAGACACATTACTGCAAAACAAGCTACAACTTCCTCACCCTCATGTCTTTAAAACCTTTTTCTGTGCACCATGAAAATGTTTTGAATTACTGTATATCTCACGCAATTAAAGTAAAAGGGGTCATTTAGTTTAACGCTTCTTTAGTGGCATGCAGGTTTAGGATACCATAGGCAATGTAAGATTGCACTTTTCATTTTTAGATGAACTATCGCTTAAATAAAAGGACATTTTGGAGGCTTGCTTGTCTGCCACATGATGCTAAACTAATCAGGCAGCTGCCAGTGATGATTATTTCAGCGTATTTCCTCTTTTTAAACTAAACCCATTTATTGTTATCTATATTTACTTGAATGAAGATGTTAACAAAAAAAGTTAACCTTAGACACTGTCAAGTCTTCTTTATGATTCTAAAAGGCTATGACTACATACCCATAGAACTGACTAGGGTCATATGTTTTGTAAAACTACTGCAATAAATCTACACCATTCACTTCCTTATGATATGCATGTATAAAACAGATTTTTTTTTAAATGCTGGTGTCTGATAAGGCTGTGCCCATGGAGCTCGCAATCCGAGAACTGCGGCAACATTAATTCCTATGATCTTACTGCAAGGTCATCTGACTGCTTAATAAACCAGAACACTAGACCAAAGTTCTCCTCTCTAAGGACACATGCACTCTAATTGCAGTGAGGTCATAATTTTGTGTTACACCTATTTGGTTTTATTAAGTAGGTCCCTGTTGGGATAAAAAAAACAGCATTTGTGCTGAGTGCAGCAAGAGCAGAACTCTTATATAGAAATACGGATTCAACGGATCTTGGTAATGCCTGATAACTCAGAGTTTAATGTAGTGTAGCATTACTAGAATAAGCTGACTGTTACACGGCCTGTCACTTAGTCAAGCTTCAATGTCTCTCAAACCTAAGGGACCTGCAGGAAATTGCACATTACTGAGCTGAATCAGCAGTGGTCCCAGACCAGTGACCTGTGGTACACCACGTACTGCTGCTCACATTCAGACTTTTGAGAGAATATGAGAGGCTCATCTGCATCCTAATATTGCCCGCTGTGTATGTGAAACTGCAGAATTAAAGAGGTAGCTCATCCAAACATTAACATTTTTGCCATTGTTTACTCACTATCCCTGTGTGACTTGCACTGTTCTCAGAAATGTCTAACTTTCATTGCATGGACTTAATCAGCTGAAACATCTTTGAAAATATATTTGCGTGATACACAGAAAAAAAAATGAAGTAATGAAGGTTTAAAAAAGACCTGGGAGTAAGTAAGTCATGATGTAATGTTTATTTTTAGATTTCTTTAACGTCCTTCTCTATTAAAATAGATCAAAAAACAGATTAAAATATGTTTTCAAGGGTTCAACATAGAATAAAGACTGTGTAACAGATGGTTAAAGCCTTAATCATCAGATGCTACAAATACAGATGGAATGGTGTTTTGGTTGAACCCCTGGGGAATCTGTCGTCTACTGTGGATGAAGTGGCTAAAACATTCTCTATTATCTGGTTATTGATTTTTGATACAGCAGCAACAGGAGACAAAAAGACCACTCAAACAGGAAGCGTTTGCTTCTAATGTAGCAGACTCTTGCAGACAGGTCTATTTTCTTTTTAAGCCCTGTGGGTTGTGGGCTCTGACGAGAATTTACTTTAAAATAGCTGGGCTGCTGCGGTCAGGCCATGCTGGTGTGATGGATTTTTTTTGGGGAGGGTGACAGCAGCAAGACTTTACCTCCTTCACTTGAGGTCATTTCAGCTCAACTGAGGCTTAAGGTGTTGTCAAAAGGGTGAGATGCTATAACATAACTGATAGTAATAAACCCACACACTGCGTGAAGACACTGACCTCTCCTTGAAATCCAGAAAGATCTTCCCTAGGCCATTGCCCCCACTCACCATGGTCAGGTCAATGGCCCTCAGCAGAGCAAAATGGACTCTGATAATGTCCTGTGAAAATAAAGATTTGCCATTATTTATCTGTTTATTGTACCATACTGTCCCTTTTATTTGTGCTCATCTGTCTGGTTTGCCATATCTGAAAAAGATAAGAAAAATATTGGGAATAAATGTAGAGTACAGTAGATGACAACTCACCTCTAAATTTACAAATATTGCCTCCATCTCCTGTGGTGTTAACACTTGCTTCAAGGGGATCATGTAATTCTAAAAAGGTAAAACAGAGCAAAATCTGATAAATCCACGTGGCACTATCTAACACAAGCAATTAGATTAACACCTTGTTGTGGTTTGGTAATTGTTTTTGACAAACAAAAATCAAATGCTGTTTGTCTAGCATGGCTGTGGGCAGGCAGTTCTAATATAATAAACTCTGAAACAAATAGATGGATTTGCCAGGATTTCTCAGTTACAAAGCAGAAAGTGATTTCAGAGCAATCCTGACACATTTGGATTAATTAGGAAGAAACTAAACAAGTGATGATCAGTAAACAAAGCGTTGATCTTAAATATGAATTCTGGACGACCCCCTTACTGTTTTGACAGCGATTCATCACCTCTAATAACAGTACACTGGATTATTTTGTTTCACACTTCAAATTCTGTGTGCTGTGTTTGACAGCGCAATTGAAAACAGGCCAGAATAAAACATCACACATACATGTTTGTACGATTTGTACATACAAGCGTGAACGCATGCAATGACCCCAGGGTGAGATTTTGTGCCAACAGTATTGATTTACTAAACAGACATGTTATCTCACTTTGTAGTCAGCACATGGCATCCCTGCCCTAGGAATGACCCGTGAATCTAGAGGGCAAAGGGAGGGCACACGTCAATATATATATATATATA
>CAIGQQ010038251.1:2648464-2673699 GCA_903798035.1 Danio albolineatus
TGTGTGTGTGTGTGTGTGTGTGTGTGTGTGTGTGTGTGTGTGTGTGTATTTCTCTGTGAAGGCGGGACAGTTTTCTCTGTCTGTAGAAGGGATTTCCTCCCTCGTGGGTTTGAAATAACCTAACATTAGCTCACTTTGTGACACAGCACTCTCTTTAAGCTCAGATGGACATGTAAGCACTGAGTCACCTTTACCATTTTATTTTTTTACAAAAGAAAACACTCCTGCCATGAAATAAATTCAGCTGTATTTTTTTTCAATTGAATGATGAAATGTTTAGGGAAATAGAATACCCAAATATATGTAATAATAATAAACACAATACAATAATGAACATATCAAAAACGGCCTGATATCATAACAGAGGTCAATCCAAACCTGCCTTACTTTGTCATCCATAGAACTAGCTAGATGTTATGCAGAATGCTCTTGCAGCTCTTTTCCATACAATTAATAAAAACAGTGGCCACATGCTGTACTTATCAGAATGTGACACAAACGGTACTATAAATGTACCACAAAAGTAGTTCAAGTTAGCCATAAGCTTGTATGAGGAAAAAAAACACCAAAATGAAAGTTTTATTGCTCTGTTGTGATCATTCACTACACATACATCATTAAATGTATACAAATTTGTGCATTCAGTTCATGAAGAAATAATACACCAACATTTCTGTACTAAAATGATTTTTCCAGATTCACAAAAACAAAAAACAGGATCGGCTGAATCCACACATACGCGAAAACCACATATTATTGTCAACCTTACAATCAGTGTTAGGAAATTGTGTCATCGCATATCATAACTATGTATACTTATATATTATGTTTGACTTATGCTGTTGTTACTATTAAGTGACTAGATTTTTATATTATAAAATAATTTAATTCAGATTTTAAAAAAATTATATATGTTATATATGAAACTATATTTCATATTAAACACAGTCTTAAATTGGTTGCAATATTTAAAGAAAAGCTGCATTAAATCTTGAGCCATGAGGTTTCTTGGAAGTAAGGCTGTTATACAGTATATATGTACAGCTGACTAATCAGAGGTCTGTATAACAAGTGTTCATTGTGCTTGAACTTCTGTGGGTTTAAGAATGACACTTGCCATTGCATTGTAAATATGAATCATCAACACAATTATAAGTGAATGAGACCCACTATCTGGCATCTATTTTCTCCACATGGACGTTTGAATGAGCATGTCCATCTTTTGGGCTCCTGTCAGTAAATGCTTTTGCTGTATAGAAAACAGCAGGGTAAACATTCTTTAAAACATCTTGAGGGTGAATACAAGACGGCAAAAAGTGAATTGTGAGCCACATATTCCTTTATTAGATATAACTGAAATGAAAAGCAAACTTGAATGGGCCTCTGGATCTGCTCAGCAGGTTCTTCATATATGAGTAAAGGGCTCAAGGGCTTACACACATTTACAGGAAAGGAAAGAGGAGCACTCAAGGAGCGTTAGAGAATTATGTGCGGTACAGCATGACACTTACCTGCATGTATCTGATCTGCAGCAGAAAGGAGGCAAAGTAGCAAATGTAAGCAGAGCAAGTGAACTCGCGCACAGCCGTGGGAAAATGACAGGAAAACAATCCATCTATATCCTCTCTCACACACGCACCAATGAGCGTCGTCCGTATGGTGGCTCACTCACCATAGGCTGTCTAACCTCCACCTTGATGATGTCCTCGTAGATGTCGTCCCCATCATCCTCGCAGGGGACGCAGTCATAGATGTCGTCCTCTCCCACATCATGCTCACTGCGCAAAAGAAAAAAGACACAAAACGATCAGGTTAAAATAAAGATGCAAATAAAAGAGATGGATGAATACACTGCAGAACAGCATATGGTATAGGAACACAAGGGCTATTTTAAAGCTTTTCTATAGGTTTTTAAACAGTAATTTATAGGAGTGTAATGGATCATGGTTGATAACAGTTCGAAATACACGTGACCCACGGATTAATAACTTTTTTTACTGGTAGATTATTCCTAAATTTGTAACGATTGCAGAGAGATCGCCTCTCGTGTCATTAAAATCACAAGTATGAAAGCATTAAGGATTTACTGTGAAATATAATCACAACAGAAGAAGTTGTGGTAGGTTGTTCGAGATGAGTTTGGTTGCTTAGGTTATTAAAGGTGTTTTCTGTTACTACTTATTTAGCCTGGATTGATGCATTCAGTGTAAGCTGCACAATTAATCATTAAAAGATCAGGGTCTCAACAGCCATGCAACATAAATTACAAATGATGGTGATTTGCATGTTTATTAATCCTTTCAGTCGCTGCATTCAAATTTGAAAATGCAAAAATCAAGAAAAAGATTCAATCTTTAGTCAGTTGAGTTAGTTATGAAGTTACAAACAGTCAAATAACACAGAAGTACTGGGATACCAGTTTATAGTTTAGATAAAACCACATTTATAGTAAAGATTAAAATAACCATCATATGAATTTAACAATGCTCAAAATTGAAGGTTGTAGGTAGCAATTACATTATTTAACCAAGAGATGGTGATAACCAGCCATCAAAAATATGCCACTGAATAATTCTTCAAAAATGATCATCTAACAATGAAACATGAGGTTTTATGAGTGAATAACTGAATCATTTAATGAAAATGAAACTAAAAATAAAAATAAACATGGATTGTAGAAATTATAATGTTAGACTTAGCAACAGTAGTAGTAACAGTGATTTTTTTTTTACAGTATTAAATATTTAAATCTTATTTTTAGTCAGCAGATTATTTCTTCATTTTATTTAGAATAAAATCACAGCTTCTGAATTCTGTTTGTTAAAATCAAAAGTGTAATGCAGTTCGGTTTTTGTAATAAATGGAAAGCAAATTACTTTTGTCTCCTGCTCTTTTTGGCCGATCTGAAAAATGGTCCGATCTAGGACTAAAAAAACCATAATGTGATCCAAACCGTGAGATTTGTGATCTGTTACGCTACTAGTAATTTATTTGTTTTCTGATTTTTATATTTTTGATTATTATATTTCTGATTTTTATTTTATGTTTTCTGATTTAGATACGATATATTAAACTACTCAAAAGTGACAAATGTTATAAAACGTTACTGTGTACGAACCAGTTCTGCTCTTTTTGACATCTCTTTAAGCAAAAACTATATAATGCAATAAAATAAAAATGGAAAGTGACCCTCAAATAGTCAACAGTCAATTTTGGATTAACATGAAAGAGATGATATCGATTTATCTTATCGCTCCCGGTTAGGACACAATGCAAAGTGTTGGAGACAGAATTATGACATGTTTGGTAGTCATGTCAGTGTCCTCATATATAGTTTGCGGCCCCGATTAGCTTGCGTACATGTCTATCAGACATCGAACGAGCCCTGAGAATACAACAATGCCATCCATCACTTAACACTCTGACGCTGTTCTCTAAGGGGAGAAAAAGAACGGCAAAAATAAAGTGAGATGACATCACAGAAGGTGTCCTGGTCCCAGCTGTGTTCTCACAGCAACAATCAAATCAGCCATCCATTCCACCCTAAGAGAAGATCTCGCTCTCAATGACACACACACACACACACACCAGCCAGCTCTGCAAACAGACAGCAACAAGTTCTTTCCTCACTTCTGCTGATGTGACCAATTTCAGGCTAAAACAAGTGTGAAAAACTAATGCGGCTTGAACTCTTGCTCAGGAGCTTTACTTTCTGCTTCATGGACTCAAGAAGAACAGACATTCATCCTTCATTTAGTTCTCCCCTCGAAAAGAAGAGATGATAACAACACTCGCATTTGCTTTTATACTATGCTGCAGTATATCTGCTTAAGTCTAGCAGATAAGAAAAAATTTATTTTAACCATAGAGATCCTAATTAGCATTTAACAGCATGTCTGAATGTGCTAGGATCCTTTTGATGTCCATGTTTCCACTTTAACGCACAATAATAAGCCAGTAAGAAGATTACTTACATGCTATAATATACTGCGACTTTGCTATTATACAACATTCGCTATCAGGATGCATTGCAATGCAAATGTAGGCTAATACTAAGGAAATGTTTTGCGTGGGGAGTAAAGACAGAGAAGAAATTACTGGTCCACATCCTGCTGGCCTCAGGGAGTTTGTGTGATTTGATTTGCTGCAGCAATCTCTTGCCAAAACGATTTATTTGTGACACACTAAAAGTTAATATGTGGCCCATTTGTTTCACAGAACACAATATTTTCCTGCTGAACAAAAAACAGATTTGCTGATCATATTGCTGGGTGAGCTTAAAGATAAACTTGCTGCCATACTACACAAACTGAGAGATTCCTTAAAAAGTAGCTTAAATAAGCAAAGACGAGCAAACCGGCCAGGTTTAAGTCAGGTATCATCAGTTGGTTTTGTTAGACATGTTAGGCTAGCTGCTCAAAGCAATGCACAGCAATATCCAGCACCTGTGTCAGTAAACTACATAAATATTTAAGCCTTCACTATGTTAGTTCATATCCAGAGTTGTTTCACTGAATCATGAGAAAGATCTGGCATAAACAGATGGAAGCCAGCCAGAGTGACTGACCAATAGTTGGAGGATTGTCAGCCTGGCAAGAGTTGCTGGCTGCTAATCCATCTGCATGACCTTCTATACCTGCACATCCAGAACAGCTGCCTGAAATATAACTAGAAAAACAGCATCACAGCTTCATAAACGTGACTTTCAGAACAGATTATACGATTTTGTTTAAAAATGTTTCATTTGTTTGAATGACTGAAATTCTTTGTTTTGCATCTGTGACTGCTGAATAAAGCGCTGGAAACACTCACATCATTACACCACCAGCAGCACCTTTGATACAAGACGGGATGGATCCATGCTTTTATGTTATTTGCACACAATTCTGATCCTACCATCTGAATACTACAGCGGAAAATGAGACTTTACAGAACAGGAAACTTTTTTCAAGAATTCTGTTCAATAATATTGGTAAAGCGTGTAAACTAAACACTGTTGCTATTATTTGCTGTTTTTAGCTGACAGGAGTGCACTGCTGTTGCTGTAGCCCATCTGTTTCAAGTTTTAATGTTTCAATATTTGATGATAAGAGATACTCTTTTGCAGACTTCAGCTGTAAATGAGTGCTTGGTAATGTTAATGCTGCCTTTCTATCATCTCAAACCAGTAATAATAAGCAGAGGTGTTCTCCTCTGAACTCTGGAATTAACAAGGTATTTTCACCCACAGAACTGTCACTCATGAGGTGACATGGTGGCTCAGTGGTTAGCACTGTCACCTCACAGCAAGAAGGTCACTGGTTCCCTGCTGGGTAAGTTGGCATTTCTGTGCAGAGTTTGCATGTTCTCCCAGTGTTCGTGTGGGTTTCCTCCGGCTGCTCCGGTTTCCCACACAGTCCAAAGACATGCAGGTATAGGTGAATTAAACAAAACTAACTTGGCCATGTGTGAATGAGTGTGTATGGATTTTTCCCAGTACTGGGTTGCAGCTGGGCATCCGCTGTGTAAAACATATACTGGATAAGTTGGCAGTTCCTTTCACTGTGGCAACCCCTGATGAATAAAGTGACTAAGCCGAATGAAAATGAACGAATGAGCTGCCACTCACTGGATATTAATGAACAAATGAATGGTCAGTTTGAACTTGATCATGAAGCAGATCATCTTACCTTAATGGAGCTCCAACTGTATGTGATTGGGTGATTAGATAATTGTATCTTAAAGTTTTCAGAACAATGGTGCAATTCTTTTGGTTTCCTTCATATTCTGTATGTTATGCAAGTTATCGGACTCTAAAACACCATTTGTTATTATTGTATGTACAGTTACAAAGTCAAATATTGCACTAAAATATCAAATAATGAATTACAATATTACAAAAAGGGTGATGCAGTGGCACAGTAGGTAGTGTTGTCGCCTCACAGCAAGAAGGTCACTGGTTCGATCCTCGGCTGGGTCAGTTGACATTTCTGTGTAGAGTTTGCATGTTCTCCCCGTGTTGGCGTGGGTTTCCCCCGGGTGCTCCAGTTTCCCCCCACAGTCCAAAGACATGTGATATAGGTGAATTGGGTAGGCTAAATTGTCCGTAGTGCACGTGTGTGAATGAGTGTGTATGGATGTTTCCCAGTGATGGGTTGCGGCTGGAAGGGCATCCGCTGTGCAAAACATGTGCTGGATAAGTTGGTGGTTCATTCCGCTGTGGCAACCCCAGATTAATAAAGGGGCTAAGCCGAAAAGAAAATGAATGAATGAATATTACAAAAAAACTAAACAAAACAAACCTGATTCCTTCCTATAAGGCCACCAGGTTGAGGAGGAATATGTCCTGTGAGCCAAAACCTCCAACAAAGGATCAATTTAAAAATGTTTTTTAAAATTCTTAAACAGACAAAGTTTATTAACCAGCCTTTCTTTAAATCATTGCTTTTCAACCGGACCAGCACACAGATAAGACTGCCCTCATTTGAGCAATCCTGTGACAATGCTGTGAAATTGCTGGGTTCTAAATAATTACCTTTTTGAACAAAATATGAATGGCGTTCCTTTTTCAAAACGACAAAACATGACATGCATGCTCATGTACGAACAGCAGGTAGAAATGGACAAGCTAATAAAAAGAAAGGTGCTGGCCTCAATCTAACATTCAGCACTGTGTCCACAAAGAGAAAGGATTGTTTGAAGTATTAATTGAGGTTGTACAGTTCACCCTGAAGAACGGATGCCATGCTGTCTTCCCTCATTAGCCGAGTCGACTTTTCCCACTTCTATCAGAGCACCATAGACTGAGGAGAAGAAAAAAAGCACCACATTGTCCCTCTAAATCACACTGTTCCCAACCTGCAAAGGAACTGAGGCTAAACTATTTCTGAAGGCTCTATCATCTCACCTCAAATCCCTGTGTACAAGAGTAAGTTGAATTATGTGAAGTGCTGTATGGTGGACCACTGAACAAGTGTCTTATTTATTCATTCATTCATTCATTTTCTTGTCGGCTTAGTCCCTTTATTAATCTGGGGTCGCCACAGCGGAATCAACCGCAAAACTTATCCAGCATATTTTTTACGCAGCGGATGCCCTTCCAGCCGCAACCCATCTCTGGGAAACATCCATACACACACATTCACACTCATACACTACGGACAATTTAGACTACCCAATTCACCTGTACCGCATATCTTTGGACTGTGGGGGAAACCGGAGCACCCGGAGGAAACCCACGCAACCACGGGGAGAACATGCACACTCCACACAGAAATGCCAAATGCCAGCCGGGGCTCGAACCAGTGACCTTCTTGCTGTGAGGCGAACATGCTACTCACTACGCCACCATGGCGCCAGTGTCTTATTTATCCAGTAGAAAAAAAAACGCAATAACAACCCTATTACCTTTGGTCATAAACAGTATAAGCACATTAAACTAAAACGAAATGTTTCTTTAGACTACAATACAACAACCTGAAGGCCAGATCCACTGTGAAAATAATGTTATTAAGGCTGATCCAACTTGAGGGTTTCTGGTGGGTGGGAATAATGCAAATACATCTGTGAACGCCAATGGAAAATCCCTGACTGGTTTATGATTCAGTGTGGTGTAAACAGTCATAATCTGTATATTGAAAGTGTGGAAAGACTCTTTCTCAAGAGCCATGTAAGAATTCATCTGAGCCACAAGCAAGAATTCATTAAAATTACGAAATATTCTGTGGTTTCATGCTGTCTAAACCATCAGGACCACAGAGGTTGCTCCGAGACCACTCACAAGTGCTGATTTGACTTGTGTAACAGCATTCTTGAAAGTTTCCTTCGCCTAGCCAACCACAAACCAAGAAAAGGAAAACCATGTTTAGAGCAGAGCAAAGGATCCATCCCAAATACTGACTGCATTATTTCAATAAAGGTTAAATCCACTGTACAACGTCACGCTAGAACTTATTCCAGTAACTGGGGTGAAGAGGGAAGATAAAGGGAACAGTTGATAACAACGGCAGAACACACTACATATGGACTCGGGGCATGGCAAGAAAACAGGAACACATGCTGATTCTTCATGCTTGGCACACTGACCCAGCCACACTGACCCCGTGTACTAGAAGAGACCAACATGGTGTAAAGTTCTGTACATATGTTAACAGACAGACAACATTTGGCATATTTGTCAGTAGATGTGACCCTGAGCTTCTGCGAAGACAGTGCACTTTTTAGGAAGTGGGTTCAGCTATTAGCGTGCAATGGGTGATGAATGAAATCATACAAAAATCTAATGAAATAAACCCTAAATAATGAAACTAAATTAAAAAAGCTTCTAAAAGCATTTAGAAATGTATCAGTGGAGCACATTGACGGACTCAAATGGGTTTTTTAATAGCTGATGTGCATTTAAAGTCAGCAGTAGTGTGGCTTTTAGTGAATTATACATACTTTCTGATTCTTTGTGTTCGCAAATATTTACAACCACACAGCAGCTGGCTCAATGAGGGCATATATTTGGCCATTCATTTCATTTAAATCCAAGATATTGTATTAACTAAAAATGATTGGTTGTTTCACTCAGAATGTGAATAAAATAGGAGGGAACACAACTGTAAGTTTTTTTTTTACATTTTACCCAAAATTGGATTGAAGCAACCCAGCATTTTTACAGTGTACAGTGAATTTTAGTATTTATGGACTAAAAGCTATTTTCAGATTGTTGATGATTTATTATTGATATAATGCAAAAAAAAAATGCTTGTTAAAATAATATTTGGGGGAATTCTTGATTATCTGCGCACATAGAAATCCAGATTTCCGCAGATTTTCCGCAGATTTTTAGCCCAATTATCCCGTCTATTTATTTACTTGTGTAAACGTTTGTAAATTTATATTTATTCGGTTTAATTTTAGTAGTATTATTGACTAATATGAAAATGTTCATTTGATTCGTTTACAATACAGTTTGTAAATTCATATTTTCTGTCTTTTATAGATATATTATACGAGAAACTTGCTTTGTTTGCCAAATAAGAGGTTCTAGCTGGATTCACATTGTAAACATTAAATAAAAGTTAAAAAGGTATTATATTTTGTTTCATAGATTAGGTTTTTAGTTAATCTGCAGTTTTTTTGAACAAAATTCTGCCCAGAAATAGCAAAACATGTCTGCAGATTCGGTCTGGCCCTACTAATAACTAGGGCCACACGGAATCTGCGAGCACAGAATTCCGCAGATTTACAATTTTACGCAGATTTACAATTCTATTTATTCAGTTTTCAAATAAATTTTAGTAAAAATATAGATTAATATGAAAATATTCATATGGTTTATTTACAACACAGTTTGTAAAGTACTATTTTCTGTCTTTTAGAGAAGATTTTATACGAGAGACTTGCTTTGTTTACCAAATAAAGTGGATCTAATTGGATTTGCATTTTAAACATTAAATAAAAGTTAAAAAGGTATTACTTATTATTCCATATATTAAATTTTTAGTTATAATATTCCTAAAATGATTCCGCAGATTCCGCAGACTAATAACTAGGGCCAGCCGGAATCTGCGGACATTTTTTGCCATTTCTGCGCACAATTTTGTTCAAAATCTGCGGATTTATGCGGAATGATTTTGGCAGTATCATAACTAAAATCTTAATATATGAAATAAAAAGTAACACCTTTTTAACTATTATTTAATGCTTACAGTGTGAATCCAACTTTATTTAGTAAACAAAGCAAGTATCTCATATAAAATCTCTACTAAAAGACAGATAATGTGACTTTACAAACAGTTTTGTAAATAAATCATCTATTTCCCTTTTAGTAAATATTATTACTGAAATTAATTTAAAAACGGAATAAATATAAATTTACACACATTTACACAAGTAAATAAACAGAACCAACGATGGGCTAAAAATCTGCGGAAATCTGCGGAATTCTGCACGTGCAGATTCCATGTGGGCCTACTAATAACTAATGGGGTATATGGACAGCTAGTGTTTTTCAGCCAAAGATAGACTTCCAGTGAAAGCCTAATGTGGCTATTTTAATTTCACAAGGTTTGTTTTACAGCATCAATGTTGTAATGTAATTACAATACATTCAGTACAACAGATTTAAGCATTCATTTAGGTGTTGATGTGTAAAATGAGATGAAAGACTGTGTAACCGCTAGCGCCGTCAGGATCAGCAGGCGAGAGCAGAAACTCCATTGAAAATACTGGGGTAAAATAAACTGTCATATTTTAAAGACATGGATGGGGAAAATGTAATTTAAGGCAGTGCTTTTTGTTTGGTCAGAAACCCATTTTATATTGTTTATCTATCAGGCAGTGAAGATTTCTGTGACTGATTTCTAAAGAAATTAGACCTTAAACATGGCAATTTTATAACAGAAAGACCTTGCCCATTTACTAACTTTTAATCTATTTTACAAATAATACATAATAAATACTGTAAATAAACGCATACGTAAAAGTGCCTACAAAATCAGGTGGTCTAGAAAAAAAAATGTAATTGTAATAAAACCTTTCTTCTAGCCTTGCAACAGAAAGCTAAGAGTAAGAGCTTAACAAACAGCAATATGAAATGCTGGAAACGTGGATTCTCAGAGCTCCAAACTACTTGTTTGAGACATTCTGTACATCATTTCAGGATTTCCCTGAATGTTTGTTAAATTTCCAAACATATCCATCATCTTGACTGAACAAGTCGCCCGGTGCAGAGTTCAGTCTGTGGTGCCAGGAGAGACAGGTGCCAATGGCAGTAGTTTATCCTTACTGGAAGCTCAGAGTGCTTTAGCCCGAGGCTCCACTACCCACAATGCCTCGAGTGAGAACGCAACATAGTGGCAACCAGTTGGAATGAAGTAAATCATTGCTGACATGGTGTACATCCAGACATCTGATTGCTATTTGATAGAGAAAGAGACACAGTTTGTTTGCTAAAATTGAACAATTTCATGCCATGTCAGGTTTTGGATGAACACATTAAATACAGTGAAAAAGGAGTGCTGGAAAATCCAATAGGGTTAGACTGGATGTGAACTCGCAGATTAAAATAACCCAGAATTAACAGCCCTGCCATATTTATAGTACTCAATTACCAACAACAGTCAGTTCAGATCAGTGAACACCTGAATATGCAGCGCTCAAGACCACAGTGGCCATCTCAGGACTTGTTAAAATGTCAAAATATAGAGGTGTGTGGAAAATAACAGAAACAGTTTGTGATGGGGCTCTCTTTCTAAACCCCTGTTACATCACTTTAGAAGCACAGTGGCTCATGATGAGCAAATTACATGGTTCAGAAAACAAAAAAGTTTATACCTCACTTAAGTTTAGAGACATACTGTATAATCATAGTGTTTCCTGAATTTACAAAATCCTTACCTTCAGTAATAACATGACCCTGTCATACTTGTTTTCATATTTTTTTTTCAGGTGAACAAATAAGCTTTCCATTGATGTATATTTTGTTAGGATTGAACTATAAACGGCAAAGATAATATTAAAAATTCTGGAATCTGAGGGTTAAAAAATAAATAAAATAATCAGAAAATCACTTATAAAGTTGTCCAAGTTAAGTTCTTAGCTATGTATACTAATGTACCAATCAAAATTAAGCTTTAACCCATTTATTTTAGTAAATTTACAAACGTCTCCATTAAAGGTGTCAGAATGCAGAAGCAAAAAAATTATGTTCAGTAATAAACATAACCGGTTATTATGTAATGACGTCATTTATCACATATGTGTTATATGGCAGTAGCTATGACGAGGGAGGAGACCGCGAGTAATCAAAAAGCTCCAATTACTTAAAGCTCTAATGAACTGGAAGTGGCGACTGTTATTTTTTTCGTATTGTGACAGTTCCTAGAAAAACGAAATTTTAAATGAGCAAACAGTGGGCATGGCTTGTTTTTTCTACCACAGGCTGAATGGATGTAGTAAAGTAGGCATTTCATTCAGAAAGATCAGGAAAGGTATTACAACCTTATATAGGTTTAACAGAGTCCCCATGCTCACCATTTCTGTTTGTTGTCAAAACTGACAGTTGAACCACCGTGGTTAAGTGTGTTAGCCATGCCCATTACCTCAAAATCACGTAATCTAATCATTTAAATCAAAACAAACAGGAAGTGCATTTTCAGATTTCGATTAAAGATTACAAGGGCAAACATTTTTTTTCTTAATGACACGCAAAAATGAATTGTTAACCACAAAACTGGCAATGTGAGCTAACAAAATCATATGGTTAGTTTTGATTTCATCATTTATCTCCTCTCTCAGCTGTTACAACAATAATGTTACTTGTGGATCCAGACACGAGTGTGTCTGCAGAGCGAGTTTTCTCCACCGCATCGCCATTTATATAGGATCAGCTGTGATCGGTCAAATAACATCAGTGTCCGTGTCACTGTTTGCTAAACAGCGCCAGAGCTGCGCTGACCGTTAGAGCCAATCGAAGCCTTTTCTGTTGAGCACGTGATTAATCATAGGCATTTAGGAACTTGCTCAACAACACTCAAAAAGCAAGCAGGACAATATTTATGTTTGTTTATTTGCTATAAATGCTCATGTTGTTCTGTGCATGAACTGTAGTTTCATTTGATACATTCAAAAAGATGAAAGGTACAGTACAGTTGCTAAGTAAAACATCAAATCGTTTATGGAATTTATCTTGATATTATGAATTTTCTTGATGTACAGCGATATCGAATTGAACTGAATCGATGGCATGATAATCGATAACCGAACCGTGAGACCAGTGTAGATTCACACCTCTAGTCTCCATGATCTTTACTTTATATTATATAAATGATACTTGCCATTAAAGAAAAAATATAAAAGTTTGGTCACACTTTATTTTGATGGTCTGTTTGTTGAATTTAAGTTACATTGCAACTAATTAGATTATAAGTAGACTGTTAGGTTGGGGTTAGGGTTGGGGTTAGAGGTAGGGTTAGTGTAAGCTGACATGTACTTGCAAAGTTTCTTATAGTCAGTTTAATGTCTGTTGAATGTCAGTATCAGCAGACATTAAGTAGACAGTCTACTAATACTCAAATGGACCATCGAAATAAAGTGTTACCAAACTTTGTATAACAAAATACAATGAAGTGTTGGCTGTTCATCACAAATATACACAGAAAAGAAGTTTTTGCAAACAATTTATATAAGCTAAATTTAAAAAAACAAATTACAGTGGACATTGCTATATTTAATTTGTTTGTTTAAATTCAGCCCATATAAATGGTTTGCAAAAGAAAAAGAAAGAATGAATAAATCCAATTAATATTTGTTTAGTGCACCCGTGAAGACAACTAAAGACTCATAAAAGATAGTTATTTATATATATATTAAAAAAACAAACCAAAAAAAATGTCCAAAATATAAATATATAAAAAGATAAATCAAGTAGGAAAACAATGTAAAAAATTTGAAGTGGCAGATTTTTTTCCTTTCAACAGTTTAAAAGTGCTGTCTGTAAGCAGTATGAGTGAACGGTGTCTGTCTTTTAAAACTCTTATGAAGAGGAGTCATCAGATTCAAGAGCAAGCCCCACTAAAGAGCTTCTTCAACACCATTAACCTTTCACAAAAGCACCTTGATTAGCACTTTCTGCCTTTTATCTCTTCAAGCGACCCGTGCTCTTCACTTCAATAACCGAAAGACACAACACTATTATTGAGGATAATCAGCAGCCTCCTCATTCACACTGCATTTGGCCTCACATACGGCACAGTGTTGAGAAACATCTCCAATCAAACAGAAACAGACACAGGGTTTATATGAATACATCCATTGAATCCACATGACTTCCAGAGGTTCAGCAGCACTGCAGCATTTCCATTTAAGCAGACAATGATATCAGTCCAATTAAGAGAGCTCCGAGCAGCCTGATGAAAGTGCTTGTTAAACTGTGTCCCGGCGCATCATATCGGGGACCTTTCCATTAATCAGACGGCAGCGTTGTGCTGGAATTGAACCATATTTACGGCTGTAAAAGGTCATGGGTCCCGCATGGACGAGTAGTTTCATTAATTCGCTCTGCTCCATCACAGGCTGTGTGGTGAGTGCTCACATACTTGCTGTGAGTTTAACCTCTATTAGATTAGGCATGAGACATGAATCTGCATGTAAAGAGGGGTCAGTTGGCCAGAGATATCAAGAACACTGAACGAGGTCAGCAATCACTTTAGGCTATACTGTCTTAAGTCGATACAAATCAGTGCAGAGGGTGGAAATGTCAAAGGCCTACATATAGCCTCACATATCAACCGTAAAGATGGCCCGATGGTCAGTGTGATAGTTTTGGAGCAGCTGACAGACTTATTTATTTTAAAATGCTTTAGAGGCTTAAATATTTGTAAATATTTAAATATCTTTGTGAATTTATGCTGACGTGAACAAGTCATTCATTCATTCATTTTCTTTTCGGCTTAGTCCCTTTATTAATCCGGGGTTGCCACAGCGGAATGAACCGCCAACTCATCCAGCATTTGTTTTACGCAGCGGATGCCCTTCCAGCCACAACCCATCTCTGGGAAACACATCCATACATTCTCATTCACACACATACACTACGGACAATTTAGCTTACCCAATTTACCTGTACCGCATGTCTTTGGACTGTGGGGGAAACCGGAGCACCCGGAGGAAACCCACGCAACCACGGGGAGAACATGCAAACTCCACACAGAAATGCCAACTGGCCCAGCCGGGGATCGAACCAGCGACCTTCTTGCTGTGAGGCGAACGTGCTAACCACTCGGCCACCGTGGCGCCCGACGTGAACAAGTCATTAAAGTAAAATGATATAGTTAGCTAACAGATGAGGAATTGTTGGAAATGCCAGAGTGGCTTGTCTTGTGTTCTGTTATGTGGCTCAGTGGTTAGCACTGTTGCCTCACAGCAAGAAGGTCGCTGGTTTGAGTCCTGTCTGGATCAGTTGGCATTTCCATGTGGAGTTTGTATGTTCTCCCCATGTTCGCATGGGTTTCCTCCGAGTGCTCCTATGTAATCTATGTGTGTATGTGAGAGTGTATGAATGTTTCCCAGGATGGGGTTGCAGCTGGAGGGCATCCACTGTGTAAAACATATGCTGGAAAAGTTGACGGTTCATTCTGTTGTGACGACCCCCGATTAATTAAGGAACTAAGCCAAAGGAAAATAAAAGAATGAATGTTCTCCAATTGGAACAGACATGGAGTAGAATTTCCAGCAAAATTATGCTTCAAGAACATTTCTGCCATTGGACATTACTCTGACATGATAACCTCTGATTAGCAAGTTTGAATCACTCTTAATTGTAAAGCAGATTTTTGTTACAATATGTGTTGAGCTTCTTAAATAAATGAGGTATGACCAGAATTTGCACAATCAATTTAATTATATACAGACATATAAAAGGTTATATTAAATATTATAATTTTCAATGGAGCAATAGATCCCATACAGAGGTAGCTTTATTCCGACAAAATGACCATGAAAATCAGCATTCTACAAAAAGGATGATATTGACTTTTATTATTAAAAATGTTTCAGTTATTATGTCTTACCTTCACAAACGTGTAAATCACAAACAGATCTTGAATTGTACATATCCACTGCACATATACATGTGTAACTATGTTCATATATATCTCCATACTTCTGATTATTAATAGCAACCTGTACATATATGCATCTATTGTAGAGCTCTAACTAATACAACCTGTATGTAATGTTCATAGTACATCCGTCTGTAAATCTCACCCTAAGTTCTTCTATAAATGCACTTTATAACTTATACCTAGGCCCACACAGAATCTGCATGCGCTGAATTCCGATTTCCAATGTGGAATTCAGATTTCCACAGATTTTAAGCCCATCATTGATTCTGTTTATTTACTGGTGTAAATGTGTGTACATTTATATTTATTCAGTTTTCAAATTAATTTCAGTAATATTATTGACTAATATGAAAATATTCATATGATTTATTTACAATACAGTTTGTAAAGTAATATTTTCTGTCTTTTAGTGGAGATTTTTTTATGAGAGACTTGCTTTGTTTACCAAATAAAGTGGATCTAATTAGATTCGCATTGTAAAGATTATATAGAAGTTAAAAAGGTGTTACTTTTATTTCACATATTAAGGTTTTAGTTATGATACTCCCAAAATCATTCCGTATAAATCCGCAGATTTTTAACTAAATACTCTGCAGAAACAGCAAAAAATGTCCGCAGATTCCGTCTGGCCCTACTTATACCTATATCCTGCACTCTCTGCTAATGCACTCCTGGATTGACACAAATTGCATTCCGTTGCCTTATACCTGTACAGGTGTAATGACAATAAAGTTAAATCTAATCTTATCCAATAGAAATAGAACTAGAAACTGAATTTCTAATGGTTTTAAGACATCCTTTTTGAGACTTATTAGTTTAACCTGCAACTAACTTTGAATATAATAAACGAAAAACAAGTCACAGTTGCGAATATTTATGCAATTATCAAAGCAGTTCTATGCATTGAAAGTCACTACATTTGTACATGTTATAGTAAAATCTCTAGCCCTGTTCAAACTCAGCCTGCCTTATTTCCTGATCCCGCTCAACTGTCATGTTGTAATGCCCGGTAAAAACCCTCCAACAAAACAAAGCAGTGACAATAAGGCATGGTCCAAGACTTTAAGACAGAATGACACTGACAGACTGCACTCTGGTTCCCCATGGCCTTGTTTTTGTTTGTGCTGAATTAAACATAGCCTCCCCTTACTTTAAAATGGCTCAAAACAACACGTACACAAGCTATGTTTCTTTGGTATGCTAATAAATTGAGACCGTTAGGGCTGTGACATAAGCTCATCTCCATTTACGGCTCCACAGAAGTTTCTAACAGACATTGAGAGGTTTAATATATGCAGTTTGCACTAACACGTCTGTGTCAGGTCGTCCTCTGCTGATGAATGACACCTATCCACCCTGCTGCCTAATTATTCACAATTAATCAGAGAGGAATCGGGCCTGTCACCACTGTCACAACCCCCTCCCCTCAGCCTCTCTCACTCTTATTAGCGCACATAATACCAGCTTGCCATGCTTCAAGCTATGGGAACCTTAAGGTTTACTGCATGGCTATTTGTACCAATTATATACTCTACTAATTAATTCTTCCCTCCACAGAACTTGGAATTTTCAGACTGACAGTTGAAAACGACAGGAACAGCACAGTAGGACATCTGACTTTAAGACAGTCTGTGCAGATTCACTGACTTTTGTCATTTGACAGGTTTGAAGATGGCATTGACTAAAGCAGTGGTCCACTGGGTATCTTCAGGTGGAGGTCAGAGAATCTCAAGTTGCATGACTGGAATGCTAAGTCTGAAATAGGACATTGCTATTGCTACCTCCAATTTTTTCATTCATTCATTCATTCATTTTCCTTCGGTTTAGTCCCTTATTTATCAAAGGTCGCCACAGCGGAATGAATCGCCAACTTATCCAGCATATGTTTTACGCAGCGGATGCCCTTCAAGCCGCAACCCAGTACTGAGAAACACCCTTAAGGCCCGTGCACACCGAGACGTTTTTTGCTCGCGTTTTCGGTCGACGTTTGACGCCTCGAGACTAAATAAAGGGCGCCAATGTGATCGTGCACACCAACGCGCAAAACGCCAGGCGTAAAAGCATAATTTTTAAAGAAAAGCCTCATGCTCGTTTTTTTTCTTTGACGCCCCGTGTCAAACCCTTCTCCACCGAACAGATTCCCACTTTTGTCCACGTGTACGGACCCGCTGAAGTTACAGTAAACACCCCTTGGAGGCGCTCAAGCGCAAAACTGTCAATGCGAGCGCAGATGTCCAGAGGCGATATGAACGTGGAGCTGCTTCTGCTCGACGCCAGAGAAAATCGCTTGGGCTTGAATGCGGAAAAACGATAAACGCAAACGAAAAGCGTCCCGGTGTGTACGAGCCTTTACACTCTCACATACACACTCGTACACTACAGCCAATTTAGTTCATCATATTCCAAAGACATGCGGCGTAAGTGAATTTGGAGGAAACCAGAGCACCCGGTGGAAACCCACACGAACATAGGAAGAACATGCCAGCTCCACTGGCCCAGCTGGAACTCAAACCAGCAACCTTCTTGCTGTGAGGTGACAGGGCTGACCACTAAGCCACCATGCCGTCCCAATTTTTTCAATATGGCAATCTACAAAATGCAATGTAGGCTTCCTCAAACGGGCACAAAGCTAAAGCATTTGTTAGACACATGGATACAAATCTCGAGACATTTTGCCTCACTGATGACATTTACACACAAAAATGTAAACATTTTAATTATATTAATTCCACGGATTAGTGCTGACATACACAAGGAAATACATAGCAGAAATCTCTAATCCCCAGTAATCATAAACAAATGCGTTCAAATGCCAATCAACACTGAGAACATTACCAAGCTTTACCAACACGGACTAAATGACTTCAAAATAAAGCACCAATAATTGTAAAAGTAAAAGAACTTTAAAAGCCACTGAACTCAAATACACCCTAAATGTTTCAAATGGAAGAATGATTATGTAAACCCCTCAGTCACAAACAATTTGGCTTAAAACCCACCTTGTTTTATGCTAATCGCCCTTATTCTCAGTTTCTATGATTTAAACACTTACTCTGCCAACTCCTCCAAGCTCCGGTACACATCATCTTCATTCAGTGCAGTGTCCTCTGATGGAAAAGGCCTAGGGAGAGAGAGAGAAGAATGACGAGAAATAGAGCATTAGTCACCACACACACACACAGAGAAGGCTAGAATATATCACGATTCACTCCTCGACATCCATAATTCAACAGGTGGGTTTATTCATGAGGCGTCCACCTCCTCTATGATTGGCATTTGTAACAATGTGACAGATGTTACAAAAGCACTTATCTGATTTACCACAGAATACGGCAGACGCAGTGAAAAGGCTGTGGCAGGGCTGAATGACACAGGCTCTTGCAGTTTGACAGTAACAACTAAACGCAAACACTTCAGCGCTTTTCTCAATAACTGGAGGTCAGACTGCAGACTCCTCCGAGAGAGCCGACCCGCCGGGGTATTAAATCCAGGGCTCACGAGCATTCAGCAGCCAATTAGAAAGCTGCAAATGGATGTGCGATCAATTATTCGATTAATGGCATGGCTCTTCCTCCAGAGATCTCATCAAATCACTTAATCTCAGACATTATGTGGGGCAAAAGGTGCTATGTGGCATGCAAAAAACATGAGGCTAGAAAAATAAAGTGATTTTGAGCCAAGCCTCGTCACTTTCATTTTAGCTTCTATAGGGTATGTGTCAAAGTCACAACAATTTAATAGACGTGGTTTTTCCTCACCTTTGAATAATGCAGCCCTTTTACCCAACACAAAACATCATTGCTTTATGGAGCTCTTCACATTACGATTGGAAAGAGGCAATTCTTAACTTGGCTGCTGTTGCTGCTCTTGTGTGAAATGAAATGTGCTATACATGCATTTAATATGCCACACTTGTCAGGCCGTAAATGGCATAACACAGGCTTTTATGTGAGGGCTCACTTGCATAAAAAGGATTTTGCTACTTTATTAGAGGTTCAAACAAAGCAGAATACAGTACTCGAGCATCCTCCAATCCCTCATCAAGAACAATCTGCCATGTAACAACACTCTGGCAAGCATCACGAATGCACTAGCAGCCAGAAAGCACAGATATTATTTTGTACATGTTCATTACAGCTGTATTTAAAAGGGTGATGCCGCAACATATGAAAGCAAAATGACTGATCCTCAATGAAAGTCATTTCATGTCAATTATTGGTAAAAGCTCTAACTGATATTGAACATAATCCTTAATTTAAAGTGATCATAAACAAGATATTTAGAAAAAAAGGAAGCTATAACATAGCAATATAATATAAATTGACGGTACATTGGTTACGACATAGCATCCGGTTCAATTCAATAGCATGATGCATCAAAATACGCTGAAACTGTACTGCCTCAATTTGTACTGCAATCAGTTTTACTTCATACCGTAATGTCATTAGGCATGGGACGATAACTGTTTTCAAGGTATACCCCAGTTTGGAAAAGTCAAGGTTTTCATACCGCCAACATTTTCTGCTATACCGCTCCTAAGGCATGTGTAAGAGTTTTTTATTTACATTTGTGTTTTTGAAACAAATGAAGACTGCTAAAGTCAACGTTTTACTTGAATTATTCAGCCTGACATGTTTACTGTCCCAAAATATTTTAAATGTTTCTCAAAATAAAATATATTGTGTTCAAAAGGGAAAAAAGTTTAGTTTTTAGCCAGACATTTAAAAAATATATATTTTAGAGCAGTAATTACAATATCGTCATACCGTGAAACCGCAATATTTTTATCCATTTTATCATATCGTCAGAATCTTATACCGGCCCATGCCTAATTGTCATTAAATACAAAGTCACATATTAAATACAAATATTAGGTCACAAATAGATTGTTTTATTTATTTATTTTTAATCACTTGTGCATGTCTTACTTGACTTGCCGGGTATATTACTGCAATCGTCCTCATCTCCATCATGATGCACCATAGAAACAATACATTTTGACACCTCTAGTTAGGCATGGGACGATAACCGTTTTCAAGGTATACCGCGGTTTGGAAAAGTCAAGGTCTTCATACTGCCAAAATTTTCTGTAATACCGTTCCTAAGGTATTATTTTATTCTTTTTTTATTAATTTTATTTTAGTTATGTTAGGACAACAGCATCTCTAGCAGGAAAAATATCAAAAGATGCCGTTTTAAATTGTCAAGAAATCTGTGTTATTGAAACTAATGAAGACAGCCGAAGTCAATGATTTATTGTAATTATTTAGCCTGACATGTTTACTGCTCCAAAATATTATAAATCTTTCAAAAAATAAAATATATTGTGTTCAAAGAGGAAAAAGTCTCAGTTTTTTACCCAGACAATTAAAAAGAATATATTTTAGAGCAGTGATCACAATACCGTCATACCGCGAAACCGTGATTTTTATCCAAGGTTATCATACCGGCAGAAATTTATACCGGCCCATGCCTACCCCTAGTAACAATCCCAAAATGTGTATAATATATGTTTATTCTAATCATATATTGTTTATTAAAGCAATAACAAGTGCTTTATGAATGTCTTTATAGTATTTGCATAAGATTTGTAGGCAAGCGCTATAGTTCAATCGTTACACAAAGGTTCTATAAACAGGCTGAATTTTAGAGAGATACTTCACCAATAAACAACACTACCAAAGAACTGCTATTAGTGTTGTTAATACGTTTTGTTAAAATACTGCTGCAAGCATTTCAATTCAATTCATCTTTATTTGTATAGCGCTTTTACAATGTAGATTGTGTCAAAGCAGCTTCACATGCATTATAAAAAAATTAAACAGTGTCAGTCCAGTTTTCAGTGTTGAAGTTCAGTTTCTGCATCTCAAACAGCTTAGAAACTCAAGACTAAGGCATAAAGACAGTAACTTGTTTCTGAAAGATTCAGATTCAGAAGGATTCTGATTGAAGGAATCACTAAATGACTTGCTCGTAGTCATGGTGAAGGAATCAGCATATATGAACAAACGCTTTTTCACAACAACATCAGCATATTAATCTATGCTAAAACACTCATTTAGGCACAGACATAAAATACTGACATTTTCTTCAGGAAAAAAAAACCTCAAGATCAAACTCATGCTGACAGAGGGCCATCTCTTCAATCATAACTACGCTGTATTCCTGTCTCTACGGAGCTGTCAAACAGCAGTGATGGAGGGAGAACAGCAGTGGGAGTGGGGAGAGAAATATAAAGCTTTAGGGTAGGAAAGTCACCAACCTTGAGTCATATTACTAGACAACTTTATCGCATAAGCTAAGCAAACAGTCGCCTATTTATTTATTTATTTACTCGTGCAGTTTTTTGGGAGGTCAGACACATGAAAAGCAGCCTTCCTAACCAATGCAGACATCGGACACCCTCACCCACACAATAGCAGACTAACAAACACACAAACGTCCTTCCAATGTGACCAACTCCTCACCTCACACCTCCAACAACATGACACTAAAGGATGCTATTCCTCCTGATGAACAGACAGAGAGAGAGAGGGTGACAGAGAGAGAGAGAGACGGAAAGAGATGCTCTCTGACAGCTAGCAGAATACATCAACATTTCCTTTAATGTTAAAACTGCTGCCAGTCAGACCCAAAGACAGATACACAGCATATGGTTGTATATACGTCAAATCAACGCACATACATACGAAATATAAAAATAGACACAAAAACAGTGGTATTCAAGTGTGCACTTCAAGAACCACCTAAGAGCTAAAACACATGCAATCCAAAGTACAAAGACTTCAAAAAACGTCCCCATGACAAGCTCTATTGTAGATAGTGGCAACATTATTTCCTCATACAATGCATAACAATAATTGTCGTCAGAATACAACCTCCAAATGGATGCATTACATCTTTGAGCTGAAAGCATCAATGACCCTCTCAGAGGTGTTTTAGTAAAACAAGGCTTTGTGATGAGCGACTAGAACCATCCTGAAATCCAAGCACAAAGATGTTGTATCGCATGATGGAGTAATTGCTGATAGCGAGATAATTACCCTGCTTACATGGCTTCATCAAATGAATCGCTAATTAAACATCTCGGTTCGAAAGGACTTCCTCCTCGTCTGCGGCAAACATGTTTATAATAAAAGAAGGTTAACCTGCTCACAAATGCCATGCTAATTAATCAGGTGAATTAAACGCTGTTTCTAGCATCTGCTGTCAGAGCGATGATAAGCCAACGGTTAACAGGTTGTGTGGTTACAGTGTCTCTGTGGGGTTTAACAGCATTTATGAGTGTTTAGAGACGTAATTAATTACAGTTTGAAGATATACTACTGTTTGCTCGTCTGCAAATTAAATTTACCTTAAAAATCATTCTGCAGGGATTAAGCTGGGGAAAGAAATCCAATTATGGAGGATTGCACATGTACAGTGTAACACACCTTTCTAAATTGATTTACGGTTTGTTGTGTAATTACTTAAAAGTGAATAGAAGTATTGTTACGTTTATGACGATGGGGAACTGTTGTTTCGCTTTTGCTGGTTTCGTTTTGCGTTTATAGGATACGCGGGTTGGCTGTGTTGGATGTAATCATTCGGGACACGGACTGACGTTCAATGGCGCAATTAAGAAGAGCTCCAATCGTTGTGCTGCAGGATGGTGGGAAACTATATTAGGAAAACGCCGCATTAGTTCGGGAAAGCCCGCGTTTCGTGTAAACTTGAGCTGTGTTTGACACTTGTTTTCTGTGTATGCTTCTTCCCTTTTTGCTTTGATCCATCATTGTTTGATTAACTTTTGTTGGTGTGCTTCGTTTGCCATGCAAATTGAAACGCTTTTCTTTCAAACTCTAGAGAACTGGAGTGTAAGCATCTTTTCTGTATTCTAGATGGAGGAAAGGGAATTGGTAAGATGTGTCACATGATGCACGTTGCGCAAACGCAGCATTACATTAATCATACACACTAGGTTATGGATTTGCGCCACATTTGTTAGTTTCGCTTTGGAAGGAGAGTAGGTAAGATATGACGTCTCAGACATTGAAGGTTTACTTTTTGTTTATTTTTTGTAGTTTTAGGGAAAGAGTTTAATGGGTTAGTTGATTTTTCTTTTATTCTTGTCTTTTGTTTGGCACAGTCCCTTCCCTTGGTCCTACTTAAGTCTGTTAAACTTTGTTAAATCGTTGTCTTATTTGTAATTACTTTTGTGTGAAACCTTGTTTTTCCATAAACATTTAAAAACACACAGCTTGTTTATAATAAACAAGCTCACTTAAATGGCACTTTCGTGTTTTCTTGTTCCTCACCTATTGTAAATGGCAGCAAAAATTACAACTGGCTTAATGCTTTCCTTTTCGTTCCCCTTTGGCCATTAAAAATATAGCAAAAATATATAACAGAAAAGGATGTAACAAGGATATATTTCATTTAAAAAAGGAGAAAAATCCATCTATTCCTCAATCAATGCATCTATCTATCCATCACTTCATGTGTCCATCTATTAGTTCATCAATTGATCAGTTTTTCTGACTCTATTAATCAGTTTATCTATTCATATATTCTATATTCATATATCTATCCATCCATCTATCAGTTAATCTATCTATCCATCCATCGATCCACTAGTCAATCATTTCATCCATTCATCACTTCATCTATCATCCATCCATTTATCCATCAATCAATTTTTCTATCAGCCTCCAGCCACCATTTCATCGATTTATCTATCCATCAATTCATCAGTTCAACTATCCATCAATCCAAACATCAGTTCATCTATTCATCCATCCATTTACCAGTTCAACCATTCACTTCTTCACCCAACCATAATGCAGGTACCTATCATTCCATTCAATTATCAGTTTATCTATCCATCCATCCATTTCATCTATCAATCCGTCCATCAGTTCATCTATCCATAATTCCATTCATCTATTATTTTATCTATCCATCCATTCATTTATCAATTCATCCATCGGTTCACCTATACATCCATTTACCAGTTCATCTATTCACTTCTTCACCAACCATACATCAGTTCACCTATCCCTTATTCCTTTCACCACTGATCAATCTAATCATCGATTTATCTATTATCTATCCATTCATAAGTTCATCTATCCATCCATCACTTCATCTATCCATCCATCTATCAGTTCATCTATCCATCCATTCATTTATCAGTTGATCCATCTACCCATCCATCGGTTAATCTATCCATCAATTTACCAGTTTATCTATTCTTTTCTTCACCCAACCATATTTCAGTTCACCAATCCATCCAATCTATTCATCAGTTAACCCATCCATCCAGTCATCAGTTATTCTATCCATCCATTCATTAGTTCATCCCTCCATCCATCCATCAGTTTATCTATTCTCTTCTTTACCCAACCATACAGTATATCAGTTCACCAATCCATCTATCAATCTATTCATTAGTTAACCTATCCATCCAATCATTAGTTTATCTATCCATCCATCCATTTACCAGTTCATCCATTCACTTCTTCACCCAACCATAATACAGGTACCTATCAATCCATTCGATCATCAGTTTATCTATCCATCCATCCATTTCATCTATCAATCCATCCATCAGTTCATGTATCCATAATTCCATTCATCTATTATTTTATCTATCCATCCATTCAT
>CAIGQQ010038251.1:2673709-2710987 GCA_903798035.1 Danio albolineatus
CCAGTTCATCTATTCACTTCTTCACCAACCATACATCAGTTCACCTAGCTCTTATTCCTTTCATCAGTTAATCCATCTAATCATCGATTTATCAATTATCTATCCATTCATAAGTTCATCTATCCATCCATCCATCACTTAATTTATCCATCCATCTATCAGTTCATCTATCCATCCATTCATTTATCAATTGATCCATCTACCCATCCATCGGTTAATCTATTCATCAATTTACCAGTTCATCTATTCTCTTCTTCACCCAACCATATATCAGTTCACCAATCCATTTATCAGTTAACCTATCCATCCAATCATCAGTTTATCTATCCATCCATTCATCAGTTCATCCCTCCATTCATCCATCGGTTCATCTATTCTCTTTTTCACCCAACCATATATCAGTTCACCGATCCATCCATCAATCTATTCATCAGTTAACCCATCCAACCAATCATCAGTTTATCCATCCGTTCATCAGTTCATCTATCCATTGGTTCATTCATCCATCCATCTATCCATCCATCCATTCATCCATCCGTTTTTCTATTTGCCTCATTCCATCTTTTTAGTTTAACAGAAACAAAAGCAGTAATTTGTGTCAACTGTTTGTTTATCACAGATGCTATGCTAAATAAAGAGCAAGGTACATTGACATTCTGCGGTGTGCTTAATTAGTCAACATCCAAAAATTCACATACTGTACAGGATCAATCATGGGGGTCTTTGTTTCTAGCTAAAAATCATTCACGCCTTAAGAAACCCTCAGGCTTTACTGGGAATATAATCATACTGTACATTGAATCAAAAATCTACAGTATAACGCACATGCACATAAGCATGAACAAACACAAACATGAACGTCTATGCTCACCCACACAGATATTCAGGAGCCGTAACAAAACTAATCATTAGATATCAGAATAAAATGAAAGCTGCTCCCATCCTTCAGTGATTACAGCCTGAAACACATCAGACCAATACTCGCTTTAATTGGATTTGGCAGACACATCAGTCTCTTTCCAATTTCATTCATGTCCAAGCAAACAGTATCCCTGGGTTTTATCTCACAGAAACAGATATTTGCTCTTTATTCTGAGAGCGATGGCTCAGAAGAGCTTGAAGAATATTGAAACATCTGAAGCGTTCTGTAGGTTTCTCCGTGAAGTGAATGAAAGATGTACAATAGGGGAAAACTAAACTGATTCATTTTCTATCAGGTTACACAAGATTAGAAAACAGGATGCAGTACGATTACAAAATCAGCTAAAGGTCTTTATTCATGCTGAAAATGTCGATAAACTCTACATTTACAGATTCAAATCACAGTAAAAGCAATTCATGAGCCAAATTATTTTTATTTTAGATCTTATTTGTTTTATGATGGCTATGTTTAAAACATGACCCTGGACCACAACACTTATGTTCAATGACCAAAAATACATTGTATGGGGAAAAATGATCAATTTCCATCCAATTATGCCCCAAATCATTCGAACATTAGGTAAAGATCATGTTGCATCAAGACATTTTGTAAATTTCCTACTTTAAAAGTATCAAAACATTTTAGGAGCTTTAAAACCCTCAGGTTAATAATTCAGCTTTCACGTGATTTTGATTAAATTGACACTTTTGTGGTTCAAGAGGCCATAAGACAACGTGCTGTTAAGATGCAGATTTGCACTTGTTTTTGTTTGTTTGTTGATGAAAGTCCGGACACTGGAGAAAATGCAAAACAGTCCACAAAACACAAAGATTCTGAACTGAAAACCACCTTGATTGGACCAGTTGTTTGTTCCTAAGTGATGAATGTTTAACTTTTTGCCTTTCAGAACTATTGTGCACCTTTTTTGTTTTAATACTGATGGTATTAATAAAAATTATACAAAAATCGGTTTCAGTCCACAAAATGAGATTTTCAGTGATTCTTTAATTACATAAATAAATAATAAAAAATAAAATATACAGTGCTCAACATAAATGTGTACACCTCTTTTTGAAAACAAATGTTTTTATCACTCTCTCAGTGAATATAGGTAATATATTTTGATGTATTTGAACAAAACTGATTTATTAAACAGATACTGTGTATTTATTAAAATAGGATTTTAGTCCACCAAACATCTTAGAATTAGAAATATAACGCATTTAAATCATGTGAAAAAAATCATGTTTTCAATTTTCTATTTAATTTAATGTTTTTTATTTATTTAATTTTGGATCATTATCATAAGTTATTATGTTAGACTAATCTAATGTATATGCACAAACATAATATCGTAAGGCTTTCTCTATAAAATATTGATTTAAATGTGAGATTTGTGAGTGGTGTGCTCATATTTGTTGAGCACTCTATATTGTAATTTTATTATTAAATGACTTAATTCATTAACTTGTTCAGTCATTAACTTTTGTTGCATTTTTACGTTTCTGTAATTATATTTCAGTGGTTCTTTCTGCAAATCACACTCTAGAAAAAAGTATTTAGAGCTGTTGAATAAAATCACATTCACTTTCATTTGATATGTTCATGAAATTAGGAATCTTTTACAAGTTGTGGTGTTGTAAAATAAAGCAAAATGAATATTTAGAAAAAACAAGGCTAAATTTGAATTGAATAAACTCTAAATAAAATTCTACATTCAATCCTAATATCTTTTTCCGGTTCTCTCAATAGTAATGTCCCTTGTTTCTCAGCATTTGAATAAACATGCTAGCAAAAGGTCTGATTATATTGATATTCTATAAAAAGTAGGAGCCCAGTAATCCCTCAGTCTCCAAAGCAGCACAGAGCAGAAGATCCTCACTGGTGGGATGATCAGAGGAGAAAATCCAGCAGTTTTCTCTCAGGACTTGATAAAGACGGAGTGAGATACAGCACTTTCACATTGCATAGGAGAGCAGTGTCCATCACCACAGGAATCAATAAAGCAGAGAGCTGAGTGGATGCAGAAGATTACCTGATGCTTACAAGCAGCCTCAAATCCGCCCCACAATCTCTATCTTTTATCAAACGCCAGAAGCAAAGCCAGTCGTGTACTTTACATCACGCCCTCTTTCATTCTTTTGTTGTTTATCTCTGTACATCTTGCAAGTGTCTCCATAATGCATAGAAAGCACATGTGTATTATATGTGCAAATAGGTCAAGGTGAATAGTGAATCACAGCGGCTGTGAGCATGTGTGGCTTTTTTTGTACGCTAGTTGATGTAGCTAGTGCATATTTAAACAGTACAATAGATCATTATGCATGAAAGACGTGTTTACATGCCAATGTACATGTGAGAGTAAAGTGAGAGGAAGTAAAAGTGTGTGAGTGTGTGTAAGAGAGAGAGAGACAGAGAGATACAATGTCCCTGTTTCTCCAGTAAACCATTACTAAACTATTACTATTATTTACATTTAATTTTTACAGCAATCAAGATTTTGCCAAATTCCCACTATAGGTGATTTGACCCCTATTAATGACATTTATAACAATTAAACACGTAATTATAAGTGGGTTTACATAATCTTTTGTTTGAATAATTGAAAAAAGCAAGCAGTGTTTCTTCTAGGATTTTATCCAGCTGTGGCGAAGATCTTCCAACTACCTGTGGCGTTATTTCAGTGACAAAATAAATGAGCGCAGTATTACAAGTCAAGATAGCATTCATGTAATACGAGCATGTGACTCTCTTTGCTTGCGCGCCGATTTCCTCTGTTCGTGCACAAAGCGCTGCTCAAGCGCAGATTTTCTTGCGTGCTCTCAAATAAACGCTGCTGAAATGTGATTTAGTGCGTTTATGTAACGAGGATGTCTTCAACATTTATTAGATTGGCCAGGAATATATGTGAATGTCTCCAATAGACCTACAGAACGGCATTTATGCTTCCTGAAGTAAAGTAAAATGGCCATAAACTCCAGCAAGATAAAGCCATTGTATGCAGAACCACAGACCATTTTCTATAGATAAAGTATAATTATGGAAACTGTGTTAAAGCTATATCATTATTGATGGCCTCACACATCACTCAGCCCTGTCATCAGTTAGCATGCCACCTTAAAGGGTTAAACAAATAACAAGAATTTTAATAAGAAAGTTTGCACTGTTATAATTCACTTATCTTTTAATGCATTTTGGTGCGATTATAACCCGCTATTAAAAAATATGAGAAGCTATAATGTAGCCGTGGCAGGAATTAATTTTGGTGTGGCAGCCCGCCATGGAAGAATGAATGTAACGGAAACCATGGCAAGGATATTGTACACTGTACAAAGTGATTAGATACTGTACTATAAAAAAGTGAAAACTCATTGGAACTTGGAACCGTTGACTTAATTTTTATAATTAAGCAAATAGTTTACATAATAATTTTAAAACAATGGGATTACTCTGTGGCATAACAATGATAAAATCATCAAGCAAAGTCACTTTGAAGTGTATATCTTTTTTTATTAATATTTTCATGAATTTACCTAAACATATATAATATATTTTCAGAAAACTAACGTTTATCACTGTTCAAAGAAAGATTTTTAACACATGCACTTATAGCACAGGTTATGTGAAAATATAGCGAATGTGCTCAAGTGTATACATATATTTAGCACATTCTGGCGTTTTTACCTATCTAAATAATGAGATATGGATGTGATGCATGCTTTTCCTGAAACATTATTGTTTTCTATTTACTGAGTGACTACAAAGGACATACAGCAAGTCGCTTTTTATATTTTAAATGACATAAAGCTTATAAGCTAGCACTTATTATTAGATAGCAGGTGTACAAATATTTTGTGAAGTTTAATTCAGGCATCGTCGGAAAGTTTTTGACTTAGTTCTTTAGTCCATTGAGTTAATTCCCCTGTGGGCTATTTGCATGACACACACAGTTCTAGTCTATGTGCACTGTTCCGAATCAGTCACTTATGAAGTTTCAGTTCAGTTACAGAAAGCTACATAATCATTAGACAGTAGGGCAGTTCACTAGGTTTTGGATGAGAGCCACTGTGTTTCTGGTGCTGAGTAATGCAGCACACATACAACATCAGAACAAATGAAAAAGATGAACACCTGAACCACTGTTGCTTTATGTACAGTATAGACACACCCATATGCAATATCAGCACCAACATGTAACAAAATATCAGGTGATAAATACAATGTGAGCAGAATCTGAGAGCAGTAAGTCAGATATACTGTACACTATGTTGAAAACGGGAAAACCAGAGACCCTGCCAACAGGTGCTGCAAAACTTAATGAATGACTAAGAACACTTTGCCCTTCCTTGTTCCTGCTACTCTGAGTTATTGAAGTGGGACCTACACATGTAAAACCAGTGGTTTAAATTATGTGTACGTGACTTAAAACAGTCTGGAAGTGTAATAGCAAACTAAATATGTACGACATGTTTTATAATGTATTTTGTGGTTGGAACTTGTGCTGGCAGGAAAGCTCAAAGGAAAAGCACGTGCTCACAGCTGAAAAAACAGATTTGCGTGTGTGTGTGTGTGTGTGTGTGTATGTGTAATGTCACAATGTTCCTCTGTAAAGCGGCCCTCTGTGTCTTTTGATAGACAATAAATAATTAACAGGCATGCATAATCATTAAACAATTTATCTGAGTGGTCAATGGGGAAAAAAAAAAGATATACAGTTAAAGATTAAATGAATAGCCTTCCTGTCAAATTTGTATTATTTGTCCAATATTCCCCAATTTGCTTTTCCTTTTTTTTTTTTACATCTAATAACTAATGTCTTGGCGCCACGGTGGTGTAGTGAGTAGCATGTTCGCCTCACAGCAAGAAGGTTGCTGGTTCGAGCCTCGGCTGGGTCAGTTGGCATTTCTGTGTGGAGTTTGCATGTTTTCCCCGTGGTCGCGTGGGTTTCCTCCGGGTGCACCGGTTTCCCCCACAAGTCCAAAGATATGTGGTACAGGTCAATTGGGTAACAATTGGGTAAACTAAATTGTCTGTAGTATATGTGTGTGAATGAGTGTGTATGGATGTTTCCCAGAGATGGGTTGCAGCTGGAAGGGCATCCGCTGTGTACAACAAATGCAGGATAAGTTGGTGGTTCATTCCACTGTGGCGACCCCGGATTAATAAAGGGACTAAGCCAAAAAGAAAATGAATGAATGAATGAACTAATGTCTTTTGTCTTCACCACGTTGACCATACATAATATTTTACTAGTTACAGTATTTTGCAAGACGCTAGTACTCAGCTTAAAGTGCATTTTAAAGGGCACCTGTTTTGCCCCATTTTCAAGATTTAATAAAGGTCTTTTGTGTCTCCAGAATGTCTGTAACGTCTGTCATGTATTATATTTTCAGAATACTGAATTTTTCTGCACTGAACAGACTGTATCTGTTTTTGTAGCATGTGCCTTTAATGCTTATTCTCCCTGCCCACCGTTCCCACCTGCCTGACAGGGTGTGCCTCAATCTCTGCCTCGGCTGCATCAGATAAACAGCACAGTGACAGACAAAGGAAGCAGATCTCATGTAACGTTAGTGAGTAATGCTACAGTAAGAACTTTCCCAATTATTATTTGATGTATTTGTTGTGGAGTTGCAACGATAAGTCACATACAATGCCGTTACATAGTTTACGCACGCACGCACCACACACACAAACACACACACACACACACACACACGCACAAACACACACACAGCGCATTTAACTTTGCACTGTTTTTGCATGGCAAATATGACCGGATACACATTAATATCCACTGCTGTATGGATGTCTGTAATATTAACATACAAAATAAACCTGATTTAACGTCCACAAATCGGGATTGAATCGTCTTCTTTTATAATTTTACTGACATGCAGCTGTGGTGATAAGACGGTAAATTCACTGTAATTCAATACAAACATGCACTGTTTTAAAAAGTTTTAAACTTGTCAAACTCATTTTTGATCACATTTGATGATGACTGATGATCACAGCGAGCTCAACAGATCTTTTAATTCCAGTTGCTTTGCGCACGTCCTGTCTTGTTGTTGATTATCCGCATTACTATGGAGACATGTTAACACACGGCTGTCAATCAAATCAATGGGCAGGGAAAAATCGCACTCCTAAGTCACACTGCGGTGAGCTTTAAAACGGGAAGGATTTAACAAAAAAAAAAAAAAAAGACTTATTGTTTTTAAATGACCCCAGTGTGACTGTGGACACACTATACTTACACACAGTTCTGTCCAAACAGCTTACAAAAGATGATTTTCATCACAGGTGCCCTTTAAAGGATTAACTAAGCAAATTCTGTTAATTAGGGAAGTCATTGGACAAGCCAGTGAATCTGTAGCCAATAGAAAAACTACATTTCTTAAGAGGGCTAATAATTATAACCACAAAAATATATATATTTTTAAAATGTATGCTTGTATTCCAGCCAAACAAAATAAAACAGGACTTCTTCAGAAGAAATTATATAATAATAATAATAATAATAATAATAATAATAATAATAATAATAATAATAATAATAAAATAAATTGAAAATGTCCTTGCTCTGTTAAAATCAACAGTCGAATATCTTAAAAAAAGAATACAAAGGACTAATCAGGAGGACTAATCATTTTGCCTCAACTGTAAATTCAGTTAGATCTCTCTTTAAATAAATAATGCAACCAAACCATGCACAGAGTAATTCTGAAATCCTGAATATTGATTAGCATTTTGCTGGAATGTGGCTGAATTTCAAGCTCTGTCGGGAAAAAACATTGACATGCAGCTTTAAAGCCAATCCAAAAGGGTGTGCGAGGAATGTTCTCGAACAACACTGAGACATTTCTTGCTTTGTACGATGCATGAAGCAGAAGACGGCAAGATGGCAATTTGTATGCAACCTTTTCTATTCTCCTCCACAAAACTAGAAATCACACCATCGACAACAGACTAAAATAAAGGGCTTTTTAAAGAAATGTGGTTTATGGTGGCCTAACTACTAAAACCCATGCTGTTTCCCCCCTTAAAGCAGTGATACACGCTGCACGGTGGATGAAAACAAAGCCTGCTTTCATTGCTTCCTGTATACAGCCAGGAAAGCAGTTCACTGAAAACACTGCACACAGAGGACTTGCTCAGGGTGAAAATTTGACTTGCATTAGTCACAGTATATGCGACCGCCGCCAGGATCCATCTTCAGAACTTTCCTCTAATTACTCCAGACAGCGTTTACAACGGGAAACCTTTTTTCTTTTTCCAGTTCGAATGATTTCTGACAAATCAGCAGACAGTATTTTGGCCATCCCCTGGCCCAGTGAGGACAGGAGGTGATTTAGGCACCCCTCAGTCGGTTACGCTGCACTTACTAACGGCAGACTAGTCTAGCCTCTGCCTCATTTTGGCAATACGCCTAATGGCTCGCTCCATCAGCTCATTACCCCATCAGATAAAAGGCTTTATTTGCGGAGAGAGGTGAACGGACTGGGCAAATAATGAGACAGGAAGTGATCCTAGTCGCTTATAAAATAAGGAGGCAGGGTCCCTTCTCGCTTAAACACCTGAGGGAAGCGACAAGCACATATTTCACAGGTTCAGGCTCACAGGTTTCACACATATGTGGTAGTTTGTGCCAACTGCTTCTCCCTTCCAGGCCGTCTGAATGGAGCCACATAAAAGGTGCAACTCAAGAGAGAGCGCTGTGAAAGTTCCCCGAAGACTCCTAACCCACCAGGACTGAAAGGAAACACAATCAGCGTGTGTGGAGGAAGTGAATTACCTGATGCCTTTGATCTGTGCGATGCTGTTGTGGGAGATTCTGGACAGCGCAGAGATCACCTGCGAGAACAGGAGAAAGTCTGGGTTAGTCAAGACACTTCACTTCATTTAAATTACATCAAAATCAAGGAATTTTAGGAAAAAAGGAAAAAATCAGACACCCCGCATACATCTCTGAGTAGATCAAATGTGTTCAGTGTGTTCATATAAACCATAAGTTATTGCAACTAATAAAATTGATCTGTGTGTTAGTGCTGAGGTTACCAAGCTTTTCAGCCTGCGAACCCCAAAATAAGAAGTGACTCACGACCCCCACTATGCTCGCAGGTGGTTATAAACATACAAACATTGCACACAGCAATGCACACACACTAATAGGAACTTTATAAACATGTGCATATAGACAACACAAAAAAGTGCAACAGCCTAACAACATATAGTTTTTCATAATCATTATTCATCTGTTTAATTTAATATTAATCTCCCTTAATGAGATTGATGGACAATGTTTAAAGCACAAGATTTTTTTTGGTATAATTTGGAGACCACCACTTGGACACCATCCTCTATGTTCATTCATGGCCTTTATTTTTAATGTACATGAGTGCCGTAAAGGTGTTGAAGTTTAACATTGTGCTGTAAAATCAATCTGCTGCAACTAACACTGTTGCTGTGACGTTAATCTAGCGTAATAACCCCAAGGGTTCACAATCCAAAGGGAAAAAAATGAAAGGCTGGTGGCTTTTTATTTGCATGTTGTTGTTTTTTATGTAACTGTTAAATATTAAGTATATATTAAATATATTATAAGTCAAAATCTACTTCTATCTTCTGTAGGTTATGGATAAAATATGGTAATTCTAATAGTTATATGATATTTTTGGAAATCACCAAGCGACCCTCAATTTGGGAACCACTGCATTAGTGTACATGCAGGCTATTAGACTGGCTACTGTCTATGAGGTCTTCAAAAATAATTGCATATTCAATAACTGAAAAATAGAGAGAAAAATCCATTAGTGCGACTGACTGCAAACATAAAAACACTCTCAGATACTGGAGGCACTTCTTGTTTACTTTATAATGTGTCTTGTTCTTCCCTTTAATAACTTCATATTTACTTCTGTGTTTTGAAGCATTATTTAAGGTACAGACACAATACAAAGAAAAAGACAAAAGACAAAAAACTATACACATTTAAAGGAATGATGACATGAGAAAGCGAGTTTGTCTTCATCTTTTATCATATACTGTAAGAGTTCTTTTGTTCCATTAAAAGAAAACCTTAAAATGTCATCTTGATTACAAATTAAGAAATTATTAAATCAAGCTCCAAACAATAGCTCACTCTGATCATATGGATCAATATGATGTCACTTTGCACTACAGTAGTTTTTTTTTGTATACGACCACCTCCAGCGCAAGAGACCAGCCTAAAGTGATCACAGCTGTGTGATGTAGGCATTTGACGGTATGAGAACCTTGGATAAAAGTATCACGGTTTCACAGTTTAGTGAGTATTGCTCTAAAATATAATCTCTGTCTTGGTAAAAACATTTTTTCCCCATTGAAGAAAAAATGTTTTTTTTTAGGAAACATTTATAACACACTGCTCAAAAAAAAAAATCAAATGACAGGAAAACTTAAAGAATGGAATGTAATTCCAAGAGTTTCCTTGATTTCCTTGAGTTTTCCTCTGTTTTGGAACAGGGGCCTCGCGGTGGCGCAGTGGGTAGCACAATCGCCTTACAGTAAGAAGGTCGCTGGTTCGAGCCTCGGCTGAGTCTGTTGGCAGGTACTCCAGTTTCCTCCAGGTACTCCAGTTTCCCCCACAAGTCTAAAGACTTGCGACCCGGAATTAACAAAGGGACTAAGTCGACGAGAAAATAAATGAATGAAATAATACATTTTGGAACAGTAAAGAGGTCAGACTAAATAATTCAAATAAACCATTGACCTCTGCTTTTTTCATTATTTTCAAAATCTCAGATTTCTTTATCACACATTAAAAATCACAAACATTAAAAAAACCTTACATATACCCTAGGAACGGTATAATAGATTATTTTTGCGGTTTTAAAACTTTTACTTCTTTAAATAGCTGTAAACCATGAAACTGGTTATCGTCACATGCCTAGTGTGATGCATCAAAAAGTTTAACGCATAGACAATGACGCGAACCAATCATAACAGTGGGTGGTTACACTGAATCTCTGAAATTGATTCTGAGGATGGAAAAGATCATAAATCACTGGTTTCATAAATCACACATTTTTAAACGTTTTTCATTAAAAAATTAATTTTATTCATCCAAAAAAATTTGTGATTTAAGGAATCGGAACTGAGTTGTTTTGTGAGGTGTCTAAATATTCCAACCCCTAGTAATGCCATAAAGAATAAGGTAACACTCATGCACACAAAACAGCAAATGGGTATTTTTCATGTTTGTAGCATAAATTCAGGTAAGTTCCCAAACATTTTACAAATCAGGGTTGTCAAAAAAGAATAAAGAAAAACGATCCCAGTAATAAACATTTGCAGCAGAACAGAGTGTCCTGTGTTTTCTGCTGTGTTTTATGATGGGCTTTAGAGGCACAGCTTGTGTGCACACACGGATCACACTATCCCACTAATGACAACATTAAGGGACATGTGGCATGAAACGCCCCAATGAAATCACAGACGTGAAGTGCTTTTCACAGATCCGAGGACCCCTCCTCTACCCAGCTGCATTAGTGCTGGGTAACAGGGTTAAACGCGTGCAGTATTTACACTGATTTAATGCCAGCCGTGAGTTACATGTGAGTAGGCTTATTGGTGGCCCTTCTAGAGGCTTCCAGATGGTGCGCTAGAGGGTCTCGAATGTGTAATGCAGAAGCCTCACACACACACACGCTTTCAAACACACACAAACAAACAGGAAAGCACATGTGCAGATCCAAAGTGAAGATGGTGGCGTGTCGCCTCATTACATGCTCATAGGCGTGTTTTCACTTGCTTTGCCTGCTGCCATGGTGACGCTCTCTGTTCTTCCGTCAGAGCAAAACACTGAGTGCAGATGTGTGTGCAGTTTCTAGGTTTTTAACACAGGTGATGGGCGATATTAGAAAAGAAAATATAGCATGAAAAATAACAATAAATAAGCAATAATTTCAAGAAGCCACACTATTTTAGTATCACTGCTGTGTTTATTATGTGTAATTGGGGATGTAAGGACGATTCAAACCAGTAGAAACGCAATATTTTTTTTTGAACAGAGGGGAAGCTGTATTTACAGGCGTAAATTCGCTTTACCTTCACATCAGCGGTGAGAAAGAGGTGAGGCGGCAGAGTAAAACGACAGCAGTAAAGTGCACCAGACAAACAGTGTGTGCAAATTCTGCAAAAAGACGTTTAATTAAATTTAATTAATTAAACAGAACAATGAATATGATGCACATAAACCGTCAGCACAGTGAAAAATGTTTGTCACAGACGTCTATACGCAAAAAACCTGTTAATAAGCCAAACCACGTGAACTGGATGATGTGCAGCTCCCCCTGCTCCGACAAGTGCTACGATGAACACACGGTTATCAGTATTTTCATGGTAAAAGATGTTTTTCAGACTGGAAGAGAAAGATGTTCTGTTACAGAAGTAGATATTAGATTTTTTGCCCTCTCCTTTTCAAATTAGTTTATGCATATTTTAATAAATGGCTTATTATTATTTATTAATATTTTAAAATGTTCAAGATGATCTCTTCTTAAGTGTATCACACTGACATTTATACTAATTAATTGTACAAGTATTATTAGTTATTCATCTTCATAATCATGTTTAACTCCTGTCTCTATCCTACTGTGTAATTAGTCATATTATAATCAGATTTTTTTTATGCCAGTGGCCAGTCCCTTGGATCAGAGGGCGTTTTGACCACCTCTGTACACACTGCTCTCTGGTTTAGGAAAAGCTTTCCTCTCCACACAAGCCATCTCACTCCGCAGTGAAAGAGTTCTTTTCAGCAGGGGACACTGAAAATGTGCAAAGACCTCGGCTTATGCCAGAAAACATGGATTTGTTGATATTTGTTTTTAAAAATGTAAAATCCCAGCACAGTCACAGTTTTAGTGTGCTTATATCGATGAGTCTTCTTTTATTTGTATTATTCTTTTTTGGAGTTTGTTTTTAAAATAGCAATTCGGTTATGGCAGAAAATGAATTATTTTGCAAAAAAAATGTGCAGCCTTTAAGAAAAAAAAAGGGCTCTTCACCTCAAATTTGCATTAAATAATTTTATTTAAAGGGCCATGAAACACCAAAACACATTTTTTGAGCTATTGACAGTCATATATGTGTCCCACGCTGCTATAAACACTATTAGGACACATATAATTGACTAAAAAGTGAAAATTGGTTGTTTTTGCATTATTTCGAGCAAATTTGTTCTTCCGGTTTGAAACAAATTTTTGAAGCTGCGTCACGCCGATGAGATCCTTGCGTATATTTCAGCGTGGAGAGTGGACGCCTGTCCCGGCCAGCACGTTCTGACGTCTCTGCGTGTTCGGTATTAATTCATGAGATAGACTTGGTTCAAACCAACCAGAGCGCTCTATTGTGTAAGCGGCGCAGCTTCATTAATATTCATGATCGATTGGAAGACTGTACCTTACAGCAGTTGCGGAAGACGCATCAAGCGCGAGTGATTTACGCGCTAAGTCAATTCGAAGGCACGAATAGGCATCCTGCAACGCGATACGCGCGAATGGCGCCGCGCGTTTGACACGCTTAACGCCGCAATTCACGCGAATCGCTTCAGTTTGAAAATGAAATGAAAATGAGCTTCAGCGGACGTTCGCGCCACGTTAACCAATCAGGAGCTTGCTCTGGTGGGGGTGTGATTATGACGTAGTTGTTGTTGTCCTGAGGGAAAACTCGGCTCGGTCAGAAGCACCGCTGAAAGCTTCCATCATCCAAGTACAGTTTCTGGAGGAGTTTATGAGCTCACAGAGCTCCGTGCACCTCTGAAATAATCTAATGGACTATCAGCCTTCATCAGTAGACTATCAGTGGAATATCAGCCTTCATAAAGCACATAAAACAGTTATTCTCTCTATAAAACACCTGTTAGCCATTTAGCAATAAAGCTACAGTCACCAAGCCATAGACAGAAGCCCTGCCCATCACACGAATCCGAAAATAAAGAGAAAGTGCCATTAAAGTCAACAAATTAATGATTTGGCAAATAATTTGATTACTGATGTCCATGTATACACAGTCTGTGTGAAAAGGAGCGCGTGCACAAATGGAAACTCCCATTTTTATGCAAAACCTTCCCTCTTTCCCCTTCCCCGACACTCCTACCTAAACAGAGCTGGACACGCCCACTTTACTGAGCTTTTCCAAACTAGAGGTGTGAAAACACCACGCTGAGACTGGGGGGTTTCGTGGCCCTTTAAAAAAAAGACTAAATCGTATCGTGAGATGAGTATCGTGAATCATATCGAATCATGAGTCAGGTGAATCATTACATCCCTACGTGTAATTTTTATATTTATATTTTTATATTATTGAAGCACATTTATTCCCATTCTGACTGAAGCACTATGACATTATTGAAAACTTCACCTTTTGAAAGATCAGAGTGCTTTGATTGGCCAGCACACACCAGTGATCTGCAAAATATCAGGACTGCGTCGGAAATGTTTTGCTCATTACCATAATTGCCCAAACAGCAAATTCAGGATATCCTTCTTATTGCGGTATTATTTCAATCATTTCTGGTGTAATATATAATCCAAAATGTACATTGTAAGACTCCCTAATATGTACACTGAGCCTCGCATGAAATCCTCAGCAGCAAAACTCCACAAGCAACTCAGCACATTTCTGCAGAATTGAATTGCCTGTCATTGACAAAATTATAGAATTTCCACCAGCCCTCGAGTGTTTTTTTTTTTTATTAAAGATCATGGCTAATTCGATCATGCTTTCAGCTACAAACAAAATTTGAAACACTTGCATCTTATTCTCGAAACCCAATTCCCTTAAACAGAGCAGAAGAAGCATCTGGGCTTGTGCGAACACATAAACATCACTGCTGATACTCAAGACTGGATTAATGGCGTCTGATATTCTAACAGCAGTTTTTCTGGCTTACATAAGGCTGAATCACTTACATAAGGCTGAAGAACAGATGATTGAGAGATCAATACAGCTAAATTAGTCGGTGTGTTAAGCTGTTAGGCGTTTTGCTCTTGTGTTCATCTGCTAATGTGTCTAAATATTCATGGAGCTTCAACACAACATCACCTGCAGGGATGATGTGTGACTCATCCATCAAAGCTGTGGCTTTCTCTTCTCTGGATGGCGTTTCTAATGCGGCGGTTTGTTCTTGCACTCAGTCACTTTCTGTCTCATCGTTCTGTCTCTCGTTCCTCATCTCTCCCTCAGGTCAGGTCAACAGCTCTCGCTCTGTTGTCTCATAATATTGATTTTTCCCTCATCTCAGTGCATCGGTGTGTATGAGGAGCATCACATCAGAGTCTGGACTCGAGAACGCATCAGCTCACAAAAACTGAAACACTGTCCATCAGCTCTCAATAGGAGCGCTTCAGAGAAAGAATCATAGGTTGTTCACTAATGTTATAGAGTTGCTTATCTAAGGTGAAAATATGCTAGCATTGTGTCTGCTGTTTCCAAACACAAGACACATCCAGCTGTCCACCAGTACAAAATACTGAATGTGGCCAGAGCGTGACAGGAGAAAGAAAACACAAGAAAGGAGAGGCCAGGTGAGGTGACAAAAACTAGAAGATATGTAGGAGGCAAGAGAAGACATAAGAATAGTGAAGATGAGATGAGATGTGGAAAGACGAGATGAAATGTGACAAAGCGTTAGAAGAAAAGAAGAAAGATGAGGAAAGAAGTCACGATGAGAGGACAGAAGAGAAAACAAGTGACAAGTCTAGAAAACATGATCAGACGTCAAAGACAATTTGAGAAAAAATCTGAAGATTTGAAGGAAGCAAAAGACATAAGAACTAAAAGACAATACAGGACGCAGTAAGGAAACTAAGGAACGCAAGAAACTGTAAAGATAAATGAAGCAGTACCAGAGAGAAAGATGGAAGAATTGAATATGACAAACAGAACAGATGATTACAGGGACATAATGGAAAGTGTCAGAGTTGCCCTGAATCAACTTTGTGCAGAAATGGTTTTAAATAAACTTTATGAGGGGAAACAGACATATAAATGTGATAATCCACACAAACAAGTGTCCTCTAAATGAGAGTTTGAGCTAACTTGTCTCAGAGTTTCATCAGGGAACGGAGTGTGATTGGAGATGTATGAACAGATGGCAATGAGTAAGACTGAGCCCTGCCACTCATCTATGATGGACCTGAGAGCCCGGCAGCACGGGACACCAACCAGCACAAACCCATACGACTCAAAATAAACTTGGACAAACATACACAACAGATTCACTACGAAAAGTCTCCTGACTTTCTCTGGTATACTAGACTATAGCCAATCTCACAATAATAAACATACTGAGATGTCATTTATAACACTATAACTCCCATTATACACTCACTGGTCACTTTATTAGGTACACTTTACTAGTACCTGGTTGGATTTTTGCCTTTAGAACTGCCTTAATTGTTCATGGCATAGATTCAACAAGGGACTGGAAATATTCCTCAGAGATTTTGGTCCATGTTGACATGATAGCATCTATCAGTGGCTGCAGATTTGCCATCCATGATGCATATCTCTCGTTCCACAACATCCCAAAGGTGCTCTATTGGATTGAGATGTGGTGACTGTGGAGGCTGTTTGAGTATAGTGAACTCATTGTCATGTTCAAGAAACCAGTCTGAGATGATTCACATTTTAAGACTAGGTGCGTTATCCTGCTGGAAGAAGCCATCAGAAGATGAAGGGATGGACATGGTCAGCAACAATACTCAGGTAGGCTGTGGTGTTAAAAAGATGCTCAAATGGTACTAATGGGCCCAAAGTGTGCCAAGAAAATATCCCCCACACCATTACACCGCCACCACCAGCCTGAACCATTGATACAAGGCAGGATGGATCCATGCTTTCATGATGCTAGTGCCAAATTCTGACCCTACCATCCCAATGTTGCAGTAGAAATCAGACCAGGCAAGTAGAGTCATCAGACCAGGCAACATATTTCCAATCTTCCATTGTCCAATTTTGGAAAGCCTGTGGAAATTTAAGCCTCAGTTTCCTGTTCTTAGATGACAGGAGCGGCACCAACTGCAGTCTTTTGCTGTTGTAGCCCATCTGCCTCAAGGTTGGACATGTTGTGTGTTCAGAGATGCTCTTCTGCATACTTCGGTTGTAACGAGTAGTTATTTGAGTTACTGTTGCCTTTCTATCAGCTCAAACCAGTCTGGCCATTCTCCTCTGTCCTCTGGCATCAACAAGGCATTTGTGCCCACAAAACTGCTGCTCACTAGATATTTTCTCTTTTTTGGACCATTCTCTATAAACCCTAGAGATATAATATAATATAATATAATATAATATAATATAATATAATATAATTAGGGCTGTCAAAATTAGCGCGTTAACGCACGCCGATTAATTTGAAATATTAATCGCGTTAAAAAAATTAACGCGTTTAACGCAGCGGCAGTTTTTTTCTTATTTCCTGTTCTGGCTGACGTGTGTTCAGGCCGGTGCGTCCACAGAGGCGGCCGAGAAGGGCGGCAGAATAGTGAGCGAACCCTCCGCGACACCTACCCCCTCCCTCGGCAAGTATAAAAGCCTCGAGGTGCGCGTGCATTCAGCGGAGGCGCGCGATGCGGCGCCAGGTGAAAGTATAAATCCAGCTTAATCCGCGACACCTACTCCCTCCCTCCCGGTCCGCACGTTTATCCGCGAACCGGTCACTTTCTTTTTCACTTTCGGGTTGAGCCTAGAGCAATTTTGATGAACGCGACCGCGCGCGATGATGACTCTGAAGGGAGTCGCTTATACCGGGTGAGCTCGCTGTACTGCCTGCGTTGTCTGTGTGTGTGTGTGTGTGTGGATCTCCTAACAACAAGATTAAACGCCTAACATCGCAGACAGTCGCTCAAAGCAGTTTAGAATTTAATGTTTAGAGATGGCGTGACCAAAGTCCATGTAAGAAGTCTAGCCTATAGTCTTTAGTGCGTGACTTTGATGTACCCCTTGGTTCTTCTTGCGTCCTTGTCACAGCACCAGTTGCACACAGAATTTAAGCACTGAAATTCACATGCAGATTCGGTGATTCTGCTCGTGAGAGACTTTTCTCACTCTTAGGTCACATGTCAACAGACTGCACTGTCAACTACCAAAATATTAAGGAGGACTAAGCAAAATTGTTTCTACTTTATAATTAATGTTCTCAACTTGCAAAACAACTTTACAATGAAAACAATTGTTTGTATTCAATACTTTGTTATTATAATTTTCCAATTTCCATATCTGCAATGCCTGTATTTTGGATTTTTTTGTAGTTCACTTAGAATCCAACATGGAAATAATTTTTGTTTGTTATTGGCATTGATTATTTTAAAATTCAAATGGCACTTACATGCCTGTGTTTTTATTTCTGTAATAAATACGGTTTTTCGTGATTAATCATGATTAATCACAGACAAAAGTGTGATTAATTAGTTAATTTTTTTAATCAATTGACAGCCCTAAATATAATATAATATAATATAATATAATATAATATAATATAATATAATATAATATAATATAATATAATATAATATAATATAATATAATATAATATAATATAATGTCAGAGATCAGAAGCTCATGTATATTACCAAATGTCTTATGCTGACAGGTTTTAAATGTCTTCCAGTAATTTAATTTATTCATATGTTTGTATAAGATCATCTTTGTTATGTTGGTTAAGTCTGTTTCTGACTGCTTAGCAAATGAAATTGACAAACAAATCAGACCCAGATCAAAGAAACGAAAACACACCCAAACAAAGGACGAACAAACACAATCACCAACGCAGCCTTCTGTTTCACATCAGCCAAACCAGTGATATCATCACTCATGTCCATGTGCTGCAGTATGGGGTATCAGCTGACGTGGTGACATGACGAACTTGTTGGCAACAAAGTTTAAGACGGAGCCGAATCCTCTCAGAGGACTCCAGCTGCTGTGTGTTTAGCAGGGATTTTCCGCAGTCAGCCCTACAGCACGGGGGAGGGGGAATCGGGCCACGACCCAACATCTATGGCGCTGCCCCAAAGACCCAGTCCGACTCCTTAGCATCAAAGGATGACATATGCTTTTGTCTGAAGATGGAAGAGGACATGAAGTACAAGAGTATGGATATCTGCAGTCATCTTCACATAAAACACTACTACCTGATCAGTGGCATTAATAATATCACAAACAAATCACATTGATATATCAGTGGGTGGATTATTTCTTTTCATTCCATGACAACCATGTCTGCTGGAAGTGAACAGTTCTCTCCATTACGACATCTGGTACTGTGAAATTCCAAATACAGTTTGGGCTTATTTAGGCAACGTGGTTCTTTTATTTAGGCAACTTCGGCAGTAAATACAATAAATTAAAACATGCATGAATATCTAATCTTTACAACCACACAAAATATACAAATTTGTCATTTATATATTCAAGTAAATAAAGCTAAGTCAGATAATCTCTTTTTATTATCTCCTCTTTGACACATGCATGCACACATCTGCACACACTCACACATTGGTAATGATGGTTTACAAGGACTCTCTATAGACAAAATGTATTTCTTACAGTAAAAAAATGCATATTAAATGGCTTATAATACTAAATGTGTTTTTTAAACGTTACAAGGACACGAGGCATGTAATAAAGTTTGTTGTCCAGTCTTTATGTAGACATTACATAGACTTGCATTGTCTTGTTTTTTAGATTAATGACAGTGTCTATGCCCTAACCCTAACTCTACCCCTAATCCCTACCCTCACAGAAACAAGTGCCAATCATTAAATACTAATAAAAACATAGCCAATTTATTAGCATTTTTAATTAGTGAAGACCAGGGAAATGTCCTCAAAGTCATTTTCATATTTCACTACATAAGGACAACCTCAAACGTATAGCTAAACCAGAACATAGAGACAGAGAAAGAGAAAGAGAGAGAGATAGAAATTAATTAATTAATAATTAATCAATACATTAATTTATAAATTAATTTATATAAATGTTAAATTTATCATTGTAAATATACTGATTGTTATTTATTATTAATACTGTTTTATCCATAAATGTTGACTGTTAAATGTACGGTTTATTCAGATATATTCAGTGTTATTTTCATTCATTCATTCATTTTCTTGTCAGCTTAGTCCCTTTATTAATCCGGGGTTGCCACAGCGGAATGATCCGCCAACTTATCCAACCCATCTCTAGGAAACATCCATACATTTCTCATTCACACATATACACTACGGACAATTTTAGCTTACGAAAAACACCTGCACCACATGTCTTTGGACTTGTGGAGGAAACCGGAGCACCCGGAGGAAACCCACGCAACCACGGGAAGAACATGCAAACTCCACACAGAATGCCAACTGACCCAGCCGAGGCTCGAACCAGCGACCTTCTTGCTGTGAGGCGAACGTGCTACTCACTACGCCACCGTGGCGCCAGTATTATTTTTTCATTCGTATTTTTATTTAATTATTATTATTTTATTTATTTGTTTAATTTTATTATTTTATTATTATTCTTATTACTACTACTACTACTACTACTACTACAACTACAAGTTCTATTTACTGCGTTTACTATGTTCTGTTTCTTTTTTTAAAGTTTATGTATGTCCTTTTGAATGTAAACCTTTTAAATGCCTTGGCAATACATTTGTAACATGATGGGTGTATATCTCCCGTCAAAAATTGGCCCCTCAAACGGGCCCCTCAAAAATTGTGTAGAGTAAATTGCCATTTGAAAATCATTACATGACTCTTATCAGATTGAGGGCTCTTGTGGTCTTGGCTTTGCTCCCTGTGTTTACAAATTCACCAAGCAATAGTGCTAGCAAAGCAAAAGGCTTTTCACTTAGACCGCAGACACTTGTGAACGCCCGACTGTCTAGTACCTGCCTTTCCAGGGAAAACATTGTCAAATTACCCCAATGTGAACAGCGTGCATTTATCTCACTCTCTGAGGTTTAGGAGAGCCATAATATCTGCGATTACGCATGCAATATGCTGTAATGCATTCTGCTTTGAGAAAAACGATCTATAAAATACAATGTTTTTACTGAGCCTGTTGCAATCTCACACACAGCGTTAAAACAGTTTTTTTGAGATCTTAATAAGACACATTTTGTGCTCTTTGAGTCAAATCGAATAATTACACCCCAAACACACAGTCAAAAGGCTTGTGGTTTGTTTCGTAAGCTAACAAAGGAAATGAGAGGTGTGTTCTGCCAAGCATATTCTGCCATCTCTCGCTCTCAGCGCCAGACGCCACAGTGAAAACCACACGTGATGCTTGTTTGTAAAGCTGGTAAATTGCTGGAGCTGCTTAAGCTGATTGGTCCAATGCAATATCTGGCTAAACCCACTCGGTTTAATGGTCATGTCTATAACATTCTAAAGTCAGTTTCATTGTAAGTTTTAAACCATAAAAGATATTAAAAACTCAGAAAACTATAATAAACAAACAAACAAATAAAGTTTAGATCTATTAAACTAAAAATCTGTCAAAGTTATTCCATAAAAAACCTAAATGAACACCAAAATCAAGTAATTTACATGCTAAAAAGTGTACAATACCGAACCACCAGGAGTGTATTCCAGAAAGCAAAGCTAATGTACAGTACCACCTACTAAACCCTGAACTCTTGGTTGTTAAACTCTAAACATGCTGACTCAAAGTATGTTGGTTCCAAAACCGCTACTGCAAGACAGTTCAGTGAAATAAGATTATGTTAACCGTAAATTCACATTTTGTTGATAATGTCTTTGACGACCACAACTCTTTATGGAAACAGAGGGCAATATATTTATTAAGATGTGTAACAAACACACCCATATGTAGCTCAGATTTTAACTAAGCCTGAAACTCTGGAGCAGGTTATGCTCACAGCATAAAAAACATATGAGAATTTACACTTCCTAAAAGTCACCTATGGAAGCAAACGGTGAGGTCATCCACTTATATATACTTAAATATTTTTCAAATAACTAAATTTCTACTCATTTCCCCCTGAGCCACCGCATTTGCATTGCACACAGAAGCCTGAATTGACACAAACTAGCCGACAACAACATCGAGTGCTGATTCAACAGCATACATCTTCAGGTTTTCATTGCGTGTCATGTGTTTTGTGGTAATGGAGAATAAATGTAGACGTAATCAACAAGCAACTTTAGTGCTACATAACACCAAGATTGAGAAAAGAACATAACGCTGCTGACAAAAGAAAAAAGTGAATGCCACTGGCATTAACTTTTTGAATCTTTATGTCTAAATAATACTGTGCCAGTGTTTCATGACCCTGTTCTTAGTGAATTTTCCCCAAATAGTCTTCTTATAACTAAAATTCCAGTGCCCAATTCCTGATGTGCAAACACTTAGAAAAGCAGGTGGTTCTGCCAGTAGATCTTAGAACTGTGGATAAACGTCTAGTCTGAAAGCACTTAAAGCAGTGAACCAAAAGTATCTTGTTTAGATTTGCCCCTTTAGGACCATGTGCTAGCTCAGTCGCCGGGTAGTAGGTGGTCTTTTGCAGTTGTTTGAACACATTAGACTACATGAACGTTTCTCAACTGCCATCTAAAATGGTTGAAAGTCGACAAGCTCAACCCATTTTAGAGCCAGTTTTACACCTGTATAAATTAAACTGTTACGACTGAAGTTTATTGATTTATTTATTTTGTTGCGCACTGCACATGTCTTTCTTTGTCCCGCCTTCTTGTGTTGTTTTCTATTATTTCCTAGGCTCCCATTCCAATGAGATCCATGCTCTGATTGGCTGCTGGTCGCGGAGGCCTATAAAAAGGAACTTCTGGCAAGGTTTGGTGAGCTCATTTGTGGTGCGACGGTTGCAGGAAGTGGTGCTCCTGGATTTCCCTGCTCCTTCGGCCGTCGACTAACATTTAATATTGTGCCATTGTTTATGCGTTCAGTATTTGACTGTTTGAGCTTGTAGGGGTGGCCTGCCGATTTATTTGATTACTTTTGATTTTTTATGTTTGGGAGAAAAGTAAACTTCCTGTATTTTTCTTTAAATATTTAAAGAGTTTGGTTGTCGAATGAAGGGGATCTTTTGCATTAAGTTTTTGTTTTGTTTTGTTTGGGAAATCCACCACCAACAACATTTGTTTTTCCGTTTATTATGCCCATGTTGTTTTCCCCTAGATTTGGGGCGTAATAAAACTTAAAGAGCCCATATTATGGATTTTTGAAAATGACCTTCCATGCAGTGTGTTACACAGCTCTAAGTAAAGTGAAATGTCCAGCTAAGGCTTAAATCTGAAAGTGCAAAGTGTTTAAAACGATTGATTCATATATAAAAGAGTCGACTCATTGTTGTTTAAATGAATCGTTATTAGAACGAGTCTTTAGCCGTTTCGGCTTGACGTCAACGCGAAACATAATAGTTGCGCGCGCAGCCCCGGGAAAATTTGAACTGCCCGGCCCCGCCCACAGACAGGAAGGAAAAGTGGAAGACAACAAGCACTGTATTGCAGTAAGTGTTGTAGCATAACCAGCGGGACAGCAGTGACGTGTGATCTGAGTAATATCTAAGTAAATCTTTATACTGTTTGATGGCAGTATAAAGATTTAGAGAGAAGTTATTGACAGCTTTTGGTTTTCGCGTTTTGCTCTTTGTAGACGGTCCCTAAGGACCGGTCTCTCTGCCGCCTGCGCACAGAGTTTAATATGATGCGTCCAGCGCGTAGGAAAGCTCATTTTTAGGAAAATAAGGTTGTAGGTGATTGTATACATTGCGACGGTTGAAAAGAGGTGCTGTTTGTGTAGGAACAATGTTTCGGTCATGAGTTATTGATCCGGAAAACACGACTGCTGCTAACTTTACTAAACTTATCGGCATTCCGGTTAAATCATGACCCGCAGACGCTATGCTCTGAAGTGCGAGGGAAAAGCTGTGTTATTTTCCCTACCTGGAAATCTCTTTTCCCTACCTGGAGTGTTTGAGGTTTTTTTCGTAAAATACCTGAGAATTACATCCCCAACACGGTGCTGTGTTCACGTCATCTCTCTGAAGAGAGCTACTCGAATCTACCAGCTTACGACGCGGGATTTGTTGCACGGTTGTTGTTAAAGGATGGATCAATACACAGTTTATTTGGACCAGCGTGTTCTTCCAGTCTTGTCCTCTGTAACAAGGTTAATATGGATGTAGTTGTCTGTATTGTGTTTTCTCCGTGCAGCATGTAGCGGTAGCCATTTAGCTTACTGCCGAATGAAACTATTTGTTGGCTTACAATAGTCCATGAAGTGTTAATTATTACTGAATGTTTGTTGTTATGATGAAGAATTTAGCAATGCGCTGTTGTACAAAAGCAGTGATTTGTTTTCAATATGTTCTGGCATTGGGACGTAACGTGGTGGACATGACGTAGTGACGTGACGTGGTAGCGTCACGGAAAGGAGGTGCTTGGGGAAAAAGACTCGCTCAGACGATTCATATGGGAGTCGGTGGGAAAATGAGGTAAAAATAAATAGATATTATAAGACATCGAAAGTGTTTTTTAACCTTGCATACATATCATCCTGTTGTTTGGGACTTCAAAAAGTGAAATTTAATTTAATACTGGAGGTAAACAGGCAGATTGTAATATTTATAACCTTTGGAACAAGCAATAGTCTACAGTACTTTAAAAATAAAACAAAAGATTCAGCAATGCTGCAACCACTGCAATCATTCCGTACTGATGCAAAATATAGGTTAAGGTCATAACGGGTTTAGTGGAGAACACAAGGGCAGAGAAATATTCAGCTGCAAAAGATCACAGTGAATGTCTGTTATGACAACAATACATGGTGTAAGACAGTGCGAAGGAAGGATTTCAGTCTTGGAATCCAAGGAATTTGAAAGCATGAAAGGATTACGACACAATGATATGAGATTAGTGTCCTTTCACTCCCTAGAAACAGTATCCATGTGTCTTTCGCTCTCTGTGTTGCCTCTGCAGGTTTAATCTGCAGGGTGAAGGGCATGTCTTCAGAGAGCACCGTGTTTTGTAGGTAAACCTAATTCCTTCACATGCAGTTTTATCAGCGGGGCACCTGCAGGGGTTGCTGGGTAAACGAAGGCAGCTGTTGGGCAGTCTCTCCTACTACTGAGTATGTGCAAGTGCACGGGATTAGTTTGGGTTTAATCTGAGCGTCCATGAATGGGTGAGCAGGGCCAGGGCTGGAACTCTGTGCTGAAGGAGATAAAGGCGAGTGGGGGAAGAATAAATGGGTGGATGTTCCCTCTGACTCTGTCCTCCAGACCGTCCCAGGACATGTTATGTCTGGCGAGGATGCGTGGATCCTCTTTCTCAAATCTAACCCAAAAACCTCTCTTTAGCAAGCCAAAGCAAATGGGGAGCATCAGAGAGGCAGTGTTGCTTCATCCGTCTCGGTCAGATGGAGAGCGCTGATACTCTCTCTCTCTCTGTAAAGCAGATGGATTTATTCCATATCCAGTCTCACAGTTGCAGGGTCAGAGTGCTCTAATGTGGCAGGTCAGCCATGCAGAGCGTCTCTATCTCGTTCAAACAAGGCCCACAGCGATCAAGAACAGAGTGGCTACTTTAGCTAAGCACCCAAGGGTTATGGCACTGAAAACCTATTAAATTAAACCACAGTCCTATGTATTTATCTTGCATTCATAAAGAGAGATCATCACAGGAGATCATCATGTCTATTAGTAAGATGAGTGTGGTTGTGAGTACTAATAAAACAGACTACTATTGTTTAGATGTCTACAGTCTACATGCAAACAGATATGGAAATGACAGCTATATAAATATAAATATTAACATGTAAATATTAATATATGTAAGTGCGCATAAAATTTGTTATGTCCTTTACACCAACTTATATGCAGCAGTAGTTTGTTTTTTACTTAGTTTATAATTTAGTTTGTTGATAAGATGCTTTGCTAAAAATGATGTAAAGCACAACGTTAGAGAACATTTATATTTTTATGAAAATCTACCAATATTTCAGTTTTATTTTGATGCAGTGGTGGGTGCATTCAGTAATCGCTAATCTGGCCAATCACATGTGTTCGTTTTCGAGTTTACATGCAGAGGAAGATGCATTTTAACTTCTTAAGCATCAAATATGCACTCCAAACTTTCTCATACCATTTTTTAATCTGTTTTATCAATTATTTTCTGTAAAGCTGCTTCTGACCAGGACTTGTCCACACTAAATGGTTATAGGAGATGTGTTTAAAGTATTATATGCAACATCCTTCATTGATTCCTTTAGGAAAGGAGAGACCTTCAATTAAGTATCATACAGTACATATATACATAAAGTTATATAATGCTTGAAGCATCAGAATCAGTACTTGGTATCTGCTCATCACCATTATGAGGAATTTGTACTCCGTATCGGCTCCAAAAATCCTGATCGGAGCATCCCTACACAATAATGTTGCTTTTAACCTGCACTTGCTCTAAGAAATGACCCTTCTGTTGTCTAAATGGAATTATATTGATAAAGGAAAAATGATGCAGTATAACCATAATGAATGATTTCTTGCGGCTCTCCGTTACAGTACAGGACTGTCTGTGGGAGTCAATTGAAGGCCTGCAGGAGGTCTCTCCAGTGGCAGTTAAAGTGACAGCAGGACAAAAGCCCTCCATTTGGAGATCTGGCTTAATTGGGTACACCATTCTGTGCCACCACCACAAATATGATGGACACCTGAGGGCAGAGTCACATGACATCGGTTTATGCCAATAAGGTCACAGGATACAGAGGCCACAATAGACCACTAACTGAGATGCAGTATCATTTTTGAATCTCAAACATGTCAAATGTGTTTATTTTAAAGCATACAAAATACCGTGTATTAGTGATTATTTCTGAATATCTGGATTGGTACTGCAGAGCAAAAAATAAATCAGTGTAAGAAAATGTATTTTGTGTACACACATTGATTCTTATATACATTTAGAAAAATAATTAGTAAAAAATTTATAATAATTTCAGTATAATAATTTCTTAATTTCAGTATAATAATTTATTAATAACTAAACTGACATTTTCAATTTACTATAACCTTCTTTGTGAAGCTGCTTTAACACAATCTACATTGTAAAAGCGTTATACAAATAGTGAATTGTATTGAATTGAAATTTCATTTTTAAATGTAATGCTTAATTGCATTAAAATGATACATCTGTAAAAACATACAGAGCTATCATGTATCTTACTGGCGATAAAACAATAATATATTGCACAACACAAGATTGCGAATAACTGATGTTCTTGCAGTGATGATTTTAACTTTGTGCCTTCAGAGACAGACTGTATTATGATAGCTTCCACGCATGTGCTTTTACAAAGACAGAGAAATGTCCTTGGTGGATAAGAATAAAGAGGTTTCTTCGACAGGAAAAGCCACAAAGGAGAAAGATAAAACCGTGGGTCTGAAAAACATGAGCATGATGTAAAAGGGCCAGTCTAACCTGCCAAATCAAAAGAAGATCAGCGACCACTGGGGCCTGAATTTGGCTTTTTGGGCTGAGAAAAAAAAAATAGTTCTATACAGTTGACAGTTGATTTGGAAATCTTCACACACAGTACACACAAAGCAGTGCAGTGCAAGTCCAATTTGGTGCAGCTAATATGAAAATGCTTGCACAGCCCCATGTCATTTAAACAACTAATGTAGGAATGTGCACTGAGCATTGAAAAGCTGTTCAAAACATAATACCACCGAGAACTCTAATGATGATGGTAATTAAACAAAGAATCCACACTGCTAGTGGCTCATCAAAGCTGACATTCAATCTTGACAGCGAGAATCGTGTTTCTCACTGACTGATCCATCCACTTTCCTCTCTGATCTTCACTACACAGTCAAAGGGGTGAAGAAGAACGAGGATGTGTGTGTGTGTGTGTGTGTGTGTGTGTGTGTGTGTGTGACAGAGGTGGTGGAAGGGATTGTGACAAGATTGTCAGGTTGCATTATTCTCTCCCAGTTGGGGGGATTCAAAATAACAAGGTGGGTTCGGAGCCCATGGGGGGAGAACAAAAAAATATAAAAAAAGAAAGACTTGGAATCACCCCAATGAGACATCGCTTCTGTAACTCTGTCAGATGTGACAGAGAAAGGATGCTGCCAACCTCTCCAGGAATGAGATCAAAAGCACAGGCTTACGTCTTCATTAAAACAGTCTGACTTCACAGGAATGCTCTGCGGTGATGGTTTTCAACAGGTCATGACCTCTTCTGCAGAGTTCAACAAACACAAACCCTGGTTTTTGTCTGCACAGCAAAAATTCCAGTGTTAAATATACAGTGTGATTTTATTTGGTGTTGTTCAGTGTCAAAACCGGAGTACATTAATCCACGAGTGTGAAACAGTGTATATTTAAGAGGTTTTTTTCCAGTGTAAACTTTTAACCCAATATGCAGTGTATTTCCCACTAGTGATGGAAAGTCAAGCGGTGATCAAATCAGTATGTTTTACTTAAACTTGAAACACGTCTTGTTGCATTTTAAAATGCAACGAGTTTAATGTACTGACATTATTTATGAAAAGATGAATTAACATTTAATAAATTAAAACTATTTTCAACATATTTGATCACTGTTATCTGTCACACCAGTTGATAATATAGGAAAAAAGGTAATATATTAACACTTTGAAAGGTAACACACACACTCCAGTTCGATGTAAGAATAAACTCTTACTGTGTTAAAATGAACTCTGTGAGTAATGTACAAATTTCACACTTTAGAAAGTGTTATTTTAACTCCAAAATGGAGGGAGTCATATGTACACCCAAGGAGTGTTAAGTTAAACTCAAACTGAGTTAAATGTACATTGAGTTTTTTGCTGTGTGTGGAGTCAGCAAACATGCTCATTTATGAAAGCGAAAACTAGAGTAAAATGCTGAATGTGATCAAAATCAAACATACACTGGATTAAAGAACATCTATGGTTTTAAATGCTGCTACATTTCATAGCATTACAACACAGTTTGAGGATTTCAAGTGTGCCACATTGCCAAACACCTTCCAAAAACTCCTTTCAGGGGGGGATGTCATGTCAAATTGGGCTGGTGACTTTTTCAACGGTTAACCTTTGGAGATAGCCAGACACATCACGGGGTGTTAGTGTACTTCTCTGGCAATAGACACACCCGTATGACGAGCGAGATGGCATTTCAATTTTTGTGTGCACGTGTGGTATGAATTCCAGCTTGCGTATCATGATGGTTTCTCCCACAGGCAGAATTACCACCTCAAACCGACAGATCAACTGCTGAATAATGCTAATGAGAGCGAGAATCAAAGTTTGGTGGACGAGACGTAGATGGTTAATAATTCTCTCTTATGACAACAGAAAATAGGCTTCTCGTTGCTTGGATGTGTCAATCAACCGTTCCATATAAATAACATTCTCTGTCACCATCATCACTGTATCTGTATCATAAGAGATCTCTCTGTGGATTTGTTTCTGGGCGGCTAAATGTGAAATTTATACAATGAATTTCAGTGGTTTGGAATGGTGACAAAGTCATGTGATTAATACTTTATGTGGCTATTCAAATTCATGTTTTGAGACGCAGCACAACTTTCACCATCAATAAGAATCAGAACAGTTTCATGAGCACTAAATTAGAATAAGACACTGAAGATTGGAGTAACAACTGCTAAAAAATCAGCTTTACCAGCACAAGAGTAACTTAAATCATTACTTTTAATGCGATTTATCAAAAGAAGGCAGCATAAAATACTAATACGATAATAAAGGTAGTGCTTGGAGCGTTGTTTTAACCAACATTTTGTAGTTTCATTAACAAGACACAAAATTACAATTGCAAGATAAAAAAAAGATACATTGTGAGATATGACCAGAAAAAAGAAACCATAAAAGGCTATGAAACCGAGTCTGCCTGTAAATCAATCTCAACTTCTTTGACGTCAAACCCTGAATGAGGAAGTGGGAGTTTATCAAAAGGGTTTGAGTTCCACTTTCAGTCCATCATAGATCTCAGATCGGGGCCATAAATCTCCTGTACTCATCTCTCCAGCTTGTCATCAGAGTCTGCTAGAGCTTCACACACACACAGACGCTTATTCACATCGGAGTCACTGATGAATGAGCCCCTGGCTAGGAACATGTCCAGACGGACCCATCCAAGAAAGCATCCAGTGTATGTGGCGTCTTTTCTGTCTGGGGATACAGTAGTGTATCGGTCCTGCTCTTTTGTAATGGAGATGATATGACACAGAGGACGTTCCATTCCTCGCTGGTGATTCAGGGCTCTACTATGCACACAATCTCTATTGTTGAGCTCACGATTCACCTGTTCCTGCTTAAACCGCCCTGTGAGAGACTTGTGTATTCTTCAGAAAGGAATAACTATCTGAGACCTCCACAGCTTTGGCCATCAGTACACATCAATTTCATTTTCAGCATCTATGTCACATAAAAACTAAAACTATTGTGTGAAATATTCTATCCAGGGCGATGTGGTGGTGCAGTGGGTAGTGCTGTCGCCTCACAACAAGAAGGGCACTGGTTCGAGCCTCAGCTGGGTCAGTTGGTATTTCTGTGTGGATTTTGCATGTTCTCCCCGTGTTTGCGTGGGCTTCCACTGGGTTTCCCCCCACAAGTCCAAAGATGTGGTTAAGGTGAATTGGTCAAGCTAAAATTGTCCATAGTGTATGTGTGTGAAGGAGTGTGTATGGATGTTTCCCAGTGATGGGTTGCAGCGGGAAGGGTATCCGCTGCGTAAAACATATGCTGGATAAGTTGGCGGTTCATTCCGCTGTGGCGACCCCAGGTTATTAAAGTGACTAGGCCGAAAAGAAAATGAATGAATGTATGTTTTTTCCAGGGGCCACGGTGGAGCAGCAGGTAGCGCTGTCGCCTCACAGCAAGAAGGTCACTGATTCGAGCCTCGGCTGGGTCAGTTGACATTTCTGTTTGGAGTTTGCATGTTCTCCCTTTGGTTGCGTAGGTTTTCTCCAAGTTCTCCGGTTTACCCTACAAGTCCAAAGACATGTGGTATAGGTGAATTGGGTCAGCTAAATTGTCCGTAGTGTATGTGTGTGAATGAGAGTGTATGGGGGTTTCCCAGTGAAGGGTTGCAGCTGGAAGGGCATTTACCGCGTAAAACATATGCTGGATAAGTTGGCGGTTCATTCCGCTGCAGCGACCCCAGATTAATAAAGGGCCGAAAAGAAAATGAATGAATGAATGTCTATCCATCCATGCACCCATACTGTCTATCTACATATCTATCCATCCATCAATCTATCTATGTATCTATATATCCATGGATCATTTATCCATCCATCCAGTTTCAGCATAAATTGACTGAAAACACCTGAAGTGTGCCATATTTGGTTTGCTCCATTAGTGCAGCTCTGTGGGCGACTCAGGAAGAGACAAATTAAGACAGGAAACAGATCCTGCCATATTAATCATATTATTTCCGCAATAAATCTCACCACACTGACCCACTCCTGCTCCATATAACCAAAGCTTAAAGTATGTGTACACACCTTCATCTTTTGGGAAGCACAAATACAAAACGTCCTCCTGAAACCAATAAGCTGATAACCAATAACATCTGGTCATGAAAAAACTTTAATTAAATTAAATATCGGATGCCAGACAATAGATACAATATATACAAATATGTATAATGACAAGCAATAGCAATCACATGAACTATGATACATTGAAGAAAGAATTAAGGTATGAGAGAAGCCTTGATGTTTACTGATTCCCAAAAAATGTATGCCTACAATTAGTGTCGTGTTTATTAATACTGTGAAAACTACTGACTATACACATTACACTCACACACTGGAAGCCTGTTCTTTGTCTCAGTCACAGTTATACTGTACATCGCCTCTTCCTATATGATGAGTAGATCGTGTTTACACTGATGAAAGCCATCAGTTTTTTTTTTTTTTTTGTATATCCGTGCTGTCAAAGGTACTCAGAAATCCAGCTTGATTATTCAATTTCTCTGCACCTCGAGGGGGTAGGAATGAACATTACGACCCCGCTCTGCATAGATCTTCATCTTTCTTTCTCCATATCTTGTTATCGTTCCCTTTCTGCATTTCTTTCCCCGTCTGAAGTGGGCTGATTGGCCTTGAATGTGTGGGCTGAGTGCCAGTTTGACGTGAACGCCCAGCAGGGCCACTGGACCACTGTGGGGCTTAATGAGCTGGCTGGAATGATTATGCAGTCTTTAGGGAAACCTCTCAATCCCTGTTCATGAATGTGTGCTGCACAGAATACAGCCAAGGCAATGGTCATGTTTGAGCCTGTCAGATGTCTTCTGCTTCTGTCTGAACATATATATATATATATATTTATTTAAATAGTTCTGTACAAGTATTAAATATTTCTACCAGTAAAAATGCAGTGATATTTATAATATCACTGTTGAATGACATCCTAAAGCGATGCAACCACATTTGGGTATAAAATGATAAATCTTTATGCTCCGTACATTCCAGCCAGTCAGATTTACAGCCAGAGCAGCTATCAAAATATTCATGTGGATTCACCGTGGCAGTGTTTAATGGGAAACCGGTGGTTTTAGGGATATTGCTTCAGGGCTGAAATGACCTGATGTGGCAGCGTCGCAAGCACTCTGCCAATGGAAACGTCGTCGCTTCCATTAGAGATGGGAGAATAAAACACCATGACACTGCAAAAACCACGAAGCGCTGTTTAGTCTTGGCCTCATTCACCAGGCAAAGAAAGTGATGCCTCTGACACCAATTCCCTATCCCCTCTTCCCTCTCTGCATCGTTAGGTGTTTTTAGTCAACCCTCAACCAGGGAAATCCATTAAGATGTCAATTGCTGAAAGAAGGGAATGGACAAGGCTAACTCATCTGATGAAAGTGATGAGATCTGGCCATCTTTTCCACAGCAGGCGGCCTTAAATATGAGCCACGCTGCACAACAAAATTCTGTTCCACTTTCTCTTTCTGTACTCCATAAATAAAAAAACAACAACACTTTCTAATCCAGTGGTTCTCAAACTTTTTTCAACAAGTACCACCTCAAAAAAAATTGTCTCTCCAAGTACCACCATAATGACCGGTATTGAAATACAGTAGCGTTGTAGGCCTAATTAAGCAGCCACAGCAATGCACAGTTCAAAAACGCGTCAGATTAATTCTTATTATTATGAATATTAATTATATTGTCAACCACTTCTAAATAGTTAACACTAACACTGTATTGTGCTTACAGGTAAAAAAATAAAACGTCAACGTTTAAATTAAAATGTTCTTTTAAACAAAAAGTCAAAAGAAAACTAAATAGTATTATCAGTAGCCTATTTATCAAGTTCCTCATAAATATAGGCCAAATGTAATCATAATCATATATAAACTCTTTTTTTAAATATATGTTGCATGTACGACTTATATATATGTCTTTAAAATCTAAACATTAACTTGTATTTTAAATATATGACTTGAATTTACATATTTAAATTAGAAGTTAGATTTGCTTACTGCGTGTTAGAGTAGGCTTTGTGTGTCAGAAAAGCAAGTGATTAAACTATACCTGTCAACATTGGGATATAAAAATGATACGCCCCCAATAATTGTTACAAATATGGGGAGGAAATTTGCTTCAAATGATAGAATGCTTAACAAACATTAGAAAATTTAAAATAAAATAAAAGGTTTAGCCTGTTAAAATCAGTTTACTGATCACATTAGTGTTATCGTGCACGTCAAAGAGTTAAAATAGTGTTTATTTTTTTACTTTAATTATTCAGCGATTCCTCCAAGTACCACTAGTGGTACACGTACCACAGTTTAAGAACCACTGTTCTAATCCATCTACTCGCTTTTACTTGTAGTAGGCCCATGCATAGCCATGATGAGAGTAAGCAATATTTTAAGAGTTATTTTATCAATATACTAGTATTCAGTTTGAAGCATAAAGCTGTGTTTAAAACATAGTAATGCTCCATTAGTTTAGGCCTAGTTCACTTTTATTCAAAAGCCTTGTTTGCAGCACACAAGCTGCGAGCCTTCACTCATTATGAAGTTTACTGTAATGTTGACATACAATCCTGTCCGCCTCCTTTAGCAAATCTAAAACTGCTGGCACAACAAGTAGCACAGCACAGCGCCACTTTACCACAGCTATGACAACCCGAGGTTTCACTTTCGCTTTCGGGAGGAACGCGGCCACACAATGGATCAGAAGCACCACATCTGTAATTATTCATCAGTCCAAATGAAGCATTCCTACTGTGTGTGTGTGTGCCTATCAGCATTTTTTGCCATTTGGAGTCCAGGCTCAAATCATTGCAAATTTTTGAACACAAAATAGATTTTAAGCTTTTGAGAATCAATCGAGAATGGTTAGGAGAAAGAATCAATGCATCGATTTTGTCCTCCAGCCACTATCCACCAGGCAGGTCCACTGAGAACTGCATTTCCCCTTGGACCATTTGTGGAATAAGCCAGCAGTCAGCAACATCATACACTGCATTCAACCAAATCATCAACTGAAGGACTCAGGATGATATGCTTTCATTGTATGTTTCGAAGATGGAATGATGGTAGCTGGGACACGATTGAAAAGAGACAATGAGAACTAAATCACCTATGGCAACTTGCAGTGCTGCATACATAGGCTGAGAAGAGAAAAACGGTAAATGCTGTAAACGTTGGCTTTCTGTATGTGTTGTGTAATACTTAAAAACACTGTGCCGGTGGTTTCTACAGCATGCACTCCCCAATTAGCATTCAATTTCATCCCCCAAGTGCTGTTTCTAGAACTACTATCCTGTAACATGAAGACAACAAAAACTGTGTACTTATGTAAATAGTACAATGAAGAAGCAAAACGATAATTGCTGTGCTCCTTATGACTAATGTAGACAATTTCATAAATGTATAGGCTGGTTCTTTAGAGAAGCAAACACAGCTAAAGTATGAATGAGTCAGGGTAGTACAGAATAATTTGACTCGCATCATCAGTGTTCAATTTATTACCCAATTTAAAGGGTAAAAACAACATTGTTTCATACAATAAAGCGAACATATGATTGTTTTCATGGTTAAAAGACGCATTCTGGCTTTACTTTTATTTCTTTACTACCTTCATAATAATCATAAGACAGGAAATTAAGAGGAGTTGCATTTAAACTGAACCAGGAAATGATGTGACCTAAACTTGAACTCGTCACCAACATGGACTCAATTTCTCAAAGGCTACGCCACAGCTTTAAGGCAACCATCTCTTTTTCAAAAGAAAAAATGCTGAGCACATTATATTAAATACTATCCTCCAAAAAACAATCATGCCCATCCCCAAAAAGGCAATTTCCTGTGAAGTTTTCTAACCCCAGCTCAGTGGTCATGATGAGGACTCAGGCCTTTGTCCTCTCACTGCTGAAGTGTAAGGTTTGGATCCCTATGATACAATGCAATTTGACGGGCGCTTTTAATATCAGTGTGATGTCTTCATCCTCCCAGGACAAGGCTGACCTCGATCAGTCTATGCTAACAGAAATAACAGCAACATAGAGAAGGGACACACCACAGAAACGCACACATACACACATAAGATGCCCACAGGCTCAGGGCAAGTCATATCAGTTTAAATTACCACTTCTTTCATTCTTCTTTCAACAACTTTCAGCTCTCAACACCCTCAAAAACCTGCATATAAAAAAGAAAAAAAGCTATGCATTAATATTAATATCCTGAGCAATGCCAAGATGATTATTATTTTTTGCAGAAAGAGCCATAAGGCCAAATAAATAACTGGAGTAATGGCTGATAAATTTCAACTTTTGTAACAGAAATACGTTGTTATCACATTTTAAATTCATTCAATTTCTTGACGGCTTAGTCCCTTTATTAATCCGGGGTCGCCACAGCGGAATGAACCGCCAACTTATCCAGCATTTGTTTTACGCAGCGGATGCCCTTCCAGCCACAACCCATCTCTGGGAAACACATCCATACATTCTCATTCACACACATACACTACGGACAATTTAGCTTACCCAATTCACCTGTACCGCATATCTTTGGACTGTGGGGGAAACCGGAGCACCCGGCGGAAACCCACGCAACCACGGGGAGAACATGCAAACTCCACACAGAAACGCCAACTGGCCCAGCAGGGGATCGAACCAGCGACCTTCTTGCTGTGAGGCGAACGTGCTACTCACTACGCCACCGTGGCGCCCACATTTTAAATTCCAACACATAATATGTAAAATTCTATACAAAGATCACACGTTTAAAACAAATGAAAATAGAGGATGCACAGGTAAATATTTAATTACATATCCAATATGAACTAGGGATTCACAACATGTTGTTTGAGCATCGATATTGCAATGTGTGTGTGTCTGCAATAGTCACACCGCAAAATATGCAATGTTAAGTTAGGATTATAGATAACCATGAACCACAGGTCAAAACACATGAGATTTGTAGAGACTCTGCAGAATGTAAGCATAATATAGTGATAGTGAATTATCTGCATGTGTTTTTAGGCCCTGTGACTGTAAGCATTTTAAGAGAGTTCAAAGCATTGTAATAGATCATAAAGAAGTTTAATAAAAATTTATTTTTACTGAACAAGTCATACGATGAAGACTATGCATTGTTAATTTACATTTTATTACTCAATTTCTGTAACCGATAACTAGGTCCACATGGAATCTGCACAAGCAGAATTCCACAGATTTTTAGCCCATCATTGATTCTGTTTATTTAGTTGTGTGTAAATTTATATTTATTCAGTTTTTAAATTCATTTCAGTAATATTATTGACTAATATGAAAATATTTATATGATTTATTTACAATACAGTTTGTAAAGTACTATTTTCTGTCTATTGTCTGACTTGCTTTGTTTACAAATTAAAGTGGATCTTATTGCATTCGCAATGTAAGCATTCAATAAAAGTTAAAAAGGTATTACTTTTTATTTCATATATTAAGGTTTTAGTTATGTTACTCCCAAAATCATTACGCATAAATCTGCAGATTTTTTACAAAATTTGGCGCAGAAATAGCAAAAAATATCCGCAGATTCCATCTGGCCCTACCAATAACTGTAGGGCCTCTCCACAGAAAACCATTGATCACTGTTTATTTCACTTTAATATATAGTCCATTGTGTTTTTATTTATGACTGCATTTGTTTATTAGATGTATAATAAATAGCATTAAATGTATTTATATTTCACTTTCTTATAAAATCATTCCAATCAAGTCTTTGCAAAAAAATTTATTTAAGTCATCTGGGGATATTATATTATATTATATTATATTATATTATATTATATTATATTAT
>CAIGQQ010038251.1:2710997-2751448 GCA_903798035.1 Danio albolineatus
TTATATTATATTATATTATATTATATTATATTATATTATATTATATTTTCGCAGAGAAAAATGGCAATGTCAATTTTTTCCAATATCATGCAGCCCTAATATGAACCACAAAAAATCCTTAAATGCCCTGGTTTTAATTAAAAACCAGACAATCTGAGAGGCATTGTGGATGACCATATTGCTCAGAGAACTGACAGTGGGCATGTTGCATGCCTGATGTGATACATTCAAATCTCTGAATGCAGCACTCTCGGTACGTTCAGCATGGCCTGCTGTTCATCTGCTGGAAAGGAAGCCAGACACGCAAACCTCTGTGAGCCCGGAGGAAATGCAGCTCAACCACCACAAAGAAAGAGGCCATGCCAATCTCAGCTGGGAGGCCTGAATCGATGCCAAGCTGGGACGGCACACAGTGGCTGGCATTTCAAGCTGGGGTCAAGTTCAGCTCATCAGCTGGGCATCTGAGGAGCGAATCACTGGCTTACAGCTGCTGTTTACCATCTGTCCACTAGGAGAAAACTTCCATTTCTGATCTTATAAAATGTCACAAGATCTTCAGTAAACTATTTCTGGAGCACAACAAACTAATCAAAAAGCCAGAAGAAAGTAAGATGTGAACTTTCTGACTGCGGAGGGTGAGAATGGAAGCATGCCACATGCAGAAGCGAGGGCCGATCCACGCGTGGGCTCCGTTCCAGCTCGTTTAAATTTACACACTGCAGTTTCGCGTGCCAAGCTGTGACGCTGCGCCTGTTTGCAAGAACGCTCTGGGCCAGAATCACACTGATTGAAGGAGCATTTGTGGTGTTAGTCAACCACAACCACCATTCCCTTGACGTAACCCGCTTGGGAACACAGGAACATGGGCGGACTGTCTCCAAAGCCACTGCTAAAATAAGAGCGGATAGGCAGATGCCACGATGAAAACTGCGCTTTTCCTCTCAAGCAAATGATCGCATTTAAGACCCCTTAAATCTTGCCAGAAGTCCTCCATTATTGCTACACCACAGCGTCGGGACAAACCACAGGGTCTTAGATGCATCCTGACATGCCACAGAGCTGGTTTGTTTGAGATGGGAATTGTGTCGCTGCTCCCTGTCAGCACCTCGCTGACCTCAGCATCTCTGGACACCCGCTAATCCAAACATATCTGATTCATAAAGAGGATCTGAGGCTCATCTCATCTGACGGAATAAAAGCTCTCGGCCCGAGCTCATCTCTCATTCTACGGCGCATGTCACAACACTTAACTAGTTGATCAATCACTTTTTTCGAACGAGACATTACATCATTGAATGGAAACAGACTAAATGTAATTGAGTTTGTGCAATGTTTAGGAGGTATTATGGTGGTGGGCATGGCTTCAAAAGATCTAGAGCTTCCTTTGGACTGAAAATGTCCAAACTTGCCCTTTTCAAAAGCATCCACCTGTTGTTTGCAACTTTACATTAGTGAGATGGAGTAATTTGTTTAATGCCTCACTGTGAAGCAGAGAAAGCCATTAAGTTAATGCATTTCTTCACTCTTTTGTTCCACCAGACCTGGTGCATTCGGCTATGCGGGAGGACTGACCTTCTGTGTGCCCCTGGCGTTGCTTCTCTTCGCTCTAAAGATCCCATCTCAGCCTGGTGACATATACACACACTCAGACAAGCACATCCAGAATGTCAGCTCAGGTCGCATGTGACAGAGAAGACTTAACCCTTACATACTGCCTTTTGAATGAAGAGCAGAGGGTAACGTGCGATGCAAATTTACAGATTTGCACCAAAACAGGCCTGGCGTTTCATCCATATAATGGTACATTAGCTTAAATGCAATCGAGAGACAATGGAAACAGAGGCAGAATGAGAAGAGAGGCAGCGAGGGAGAGAATGGGAGGAAGGCAGCACTGCCATAGGAGATACAACAGATGGGACTGAACATAAAAGCAATATTACAGTTTCTAGATCGCTGACCTACATGCTGGTTAAATTACTTTTTTTTTTTTTCACCCATCTCTTCCTTTCTCCATTTCCTCTTTTTGCACGAAAAGAAAATAAAGTTGGTTTGTGCTTGTTTTTCATACATCTCTGGAAATTGAGCCCCTGCATCCAGATCAGCCAAAGTCCACTTGAGTAAATGGGATTTGACAAACATGCCGGAGGGAAGAAGGTATTTGAGGAGTGTGTGGATAGACACCTTGTTCAGGCAGAAGGCTGTGCATTTAACTAGCTGAATATCGTGATATCATCCTCCATTGATTAAAGATGGAGACACGTTTAACGTCATCTGAACCAGAATAAACCAAATAAAAAGTTAATAACACTTTCATTATCTGAAATAAAAATGTACAAAAATTGAATAATTAATGACAAAAAAAGCATTTTTCTTGACCTTGACAACATGGACAACTTAAAACTAATTTTAGAATTTACTCAGACATTTAAACAACAAAATATAACCAATAAGCAATGAAAGCCAGCAAAACTAAACAAAACGAGAATTTAGAGGCAAAAAGGCAAGAAGAAAAACACCAAACTACATAAATAAACTGATAATAACCCTGATTTGACCTGGACTACATCAGTCTGTGAGATCAGTTATAATATCTGTAGTACAGTTCACTTTTCGAGGCCTTCATGTAATTTGACATGCTTTTTTTCTACAGCACATTGTAATCTGCGTCCTGACTGGCTGTAGACCATTGTCAATCAATCTCCTCCACGCCATGTCTTCTCTACAGTACAGAATGCATTCAGCTCGCCTAATTTACATAAATCTTTGATCGCTAGCAGTGTGACTCTGAATGTTTTCTCCCTATCATGTCGACGAAACGTTTTGCACCACCAAAGACACCTGCAGTAGCACCTAAATGACTGAGGAAGATGCTAACCATTACACAAAAAGTTGAACTTCTGAACTTGCTAAAGGAAGGTAGAAGTTGCCCGGCTGTAGGGTGCCATTACAAAAAAAATAAATGAGAATCAAATGATTTTGAGCTTTGGTTTCATTCTATAATACTGGACTTACTTTTCTACGAAGGGTTGAACTTTGAGAGTGTTTAAACGAGACAAAAGTGTGAAAATGTTAATGTCTTTCTAAGAAAAGTGTATAAAGTGTTTAATGAGGGGTTTTACATGCCTTAAAACATCTATACTAATTCAAAAAAATAAAGCCGACTACTTCGTGGATTTCAGCTATTGCGGGTTTTTTGTAACTCCTACGAATAACGAGGGACCACTCTATTAAAAATGCTGTCAAAAAAGGCTACAGAACATTAATATATTAAATAGATGAAACAGTTTGTGCTAAAGTATGACAGTAGTGGAAAGCCACTCTAAGAACATGGAGATCAACACAATTCTGCATTTGCGTATCATTTGTATGCATAGTACTTCTAGCTCTGTATATAAAGTCCATTGCCAAAACAACCACATAACTATTACATTAAGCTCACTACATTACAGAATACGTGCTGGAGGCAAAATATTTGATGGCTGCTTTACATGATATAACATGAATGTAAACTGCAGTGCCAATTGCTGGAATGCTATTGGTCCACTGTTTCGTAGCCATGACTACAGAGAGACAGACTTTCGGCATAGTCTATAAAAAAATAGCCTAGAGTCCCTAAAAAGAAAAAAAAAATTGACACACTCCATTATTTGCTGTTCCTGTCTGCCTCCCTTCAGTGCTCAGCCTCACCCTCTGGCCTTTTACTTTTATGTCTCTTCATTTTATTCATACTGACATTTCTTTCCTAGTGTCGATCTTTTAGCGCCTGCCAGCCTGTTCAACGTTGAACTTCCTGTTACTCACCTTTTGCTCTGGAATGTCAGAGATGCAAACCTCCGCTGGTCATTTCCATTATTTATATATTTATCTTTATCTTTATAAATATATTTTTTTCTTTGGAATTGCATGTAATCAAAAGTTAAACTATTCTTATCTGCTTATTGTTAATAAACATTTATGCGCAAGCACAGAACGATTGCACAGAAATATACAGCAATTTAACTTACTAAAGTAACTCATACTTCATTTTTACTTCAAAACTAGTCAATCACTCTAGTCAACAGTTCTCAGGTTCACTGTTTGTGTATTCATCTATTATTCTTCCCTTCTGCCTCTCACATATTCTTTGTCAACTGGGTCGTGTTCACCATCGGTCTCTCCAGACAGGACTGTTGACAGTGACCAGGTCAAACAGACCTCATCTCCATCTGCAGAGGATTACAGAAGAGGAAAAGTTTAATCTCACAGAGAGAGCACACCAATGGCACTGAATCTAGTGTACGGATTTCTCTGCAAAGATGAGACACCCCATATTTTATTACCACATTAATCTGTTGCAGACGGTTTATTCATTTATAAGGCCATTTCACCCCTCCCTTTCTCTCTTTCAACCGCTCAAAGAAATTTATTGGAACTGGAAGCATTACAGCTCTGAAATGATGGACTCAAACAATAGCGTTAGAACACTCTATAACTTTTATGAAATGTATAAACTGTGATTATCTGCTTAAAAAGGTCACCGGAGTTTACGTAGTTCTGAAACTGGCTGAATGCAATTACTCTGTTGGAAATGTGTTAGACAACCTCAGATTCACCTCAAAGGTCCATCTTTATTCGGAAGGAAAAGAAACACCAAGTAATGACTAAATATCAGTGGCCATAAACCAGAACTGCTCCAGCTTTTCACACGTGTGATATTGACAAAATTGTTTCAATTAAATTGGTTGTGATTTTTTTTATTATAATTATTGCGTGTGTGTATGTGTGTATTGGTACGTTAAATAAGTGCCTGTAAAAGTGTCTCTGACTTAGTGAGTAATTCACAGAATCATTCATTCAATAATTTGCCTAAACTATCTATTAAGATATAAATTTATTTAGAAATAAAGCAAGTACCTGTCTTTGAGAATGCATCATTCAATCATTGACTCAGAATAATTAAAAATGAAATAATTCAGTAAGCTATAGGGAAGGCAAAACAAAAACACCACAGAGTTTCTCTAAGACATGCAAATATTCTGCTTTGTTTGAAACTATTGTTGGAGAAATAGAAAAAACGCCAGACAGTACTGTTTCTAAAACATAACTCGCTATTATACATTATAACATAACTATTATTATTAAATTCTTGTTTGTTAAACTCTTGTTTAAATTATCACATTTGCAATCACAATCACACACTGATATTCAAGAAAAATGGCACAGTTGTTATATTATATATATATTATGACTATTATAAATCAAGACTTCATCAAGCAGTGAATGCTTTTGGTCTCTCTTATTGTTTAATATTTTAAAGTGCATCAAACTTTTTAATATCAGCTAACAAATTGTTAACAGGCAATTACAAAATTGTTGTAAATTAAGTACCATTACCAGACAATCTGCAATTATTAAATCTGTAGCACACATGGTTTAAAAGTGAAATAAATAAATAAGTGTTCATGTGTGTATTTTTATATATTTATATATATTGTAACATGCATTCAGGATGTACAATGTTACAAACAGTAGTGGAAAGAGTACTGAAAAATCATCCTTAAGTCCCATTACTTTCCCAAAAATAAACATTATTCAAAGTATGAGTTAAAATTATTTTAAAAAGTACTCAAGAGTAGTGAACAGTGAGTGTTACACTGTGAAAGGCTGATGCCTTTAGATGAAATTGGTGCGCGTGTGTGTGTAAACGTAACATTCTGTAATGCTTTTAGCTATCGTTTAAGGCCATTTCGGTCATCATACAATAGACATTCATCATCTTCTCATCAATGACATGCAGTCTAAAGAGTCTTGATCATTGCATTGCATGTCAAAAAATCATCTTGGACACTTTTAATGCTTCTAAGCGGTTTGCTGCATTTATGAAGCGTCCATGCCTTCAGGTAATTCAGTATGATGTGATTTAGTTTCTACTTTATGATTTGATTGGACAGGAATCACATGACTGATTTTTGTACTTAACCAATCCACATAGACGAGAAAAAATAAAGCAGTGACTGCAGGTTGAAGGAAAATAGTGGAGTAAAGGTATCGATATAGCACTAAAAATATACTATAAGGGAAAGTAAAACTACTTTGTAAATTACAATTACACAGAAAAACTCAACTGCAGTAGTTTGAGTATTTGTCATTTGTTACACCACTGCTTATAAGCACTCAACACAGAACATTTATTTTTAAACGTAAGAATAAATGAAATGCATAAAATGCTTGCTGAAAAACTCTGTTACGTGTCCCAGTGTAGTAATAAAATAAGAGCCAGGATTTGGGCTACAGGATGAAGTGTCTGAGTGTAATTGAAAGTTCAAGCAGTCAGTTGTGCACCAATAAAAAGAGCTTTGCTTGAGAAAGTGAGGCTGGAGTTTCCAGTTCTGCAGACGATCGCAGAGCACCAACTATACAGCCTGTCTGTTCTCCAGCTAAGAAGTGAACAAAAGCATGAAGAGGTAAAGAAAAAGAAGAGATTTTTTTTCTATACATGTGTGCATGTTCATGTGAATCAGACGAGTCGTAAAAGATGGAAGCATAAAGTCGAGCCGTGTTGTGCTGAACTGAGTGACTCAGACGTTCTGAGTCTTTAATAGAGCTGTAACGCTCTCCCTCCTTCTCTCTTTCATTTTCAATCAAACACAGAAGCTGCTTTGTCTACAGTGAGTGGGCAGCAGTGGCAGAGCGGCCCTCTGGAACAGATGACAGAGGAGTGTGTGTCCAGTTTCTTTCCAAACCCCTCCGCCTAGTTCACAGAAGTGAGCCTCTTTAGTTTGACAGTCACCACACTTATCGTGGTTCCGTGGCCCTAGGAGCGGAACGCTCTCTGCCAGTAAGCTCCAGAGAGGCCCATGTTTAAGCTCTTCCTCACATTCTGGCCTGTGATGCTGCAGCAGGAAGTGTTTGTGGCCACCACCGCAGTGGGGCTCCATAAAATATGAATGAACTGTGCTGTAAGAGATGGTGGAAGGGGAGACGGTAAACACAAGATTGTTATGCTGTTTGAACAAATCAAAGTGATCAAAGATCTCAAGCAGAAGAGGGTGAGTGTGCTGATAAGGAGAAATAGATCTGACCTCAGATTGGCAGATTGACACGTCTCGTTTTCCTCCATACACACTGGGACAATGGAGCTGGGGGTCGACGAAAAAGACACCTAAAGCTGAGAAGCCCCCAGGTTTATCTACTGCATAAAACATTGCCATAATCTTGCTAAAATTTAGAAATATATCTTCAAACAATCTCTGCCCAATATATTGTTTCGGCATCGATATCGCAATGTGATCATTCGCAATAATCACATCGAGATTATACAATTATATTTATATACGTTTTATCTGTAAATGATCATTTACATTTTGCAAGTGTTTTTTGTGACTTTGTGAGGGTTTTAAAAGCATTTAGGCAAAGGAAATTGTACCGTTTGTAACTTTGACAAATGAGTAATAATTAAATTTTTTGAATTGTTAATAAAACAGACTATAAGGTATTTTTTTACATTTGGTTATTCAATTACTACACTGTAAAAAATAATATGTTCAGTTAGCGCTGACAGCATATGCTTTTAGGTCCTTGTAACTTATTAAACTAAGTTAATCTGTTCCTACTAAATTGTAGAAGTTACGCAAGCTGTTTTAAGTCAGTTTAACATAATATAAGTTCAATGGACTCATAAGGTTAATTTGATTCAGCTTAAAAATGTAAGGCAACCAGGATTTTTTTTTTACAGTGTATATACCTGAATACAGATTGACTCCACTGAAAACAATAAAATGCTGTTTATTTAATTGGTATCTTTTTCTTTATTGAATTTATCTATGCTTGTAGATTGTTTCTTATATTTGATGCATATGCACTTCCCTACAGAATCATGCCAATCAATCTAAAATTATAAATTCTTTCCAAATACTTATTCAACAAATCTAGTGAAATTGTATTCCTATCGCAATACATTTCGCAGAATAAAAATATATCGCAATGTTAGATTTTTCCAATATCGTACAGCCCTATTTTCATCTGTATTTAATTCAATTCATTTATTGAACTCAACTCAATTTCTTTTCTAAGTTCATTAACAGCAAGAACCACCTATAGAATAAATATGGGATGTAACTGAGATCAATTTCTATTTAAAAAAATTCTGAAGCATTATAATTTGTTGCATTATGACACTAAAGTTTTCATTAAAACACATCATAGTCATCACATGCAGAAAGACATAACTACAAGAGAAAACAAATACAACTTTTACAGTTAAAAAATTAGAGTCTGTACTATTTTAGGTTTCTGAAAGAAGTCTTTTTTTGTCCACTCTTTCACAGATTAAGTAATTCATTTATTGCTAAATATTGTAATACGTATATTTTTTAATGCACATATGCGGTAATTTTGATATATTGCATAAGCTTGATATAAAGTTAAAAAGTACTGCATTTCTTGAAATAGGACTGTTCTGTGTTAGTCAAGTCTTTACTGTTCATCCTTGTTGAATAAAAGAAATCACTTCTTTAAGAAAAGGAGCATTATTACTGATCTCAAAACCTTCACAGCTGAAAGCAGGCTTCTATAATCTCCAGACGGAACCAGAGGTTTTAAATTTTTCAGAAGCTCGGGAGTTCACGGTGCTGTCATATACCAAAAAAAGAAAATTTACTTATTTTTTTATTATTTCAAATCCATCAGTGTGAGTGCACTGGATGACACTTTCAACATCACGGGGAAAAAAACTCAAATAAAATAGGCAGCACTTTAAAATATGCTAATGTTTTCCCCTCCATCTTCAGCATTCGTAACTCGCACAAATCTGAATGTGGGGGCATTTCTGTGTAGATGAAATATGCTATACTTGGGGGAATGTGAAATGCGCATCATCTCTCTTCGTGGGTCAAAAAGCAATTAAGCCCGCTAACTGTGGCTGAAATGGCCTAGGGCTGACTTGGAGCTGTTAATCTAAGCTGGCCCTGAGCTCTGCTTGAACAAACTTGCTTCTTGCACAAGGCGAAGGGAAGTCGGGAACCCTGCTGGATGTGCTCACTTGCCCTGCATGCACACTGTCGAGGGATTCTGGGATTGAAAATGAGCAGTTACACAGGTCACAAGGTAAACTCACAGCAAGACTAAGCAAAATTCTATTTTCTTGATGAAAGAAATCTAATCCATTTAACAAAATCTAATGAGGATAGAAAATGAACTTATCAGAATTCAAATAAGCAATTTGTTCAAGTTGTCAAAGAAATTAATTTCTAATCAAATCTTGCATGAAGTCTTGAATTAATAACCTCAGCCATTCCATATACTTAAAAGTTTCCGACCGATACTCTGATGACACTGATGGTGATTCTGCTTTGGTCCCCGTGGCAGAGGTGAGCTTGTCGAGATCTATTGGCTGGCATTTATTTGATACCCAGCTTCTCTTCTGCCACATCCCAGCTGAATGTAGGAGGCCGTAATCACCCCCTAACCGGCTCAGACAACAGCAAAGCTCAAGACAACTTGGGAAGACAGCTGTTACGTCTCACTTTCACCTCAGGGGACCAAAGCGTGTTGGTTTCTGTGTGTGAGTGTATACAAAGTGTTGTTTTTCCCAGCACATAAACCTAAAAAATAATGCAACATGAGGTATTCTCCAAGCTGGAGCATCACCCCCCTTTGGCATCCCAAGAGTTTTCTGCTCGATCAGTTCGTCTACCTCAAGAATGACAAGGCAATGTTTATATGTTCCTACTTGTGTTCAGTTTAAACCTCTATGTGTCTTTCTTTTCTCTCTTCAAAGCATTCATGCACTGATAAAATCATCAACCAGACAAAACACAAACAAGCATCTATAATTGGATTTAATCCAGCATAAACTCCAGCACATTTTCAATTTGAACGTTTTCCCCAAATAAACTGTGCAATGAATCAAAAAGAGCCCACACAAATTTACATTCTTACAGTTTCTCGCAGAAGAGCCGCATGAGGGAAACTCATCTATTTCTAAAATAAATAAAACCAAGTAGAATTAAATCAGTCTGTGTAGTTTCTAGCCACTGCGAGTCAGTGACATTTGCTTCGTGCTAGTGTGAATGAAACCAGGATCCATCTAAATACTGCTTGGAGAGAAAAAGGTCAGGTTTGGAAATGAATGACTGAATTACAGCCTACGCGAAATAAAATCCTTATCCAGTCCAATCAATCTCATAACGCTCAGACTTTCTATATGGCCGCCTCTTTTGCTCTGAAGTCTCTCTTGAGAAAAGACTTCCAGTGGACCTATCATTTCTACATTTCACTCGTCGCGATCATTTTTTTTTACTCTTCCATCACAGACACAAGAAAAAGTAATTTAGTGAAGAAATACAGTGCGCGTAGGCCAAGGGGGAAGATAAAGATGCTTCTTTTTCTACACTCCAGGGCAGAGAGAGGAATTATGGGAAGTCTAGGTGTGACAGAAGCTCATCTGCAGTCTGGATGGACTGCGCAGTGCTGGTCAGAGACTATTTCAATAAGCCTTTTATAAACCATCTGTCACCACAAACAGCATATGTTTACAGCAAATTTGATTAAACACTCGGGATGCACTGAGGCTATTAAACATTAGATGACAGTTAAAACATCCCTTTAATTTATTTATTAATGTTAAAGCCAATCAAACGATTAAAACGAGCAGTAGTTAAAAGCATGCGGACTAGGTTTAAAGCTTAAAGCGGTGCATGTATATGCATGCAAGTGAAGATTGATTTAGTGTGTCCCCACAAGGGATGAGGATGTAGCATTTAAATTTTCGATCCATTAGGCGAGCTTTTGTCTGGCAGGTAACTACTCTAATTAATTACATTAACGCAACAAACTTCATTAGCAAGGTTGCTGCTCCAGCCCTCAAACCCACGCAGCTGTGACACTGTTCAGAAGATCAGCCTTTTGGGTTCAATAAGCTGACACATCAAAGGCATTGCATAATGACATTAAGTTTTTTTTTATTATTATTATTCTTTGATTTCGCCAATTGGTGAAGTTTTTTTTTTCCCTCGCTGATGTCACCACTGGCTTGCATGGTTCGGGACTTGTAGAGCTGCGCACCGATGGATTACTCTTCAGTGTTTGGATTCTCAGTAGTGAATATTAAACCACACTAAACTGAACTGAACTGAACTCCAACACTAAAAACTGGACTGACACTGTTTCCATTTACTATAACCTTCTATGTGAAGCTGCTTTGGCACAATCTCATTGTAAAAGCGCTATACAAATAAAGGTGAATTAAAAAAATTTGAATTAATATTGTGAATGAAAAGGATTCAGAGAGATCATGAAATCTTTAAAAGGAACAATTGTTATATTATAACGCAATCAATACAACTATTTGTTTTGATACACGTGTTTTTATTCAACATGCTAGTTTTCCTCTTTCATTTTTACATGATAAATGCATCATGAATGATAAATACTTTCTTCAAATCCAATTTTTTTTATAAGCAAATAGTATGACGACAAGCTTGTTATTTCGTCAAAAAGTTAATATCACAGTGCTTGTTATATATAGTAACCAACAGCTTTCAGTACAATTCACAGCCTAAACAATAAATATAGTAATTAATAAATCAAGCTCTTCTTATCTTAGCAGTAATGTTTTGACAAGGAAATTTAAAAGCAGAAGAAACTGAACAATAATTTGCCACATGCTATTGATGAGATGGTTTAATAATTTTGAAAAACACAATGTTCACATTCTGAAACGCAATCTCAAATGAAATGAATCAAAAATACACAATTACTGCACCAGTTAAGACATTGCATCTACAAAGAGTTCAAAGATAATCAAACAAAACTTTGGTCACACTTTTTTTAAGGTAAAATTCTTGATATTAACAAACCCTCAACAAAGACTTTCAGCTTCATGGTTAAAAGTAGAGTAGGAGTTTGGTATTGAGTAGGATTAGAGATATAGAATAACATCAACTTTTAAATAGGGCTGGGCGATAAAGTCGGTATTGGTATTATCGTCAATAATGATAAAAAAAAGTTTGGTATGTAGTTTCGGTTTGAAACGCTATAGTTTTATTAAAATGTGGCTGCTGAGTGCACCTTAGAAGCAATGCCAATAAGTGTGTAACTTTGTCATTTCCACGTGACGCGTCCACATTTTCCAGGTACACTTTTACAAATGCTGCAAGTGCACCGCAATTTATTTAAGTTGAGCTAACCAATCTGCTTCAAACAATGTGTGGAATATACACATTTCAGTAATAACAGTACACAAATTACTAATTAAATTCACACCCAAACACTGCTGTGCTTTTTACTTCTCCATGAACTTGCATCGGAGCTGCAGCAATGGTTTGTCCGTTTGTCATCCTCTGTGAAAACGGTTAATGGTCGCCTAGTTACAAGAGACGCCAGGGAAGCGCGAGCGCAAAGCTCATAAGGAAACCACGCGCTTGCGCTTGTCACTTCAGGTCAGAATAACAACACATGCGAAAATTAGTGCCGTACAGCAGCAGTGAGGAGATGTGAATAAAAAAGGATGTAAGGATGTCACCAGAGTGGCTTTTTGATTTATTTTCCTGTGCATCACAACCACTATCTCCCTATCTGAAAGAGTTTTTAGCAAGGGGGGTAATTCACAATATTGCAATACGTATTTGAATAATGATAGTTAGTTGTCTTACATAAAAGCTCAGATTTGAGTCTCATTATTTCTTTTGCTTACAGAGTTTTAGGTTTACTGTATCATAATTATTGACACCTTAGAGATGTTGACCTACCTTAAAGTTTGCTTTTATTGTTCAGCATTTGAACTTTACCATTGTATACACTTTGTAACATGTTATTTACCTTTATTTTGTTATAAACAGATGAGATATTCTGTTTACATTTTTTTTGTTTTTGACTTTTAAAACTATTTACCTTAGTAACATTGGAAAATAAAATGAAGTGGTTACAATTTAAAAATTCCTAATATTCCTAAATGGATTGTTACAAAAATATTCAAAAGTTATTAATACCGAATAATATGAAACATGATATTGTGATTTTTTGTCTTTGCAATATCGCCAAGCCCTACCTTTAAACATACCAATAAACATCCAATATATTAATAACAAGCAAGTCATAAGCCAGTAGTTAATAGTAAGAATTGATATTTAAACTAAAAAGTCAAGAAAAGCATAAATAAAATATAATTAGATGGTTTTGTATATAACCTTATAGACAATGAGTAATCCTCTGCTTGTTTGATGGCATTCTTAAATCAGGTAAGCAAAGTGCCAGAACAACATCGAACTAAACACTCGATTACTGCACTGATCCTATAGACTCAACTCCCCATTGCAGGTGTTTACTTCCGAGCTCAGCCCTCCTCCTGAACACTGATATTTAAGGACGGGACGCAGAGTAAACAGATCAATACGCCACTCTGGTATCAGTGCAACAGTCAGCTGAAAGCAAGCATGCACCTTATTATGCATTCACAGCTTCCCTGATTCAAATGAGCGTCCTCATTAGGCGATGAGGAGCTGGCGAGGGACAGCCTGTGGGAGGGCGCTTTCTGTGCTGATGGGCTTTGAGTGCTGGTGGGCTCAGATCAGGCCCTGATCGATGGTGGTTGAGCACGGAGTCGGGCTGCTTCCGCTGTGCGGGGCAGTGATTAGCCAGTGCGGAGAACTGGAGCTCATTGATTCTGTGGATCTGCTCCTTCTCTGATAACAAAGGCTGGGTATTTCATTATGAAAGGGGAGGCATTGGACTGGGACTCAAGAGGAAGTGAGCAGATCAATCAGGTAGTTTCCAGAACAACATGTAAGGGCGTAATTTTGGCCCTGTCCGAGATGGTTTAGGTGGTTTGAGGTCTACAGGGCAGTGCGCTTACAAATACAAACACAAAATCATTGAGAAGGTGCAACATTTGGATTGAACAGAGAAAAAAACCAGTAAAACATCATGATTTAAATGATCTAATATAAAAGTGATATCATGGTACTGTGATATAATCATATTAAAGTAGGGATGCACCAATCGAAAGGTAAAAAAAAACAGAATTTGATTGTAGAAATTTGTAATAAACGTGAGATTGGTACCCTTTCTAGTTTGGCAGAGCTATGTTAAGATTTGCTTACAAATTTCACTGCAACAACTTTATACTACAGAGTCTACAATGGAACAGAACTCAGAGAAGCTGAAGACAGAGAACAGACCCAGAGAGACATGGTGATCTTGACAGGCTTTTACAGACTAATATAATTGAGGATCTGTTCATTTAATATTATGGGTGGATTACTGTAAGTTAATAGGCTGTTTGAAAACTGACCAGCACGCGTTCATGATGTGTGAAATGTAGAAAAAATTAAATATTGTTTTGTGGGGTGTTACTAAGGCATTTATAAAAGAAACATGCTGTTATAACATTAAGATGGTAGTTGTAACCAAGGAAAAGCTGTTGCTCCTGCAGCTCAATGCTATTTTATTTATTTATTTATTTATTTTTTGAGTATACTGAAGTCTTATTCCCTTTGAGGTTTTTTCCCTTCACTTTGCCATTTTATTTTATTTTTTCCTTGCCACTGTTACCACTGGCTTGCTTGGGACTCGTGTAGCTGCGCATCTATGGATTTGCTCATCAGTGTTTGAACTTTAAGCAGTGAAATTTAAGCCACACTGAACTGAACTAAACTAAATTTCAACTCTGATATCTGGACTTTACTAGAACTTCTATGTTAAGCTGCTTTGACACAATTTTCATTGTAAAATCTCTATAGAAATAAACATAAATTGCATTTAATTGAACTCTGCCACTGCTAGAAAACAATTAATTTGCCTTTTTTATCAGCATGTCTACCATTTGTACATATGCTTAAGTTTTATCTGGCATAATTTCACAAAGGTCAGATCATGTTGTTTTCAATTCATATTTTGAAATTATACAATCTATTTTAAATCACTAACTACCCAAGATAATGTATGTTGCTGTTTTCAATGGATCATTATTAAAGTGTAGTTATTGCATCTCGACCTGTAATAAAGAAATAAACCTGTTGGTGTTTTGGTAAACCTTTTTTGGTGTTTATAAAAAAAATAAAAAAGAAATTGAAATTTGATAGTAAAAACTGAATTGATCATGGAAAATCATGATTAGTGCATCACTAGATAAAAAGTCTAAATTAAAATATATTCCATATGGATACCAGTCATGGGTTAGACTCCTGTTTTAAGTTAAGAACAAGAATTCTGTTATTGTCACCAACTGACTGATTAATGTAATTAGTGTAAACATTCATTTTTGTGTAAACGGTTCTTTTTTCCAGGATACTTTGATGAAAAGAAAGTTAAAAACAAGAGACTTTATTTGATATGTTCATCTTTAGTTGCAGTGCAAAAGCCATTAGAGTCACTTTCAATCAAACTAACATGTTGTTGTTGTTAGACAAATATTTATTTCTTTTAAACAAAAACTAAGTAAGAAAGAGACCAAGTTTCTGAGCAGTACACAACAAGTCTGTCAATGTATACAGTACTATATAGCAAATTTAGTGTGATGATGTACTGTGTAACTGAAGGAATAAAAATATATACTATTATTTTCAATAACCAAAAATATTATTTCTGTATAAAAATGTGATTAAATATTTGGAAAGACACTTCATATTGGATGGACTCAGAAGGCAAACCCGCAACTAGACTAACACAAAAAGGTTAGGTCTAATTCACCCTTTTGTGAGAGAAGGTCAACATACCATTACAGACCTGTCGACAGCAGCATGGCACGTGGCCATGACCCACAGAGCTGCCTTTGCTCAAGGGCACAATTTTCATGGAAGCTACAGATTTAATGCATTAAGACATCAATCAATCAATCCATAATCTCATTGACCCAAACCTTATGGCAGGCCTAGGAAAAAGCAATTGTGCCTAAACTGCAGTTTAATCTGATGGGGTCAAATCGATTAAATATGATCCCGCTGCAAATGTATTATGATATCAGTTTGAGCCAACAACGTGTCTTGGAACAGCTGGGCTTTCAACCAGAGTGCTGATTGATCGATGTACTGCGCTACTGTCTCCATCCACCACCAGAGGCCAATAGCATCAATTATTTGCACATGTCCTAATATTTGAAGCTGTACTTCTAGCCATCAACATGTTGGGATATTAGTGGCAACGCTTACAAAATTTAATTATCAAAATATATTTTATCCTGACAACCAAATACACTGAACCAGAAATCTATATAAACAAACACTGCAACGTGCACTAGGGATTTTACTATTAGGTTAATAAGTCAAAATAAGTCAAAAACGCCACAAAGCTTTGATGGTATTTTCACAATCAGCATAAAGCAGGAGTGTCCAAACTCCTAGAGGGCCGGTGTCCTGCAGATTTTAGCTCCAACTTGCCTCAACACACCTGCAAGGATGTTTCTAGAAAGCCTAGTAAGAGCTTGATTAGCTAGCCCATGTGTATCTGATTGGGTTTGGAACTAAACTTTGCAGGACACCGGCCCTCCAGGACCGAACAACAACAACAGCAACAAAAACAACGACATTGTATACTTTTTGTCAATGCCAACTTAATGTTTTTGATAGTTTGAAGAGGCTTTAGATAAGTTATACACTGTTAGCCCGGATTTCATGTCTAATTATGCAGTTTAAGTGCAAAGTACTTAAATAGTTTAATATTTGGTTCATTACTATAACATTTTAAGTGAATTCTACTTTTTTTGTAGATAAAGTTTATTGTATGAATAACTTTAAGTACAATAGACTAATGTTTTAAAAGTTTTTGACTGATCACGCCCCGCCCCCAACCTGACTTACTGTTCAAGTCAGGCAACGCCATTTTGTTGCGGTTGCAGCAAGCAGGTGATATCAGACTTCTGGTGAGTAGAATGTAAACATTTTATCCAGTTTTCATTTCTGGCTGTTTGTGAATACCGGAAAACACTGTTTTAAGTATATTTCGCTTTAAATGCGCAGGTCCTGTTTAAACACTTCCCGTGTATATTTGGCATGTGAGCTCGCTAATTAACCTGCAACATTTTCACTTCTGAGTGGTGGACACGATCCCTCTTAAATATATGTTTGTGAAGCGTGTTCCGCGGACGATTTACTGCGCGAAAAACATGCTTTAATCGAGTCGTGGCACTTTCACTTTACAACAAGCGTTTGTTTTCACACGACACAAATTCAAATTGGTGCGGTTTCATTTGTTTGCACGGTTGACATGGAAACGGCGTTAATACAGTATTGCCACTGGTTTAGGGTAAACACTGTCCTGTTCAACACATTTCAGGTTGGTCACATACAGTATGCTGTGGTTTCAGTGGAGCAGAAAGGACGTAAGGACAATCATAATTTAGTTTGGTGAGTGAATTTGAACAAACTTTTAAATTTGTTTAATTTTATTGCAGCCATTGTTTGAATAGAATAAGCTGAATGAATGTTTAATGCAATTATAAGTAGATGCATTCTAACAAAGTTTTATTTTGTTTCAGATGACAGAAAGGCGTGCATTGGCTACGTAAGTATTGTATTTTTAACTGTGAAAAAAGGATTATAGACTGACAAATGGAAACTATATGCCAGAATTGTTCTGTTTCCTTGTTTGCAACAGGAATTGTTTTTGATTTTAAAAAAATAATTTATTGCCTTAAAAGAGCACTTATATTCACACCAATCTTGCTCAACTGACAAATGCAGATGCACCAGTTATGTTTAGCAGTATGTCATGTGGCTTTGCTGGAGTATTGTTCTGTAAAAGTAAATCATAAAGTCATGTGCTCTTAACAAGATTGTAACTTTCAAAGCACACTGCACTAAAATACACAAGGAACATAACTGTTTTGTTTTTCACTTGTTTTATATTTCAGGTTTATTTCAACTTCAATCAAGTGGTTGGCACAAATCTCACAGAGAGCTTCCATAAGGGTCTTAAAATTAACTCTCCAAATTTGATGAGCATCTTCAGGAAAAGGAACCATGTTGCTGGTCAGCTTTTGGCTGAGCTCTTACGTCAGACAAAGGTGGGTTTTTTTTGTCTACATGAGTCTACATATTGCCTATTTTCATCATCTCTTTTATTCTGGCTTTTTAACTAGTTATTTAACTAGTATCATCATATTTGCATTCTTTTTTCTTTCAATAGGATGTCTCTCACGAGGACCCATACTATCAAGTTTCCACAGGAATCATCTGCATCAGTGAAAAAAGTCCACAGCTTAACCCATCCAGAGTGTTCATCATCTTTCATCATTCATACAGGCCTGCCTCAAGCCTTCTGTTGTCTTCTCGGACCCATTTATCCCCTGCTTTTAAAAAAGACAGTCTCATCCTGCTGTTACAGTGTAAAGGTCAGCTAACAGTTATAGATCTTCATAATAATTGTAATTATTAATTATTTGTCATTGTATTGTGAAAAAAGACCCAAAATTACAGTTTGTTCAGTACATATACTTGTGTTACAATAGTAAAAATTCATTCTGTACAGTCATGAACAAATTTTCACTTGTATGTAAGCAGTATACATTGTGTTCTACAGTATGTGTATGCGTTTAAAAGGATAGTTCACACTAAAATTGAAATTATGTCATCTTTTACTCATCCTTCACTTGTTCCAAACATGTGTGAGTTTCATCCTTCAGTTGAACATAAAGATATTTTGAACAAAGCTAGAAACCTGTAACCATTGACTTCCATGGTATTTTTTTTCCTACTATGGAAATCAATGGTTACAGGTTTTCCAAATATCAACTTTTGTTCTTCAGAAAAAAATAACCACTTAACTTGAGGGTGAGTAAATTTCCATTTTTTGGGGTGAACTATCGCTTTAAGTCCAGATGTTAAAACAAGCTTTCATGTTCTTGGGGGTATTAACAACACATTTTGTGAGCATTTAAAGGTGGCGTCAATGTTATTAGCTCTTGTTTGAGTAGATGCACTTAAGAGTAAATTAGGCAAACTGATTTTTAAGTTGTATTGCACAGCATTTGCATTGTTTTGTTGTATTTTGAAAGAAAGTTTAAATAAAAACAACCCTGTGTATTACTTTTGTGTGTATTTTATTGTACTTAAAAAGATAAGTGGAATAAATTGACACTAATTAAAAGCATTAAGTATATTCAACTTTTAATGCATATTAGAACAACTCTTATCTTTTAAGTAGAGCTTACTCAAATTTTTAAAGTATCCATTACTTAAAAATTTTAGGGCAACCAGTTTCCACAAATTTTTTAAGTAAACTCAACTTATCCGGGCTTAGAGTGTAGGTAACAAAAATCTTGATGAGAAAGTAGAGTACATAAAATGAGAAAGTTTATATAATGGAGCTTGGACATGTGTTATAGGGAAGCAGTGCTCAGAAATAACGCACTTAAACAAGGTGCCTTTGCGTTAGTGCATGATATAACAGCAATGTTAAAATGATATGGGGAGAAATAAGCATTTAACTGCATTCAATTGTAAGTAGCTACAAAATAAATGTATCTTGTGCGTCATCTTGTCATGTGGGCCTCACGGTGGCGCAGTGGGTAGCACAATCGTCTCACAGCAAGAAGGTTGTATTGTGTCAGTTTGCATTTCTGTGTGGAGTTTGCATGTCCACTCCGTGTTGGCATGGGTTTCCCCCACAGTCCAAAGACATGCGCTATAGGTGAATTGAGTAAGCTAAATTGAGTGAATGAGTGTGGCTGGAAGGGCATCCGCTTAATTAAGGGACTAAGCTGACAAGAAAATGAACGAATGAATGAATCTTGTCATGTTAAAAACCTGAAGGCTGATTTATACTTCTGCATTGAGCGATCGCCGTGCTGTTTATGTTGCTCTGCAATAACACTTTTGAAACGCTAGCTGGCAGTGGGTTGTTATGGTCCTCTGTGTCAAATGTAGTTTTTTCTGAATGCTACCTGACTGTACAAGTAGCTAAAACTTGCTCATTCTAAGGCGAGAACTGCCGAACGTGCAACAACTTTATTCAGGAGGTAAACACAAAACAAAAGTTTCCAACTGGAGCTCCTTCACGGGACTCCACACTTGTAAACACTTACTCCAACAGGTTTATGGGCTCTCGGCCCCACCTACACTTGTCAGCGTTACCAAGCCAACTAATCACAGAGCTTGCGCAATGCATCGTCACGATGTACAGTTACTTCTTTTGAGAGGTGCATGTCTGCATTAGCCACGGTGAGGGGTATGCGACCACTGCACCAGACCATACACATGCGCTCAAACCAAAAGTATGAGTCTGCCTCAAGTGTCCTAGTATTTAAATCAGTTACAGTCACATCCTAAAAAGAGTTAATAATCCAGTTTCACAAACAGTTTTTAGCTTACCACAAGAATAAGTTCAAATAGGGTATTTAAAAAATAAAAATGGACCAGAAAAACACATTACTAGAGTGCAACTTGAGACAAAACAATGGCATTGACATATTATAAGAAGCGTTCCTGCAGGTTATTTTCAGTTATTTTCAGATAGCTCAAATATCCAATTTGGTCTAGGACTTGCCTTAAGCCTAGTCTGTGAAACCGAGGGAATGTGTTGAAGTTTAGCACTGATCGCTAGGGGTTTGTTCAGATCTCTTAACCCCAAGCATGAGCAATGAAAAGTCAGTCTAGCCTTAGCAAACAACAAGTTCATAACAGAAACTGCTTAGCCTGTGTAGTGACCTGACTTTCCCTGCTTGGTGTGTGTTAATTGCTGTGCCAAAGGTAATATTAGTTATCCATTAATTTAGTGGTAACCAAGTAAGCAGTCTGGAGAGGACAGAGCACAGTTACGGATGCCAGAGGCCATCTGAGACTAAACTGAATCTACAGATTGCCATTTGAAGCTGTCATCTGCCCAAAGGCGTTTAACCCTTGAACCCCCCCTACAGATCAGCTCGGAGAGATCCAGCAGGCTCTAAGCGGGTACAGAGCAATGATTAGAAGCCCTGTTCGAGGACTCCACCCTGCCGAGCATATCTCTCTTCATCTCTCTCTCTCTGCCTCAGCTCCACATGGCAGAAAAAGTGTAGCCCTGAGGCGAGCGCTTTCTCCAAACCTGTAGTGAATGTTAATGCAGCCCCTTTATAAGTTCTGCTGTTGCCATCTCTCAACCTGTCATCACAGCTGAGGCAGGAGGGTTGGTGAGGACTCCTGTGTGATTCCACTGATGGGGTGAGAACATTTGACATAGTAGCCTTTTAACATTTCCTACTGAACATAAAAAGCAGATAGATAACTACATTCGCTAGCCCAGAACCAACCATCTTCTCTGATTATGAAGGACTCGCTTGCGTGTCTTTTTATGTCAGTGCTTCCGAGGATTTGAAAGTACTTCAAGCACCAATTATGTACTTAGCGTGGCACTCCGCACAGCCTGTTTCCCTGAAGAACTGTATGTATCTAAGACCTAGAGGAACTTATCCCTTCATACATTTCCTCAAGGGCTGGGTAAAAATACACATTTACGATTAATCTCCATTTAAACAATCGTACTCTTTTCTTTCATTGCACTCTGCTCAACTAATGACTCAAAGTGCATGGTTGCAGTCACAAGGGGTGTGCTGGTTCTCGGTTTAAAAAAACCCCTAAATGTACCATTCTCCACCCAGAGATCACCATGTGCTTGCCCTGTGGTTCATATTGACCCTGATGACATATCTATACTTTAAAATAAATAGAGTTTGGCTGATTCATGCTTCATTCGATGAATTCTGGCCAATACAATGACAATCAAAAAAGGGTTAATTGACAAGCAAACTAATAAAATTTGTGCATTACATTTTACTCACCCAAATGCACAATGAGTTTAAAAGCAAAAAATGAGTAAGTCTTGCTTTGGAAAGGACAAATTGACTCAAATTCAGTCGAAGTCCCTGAAATGACAAGAACCTGTACATTAGCAAATGCAATCGGTTTCCTTAAACCTGAGAAAGTATACATAGATGAGACCAGCCGAATCATGAGTAATCTGTACTGTTACACCCCTAGTAGTCACAATCAGATGACTTTAATGAACTGGCTAACTTTATGAATCAAAAGCATACAGCTTGACCAGTGAAGTCAGGCAACTCTAAGGCCTAATCCCAATTCTACTCCGTAGCCCTTTCCCTTACCCCTACCCCTCGTTTTGCGCGTTCACGTCAAGGGGTAGTGGTGTTCCAATTCTCTTTAGCTTGAAGGCGTAGGGCTAGGTCAAGGGGTATACACTCCTTCGAACGAAGATTTTTCAGGACCACACTTAAAACCAAGGGGTAAGAAAATTTCCCAGAATGCACCTGCCACAACAGCAGATAGCTGAACCCGGAAGTAAAGAGATCCACAAATTAGTGTTTTTTTTGTCATTATTACGAATTTTTACAACAAACAAATGTTTTAATATATTTATAAACGTGTTTGTGTTTTACCGTCATGCTTTAAAAAAAAAAAATGCGGAAAAAAAAAAACGCTAAATTTCGCGATCTATAATCCATAATCATAACTCATGTACAGCAGTCCCACAACATTCTTACACACGATGACACTCGAATATCCTGTCAGTAATTTCTAGTAGCTGAGAATGATCTTTTTACAGTGTCTGCTACAATGTTAATGTTGTTTTCGTGTGTTTACATAGATAAATATGGCCACTGTGTAAATACACAGTACAGTTATACGATCTTATTGCCACATTAGATTGTATGATAACATATTATATGCCTTCAGTGATTTCCTGTAGATAAACACGAAAAAATAACACAACTGGAATAACTACAGCAGTCGTGATCGTCTGATCTCATAAGAAGCAAGAGATCGCAATGACATATGATGACGTGTGCAGGTGTTGAAGTGCTGTCCCAATTCTTAGGGGTAATTTTTGAAGCCCTTTCCCTTAACCCTCGGTTGTAATGGCCAAGGGGAAGGGGTAGGGGTACTGAAATGTAAACAAATATAAATCAGAATAAAATGAAAACTGGTATAATATATAAAGGTCTCTGTATGAGATTTCTTTGGCTTGAGCAGTTCAACCAACCAACCAACCAGGAGGAGAAGCTGGAAGCATCTTCTTGCATGGCTCCATCACATTTATCTCTTCACTACAGAGACAGCAAGTCTTTTGCTAGTAAACATATGACTCATGCCAACAAGAGCCATATATCCTCCATGCTACATTACCCATGTGATTCTAATGGTATAGATATGGTGAAGATGGTAAATGAGCTCAACCAATCTTTTCTGGTCCAGTGGGGTTGAGATCTTGATGCGAGATCATATGTAAGAGCCACTGGAGCCCATCCTAATCCTAACAGATTACAGAGAATGATGAATTCCCTCCAAGTAGGCTACAGACCTTCCATCTTTTCAGTTAAATGTCTCAAAACATTCTCATAAATTGCAATTATATTAATTCAAATCATATTAATTGTGTGTCCAGGCATCCAGATTTAAACTACAACTGAGTATCCTGCCTGCTACCTCATATCAAACTCACATGAATTAAATGACTGGTCTAAAATTTGAAATGAGTTATTAACTAAATTCTGAATTGTGCAAAATGCTGCAAGACTGAAAATGCTGAGGAATATGGCTTAAGGTCTATTATCGATCAAATAACAACCCTTTTGCTTTAAGAGTCACATTTAAGAACTGTAATTGTGCAATACAAGAGCGATTGCATGTACGTGCAAAAAATCCTTCTGTTCTCAAAACAAACCTGGAAAATGTCTGAAGAGAATGATGGTGCTTGACAGAGAGAGACACATAGGTATGCGAAATTATATGTTATCCCGGTCAGCCATCTGCAACTTTCTCCCCTTTTCTGTAACTGTCCATTTTTCTAGCCACCGCTGGGACGCCAATCCAGTCATCCGATATGATATTACAGCCATGTGAAAAAAAACCCTAATCCTGGCCAATCCCAGAATTGGTTCCCAGATGATTCTGTTTGGCATAGCTGCCCTGTGGAGCTGCCACTTACCCACAAGCCTCTCATGTCTGTCGCTCCTCTCCATCCCAGATGAAAAGTGGGACATGACCTTTGTATAATCAGATACACAATGGGGTGTGAGGCAGAAAGAGAGAGAGAGAGTAGTACAGTTTGACAATCTATAAAACAACTTCCCCAATGTTATTGACTATGGGACTGCTGTGGTTCAACTATTACTACTACTGACATGTGACTCATGGTCAGTGATACGTTGACCTCCATAGGAGAAACACTGCAGATGTCAGAAACAAGCTCAAGGTTAAACAACAGAGAAAATAGAGAAAACTAAAGAGTAGCAGAACCTTTTTACACCTTTCTCTTAGAGAAAAAGATTCATCACAAGGAGCCTTTGAATGTTAAAAAAGTGCTACGATACAAATGTCAAGGTTAGTTCAAAGTAGTACAAGCTATAACAGAGATGAAAGAAGAAATGTTCACAGAAAAGTAATAGAAAATCTTTTGAACTTGAATTAAATGACAGAATCAAAAAAATTTTTTTTTGAGGCTGAATAAAATCTGATCATATTCACATAACTTTGGATATTTTATTCAAATCACAATTGCAGAAATTTGTTTCAGCTTGACTAATCCAATTTTTGTGAAGCTTTTAATTCCTTATGCAACATAAAACATAAACACATCCAGAGTTCAACGCTAAGGATTTTTTCTACTGGCCCGATCGGGCCAGTGGTTCAGATTTTTACTTGCCCTGCCAAAATTTTCACTGTCCCCACCAAAAAAACTAAGTTAACAGTCGTTTCTTAGCCACATATTTTAATGAATGTGTCAAAAACCAGACATAATCGTTTACATACGCTTTTTATTCATTCATTTATTCTATTGATTTAATCAATCTGTTTAAAAAACGTTGGCTAGAATTATGCATTATAGACTTAAATTATAGAGAGAAATAACAGATGAAGCCGTGTTGTGCTAAGAAACACACCCTGCCGTAAATTGCACCCCTTCTGAAATGTGCATATATTAACTTAAGTTGATTTAAATTAATATTAGAGTTATGACAACAAATGGCTGTGACTGAGGTGGGTTTCATGATTGGCACCCTTACCTTACAGAAGATATATATTTAAATAAATAAATAGATTTAATTTAAACACAACACTGATTAGATTAATTAAAGTGAATGGTTTAGTGTGTGGTTTAGTTGAAAACTACAACAATTTAATGTTTTTCGTTTGTTTAAAACCCGTCAAAATGCCTAGTTTTAGAAACGGGCCCATCACATCAGTCTATACCGCAGTCAATATTTTTATTGTTAATATATTTGTAAACCCAGTTTTAAAATGCATTTCACTTCTTGTTCTTGCTTGATCCATCAAAACAATCATATTAGCCTACGTTTTAATCAATTATGGCCTTTATGTATTTTACATTTTTTATTATATTTATTATTTATTATACATTTTTAAAAATGTAGACTGAGAATGCTAATGAAAGTCTATAAGGGGGGGCATTTCTCGGCACAACATCGATACTACAGTCAGATCAGGATGCAGATCAAAGTTGATTTTTCTTTCGAGGTGTCAGTGCAAAAATGAACAAAACAACAGGCCTGATACAAAATATTATAAGATTAAAATCTGAAATAACAATCAGATGGTAATTCCGCTCAATTTTCTGAACAGGTAAACAGCGCTCGTTAATATTTCAGCATGCTTTCACTTTCATATTTAACATGAAATGCACATTTACTGGTAAGAATGATGGCATCCCACCCTACTCATAATTCCCTCTTCATATGGCGATTACACAGCCATAATACACTGTAATATAGCCTGCTTCGTCAGTTCGTTGGATTGGTTTGCTTTCTCACTAAAATCAATCCACTCTCGGTCGTTTCAATCGAGCCGAGATCACCTCATCCAGGCTGTTTCATTCTATCCTCTATTCCAAATAGAATGGACAGTTAACGCTGTTATAGTCGCGTAACTTTGTTTATTAACACATTTGATCAGGACTCTCCAGCTGCACACACTGGAAAACACCAACAACTCGTGTTACACACAATACAGTCCGTACTGCAACAACCGTCCTAACACAGGCCATCTCGGACCAATTGATTTGCCGCGAATCTGAGCGCTTTTGCGGGATTCACAAATGCTAGACGAACCGCGCTTACTGGGCAAACGAGACAGGTTCCCAAACAAACGTCGGGGTGTTAAAGCACCCTGTATTTGCACGCAATTGACAAACAGTCGCCGCAAAGTTTCACTTTAGTGGCCCGATCGGGCCAGTAACCATCGTGTATACTGTCCCGGGTGTGTCGCACGCTGGCCCCGGGCCATCGGGCAGTCCTTATTGTCGAGCCCTGACATCAGATAGTGCTTGTAGAAAATAGGCTGAAAGTCATTAAAGAACCAAGGTTGTGTTGTTGCAAAGTGCAAGTCGAGCGTAAAATGACAATATATTGCTAGCCGGTCTGGTCTTCACAGCTGTTTGAATATTGAGACCAGCAGAGACGGCTGTACAGAATAATGCCACAAATATCAGCCCCCTACTGCTTCCTCAATAGATGTAATATTAATAATCCAGAAGAGCAACACGTTGCACATAGCATGATGTAAGATAGAATCTGTATACCAAACCCTGTTGCTGTTTTGGAGTATTGATACCGGCTAATAGAAAACAATTCAAATAGTATGTAAAAAAAAAAAAGAAAAAGCACAAATCGGACAAATCATTTCTAAATAGTTACAATACACTGTGTGGATATCATTCTTTCAAATACACAAACAACTGGATTCAGACTAATAGTCTAAACAATGCTGTAACAAATGACTGATAAAAAGACAGACAAAACATCCAAGTGGAATTTGAAAACAACAAAACAAAGCAAGACACAGATCATTTGTAGAATCTTGCAATGAAAGACAGACACAAAGAACGACCAAAATAAAACATGACGGTCTTGGGTAGGCATGGGCTGGTGTAAGATTCTGACAATGTGATAACCTCAAATCAAAATACCACGGTTTCACGGTATCACAGTAATGTGTTTACTGCTCTAAAATAAGTTAATTTCAAATGTCTGGGTAAAAAACATCTTTTCCCCCAATTGAACACAACATATTTTATTTAAAAAAACATTTTTAAATATTTTTGAGACTTGTCAGGCTAAATAATTCAAATAAATCATTGACTTCTTTGTCTTCATCAGTTTCAAAAACACTGATATCTTTACAACTTGAAGAGGCATCTTTGGATATCTTTGGATATAAAGTAAAGCCCCTGCACAGTTCAGGTCTATAACATGCTTAGATGTTGATGCAAAAGCGATATGTTTCTCAAATGCTTCCTGAATCATGGGCTGACTGGCAGCTTTTGATGTGGAGGGTTCTTTTCTGCTGGAGATACTGTTGCCCTAAACAACTAAATAAAATAGTTGTAGCTATCATAGACCATAGAAAAGCTACAACAAAAATGTAAGGTTTCATAAGCCTTTTCCAAACCACTGTAAACCGATTATCGTCCCATCTCTTGGAGAAAAAAAATCCATTGAATTGAGGATGAGACATTACACCAGACTGAAGATCAGATATCGGCTGCAAACGTTGCATTAGATGTCAAACTAATCTCTTTAATGACATTGTAAAGAGCTTCGCCAATTTTCAAATGGGAGTGAAGGTGAAGATCGCACATTTCAAGCCTTGGTGACAAAGACAGGAGTGAGGGATGATGTTGGATTTCACAAGCCCCAATTTTTCAGATGTTAAATCATCCGTTGAAATGATTTCATTAAATGCCCTTCATTTCCCATTAATTGCTTTAATAAGGAAAATATGAGTGAGGCACTGGCTGTGAAGCGAGGAGCTTGGTTCAATTTGTGTAATGACTTTCACGTGTCTCATCTCTACTTTGAAATCACATCACATCGGAATTTAAATCTCACATTTTTAAGATGGAACGCAGGAAAAAAGTAGAATCTGATCTCAGGAAATCTCTTGAGAAATCCCTTTTGTCATTTCCACTCTGAATCCACGCATATTTTTTCCAAATAATTAAACTTTCTCTGGCATGGAACATCGCTTTGGCAAACCGTGAGCAAATCAGGCAGAAATGTGCAGCGAGTAAAACTGAATTTGGCATCCTTGACATCAACGCTGCCCCTCCAAGTGTGCTTCTCTTCCCAGACACCTGGGGGCTGCACTATCCAAGTTGTTACTTTTTTTTATTTTTAATCAGACCTTGCCTTGTCAGAAATCCAGTTAGTCATGGGAAATCAAGAGCTGAAGCCCTGATCAAATTGATAGAACTGTATCGAAAGAAAAGCCAGCATCGCTAATCCGATCCTATTAACCCAAACTACTGGAGCCACAGTGACAAATCATTGGTCATTGCTCAGTGTGGAGAGCAGCAGAGGGTTTCATGGACTGGCGAAGCAGGAGTGTGATCCAGCATGGCTAATAAAGGTAGATGACGCAGCGGGGTCTAATGTGTCCCCCCGGCCACAGATGATATTGATTTACATTCATCTCTCAAACATAGACTGACAGGACTGCACTCACAGGTTCTCACAGATCGATGCATCTACAGTAGGTGTTGGAGAACAAGGTGAGAGATAAAGAGGCAAAAAATGAGGAGCGAGTGGGAGGAGGGCTGTGGGAGGAAACTAATACAGAAAGATGAACTCTGAATTTACATTAGAACCGTTTAAACACTGAAACTGAAATAAATGACGAAAAACACACCACAGAAACTGAAAAACTAAAAAAAACATAAGAATAGCTTCATTTGTTAATGGAAAAGTTTAGATAAAGAACCATGAACAATAGTAGTATAGTTTTTATCAATCTTGGTTAGGACTACTAATGGATTTTTACTTTAAATAGATAATAAAAATGGACTATACTATGAACAAACATGTCTTATTCCTGAATAATATTGTATTTATTAATACAGCTAGATTAGTAGCGTAAAAAAGAAAGATGCAACTAAAGTTTATGGCAGAACGATTTCTTTTAATACATTAATTTTAAGGCTGCATTTTGTTAGATTTAAAAATACTACAATTTCTAATATAAATATTACAGTTTGAAAAAAGGATTTGTATTTTAGTATTCTTTAAAATATTTCCTTTTCATGCAGTTTTGGATACTGAGAAGTGAGAAAACTGCAAAAACTCAGACCTCATAGCTAGGGCCAGACAGAATCTGCTGAATTTTATTGCTATTTCTGTGGAGAATTTTGTAAAAAATCTGCAGATTTATGCGGAATGATTTTAGGAGTATCACATCCAAAAACTTAATATATGAAATAAAAATACATATTTAACTTTTATTTAATGTTTACGATACAAACCCAATTAGACAGAAAATATTACTTTACAAAATGTAGATAAATCATTTGACCATTTTAATATTACTGTTATTATATCACAACAATATTAGTGAAATTAATTTAAAAACTGAATAAATATAAAATTTACACACATTTACACAAGTAAATATATATACTAAATAATGGGCTAAAAATCTGCAGATTTCTGTGAGCGTGGATTTCGTGTGGACCTACTCAGCTCATCACAAACTGATATAGAACAGATACTGTAAAAAGAGAATGATGAATGCACTACTTTCAGGTCCTTTGTACATTCTGAAGCTATGGGACAAAAGGCCAGCATCCCTTTTGTCTGCAAATTACTGGACTGAGAATAGAATTCAGTCCTGGGTGAACTATCCCTTTAAATTCTGCAATAGTTTCAAATGCAGGCTCTTTAGCTGGCACAAAGAATTGAAGGTCACCCCAGGTGGAGGCAGCAGAGGACAAACCCCAAGCATGAGCGAGCAGAGGCGTGTGGTGCGTCTAAAGTCCTCTCAATCTCACCTCAAAGTTCTCCTTCAATTTTTCTTCTGCTCTCCTTATACCCACTCTACACATCCCAGTTGTCTTCCATCATCTCTACAACAGCCCCTCCGCCTCATTCTGTTATCTTTTCTCTCACCTGAGAGAGCGAGGAAGATGAACGAGCTCATCATGGCTGACTGCAGAACGCTGGCACGCGCCCACAGCAAACGGAAAGAAAGCAAGCACATTCAATAACAGACTGTAGTACACACACTCAGACTGATAAAAGCTCATTTATGTGCTGCAATGCAGCTCCTCTTGGAGGGACAGTAAACTTATCTGCTCTAACGAATAGGGTCACCGACAGGTGTTCAGAAGGCTTGGCGATTCTGAAGCCAAAGCTGCTGAGGCTAAAAATGAAGGGTAAGAGACCCTGCAGGTTACTGTTATGAACTCTGACATTTTTACGCAGGTAAATAAAAACAAGTGTGATTGTATAAAAGCGCTTGCACATTAACACTAAAACACAGAAAAAAACATGCTACAAAGAACTGCTCCAGGCAAACCAGAGAAGGACATTTGCCCACACACACATAACCTGCTAGTGAGTGCACTCAACTCCAGCTGAGTCGCTGATCCAGAACAAAGGAAAGTTCAATTTGCCCAATTAAACTCACAGCTAATTACACGTGAAGGGCAGAAAAGAGTTTGATGTTGTACTTGACAGCACTTGATCTAGAATAAACCTCACTTTGACGACAGCTGAAAGATGGAGGAAAGAGAAAAATGGGAAAAGAAATCAAGCATTTCAACAAGAAGTGAAGGCTTATTGTGCAAGGGACATAATTTTACATTTAAAGGGGTGGCCCAGAGTTTATGTAAGGTTTGGTTGTGTTTATGGGGTGCAAAGCAATGTGTGCTCATGCTTCATTTGTAGAAAATCACTCTATTTTTTCATATATCTTACTTTAATTATAAACAGCTACTCAGCTAACATGAAAATGACTGTCATATTTCCTAGTTCCTCGGAAAGCCTGCCCTGAAGAGGCTCTGATTGGTCAGCTAACATAACGGCAATGTCCCGCCTCTACTAGCACATGCTTTGCCTGTATAAATACAAAAATCAGTCAGTGTAACTGTAAATGACCTTTGTCAAATGCTAGCTATATCTTTTTTATAATTCTCTGGAACATAATTAATCTGTAAGCACTTCTCTCTTTGTGTTGTGTCCTTTGGAAGCCCAAATACAGAAACGGAACAAGCTCTGTGGAAATAGCGCTTGGACGCTATAGCATTACAGTGCCTCTGGCCACGCCCCTTTGCTGCGCAGTGTGTATGCGCGTAACCTGAAGGGTTTATGACATCATTAACCTGGATGTATTCTTTTTGTAGTCCCTAATCTTCATTCGTTACAGCCTTGCTAATCCAACTCAGTAAAAGCCAATGTCTGCCTTTGCATTGAACTTTAAGCGCATTACATTCAGAGATGTTGTTTATTTACACACAGCTACATTGCACATCAAATTAAGTTTAAAATATGATGTCGTAGAGGACCACCCCTTTAATACAGTGGTTCCCAAACGTTAGGGTATGGTGTCGCTGGGTGATTTCTAAAAAATATCATATGTTATTAAACTATTAAATTTAAAATATGTTATCCATAACCTACATAATTTAACAGTTACATAAAAAACGAGATGAACATAAAAGCCATCAGCTTTTCCATTTTTTTGGATTGAGACCCCTGAGGTTATCATGCTAGATTAACGTCACAGCAATAGTGTTAGTTGCAGCAGATTGATTTTACGACACAATGCTAAACTTTGGCACCTTTACGGCACTCGTCTACATTAAAAATAAAGGCTAGGACTGAACATAGAGGAGGATCTCCAAGTGGCGTCTCCAAAATTAAACCAAGAATAGTTTTGTGCTGTAAACATTACCCACCATTCGCATTAAGTTGTCAATAAGCTTGTTCATATAGACCCTACTGGTGTGTGTGTGTACCACGAGTGCAATTTTTGTATGTTTATAACCACCTCCGAGGATAGTGGGGGTCATGAGTCACTGGAATTGTTATTTTGTGGGTCGTGAGCTCTAAAGTTTGGTAACCCCTGATTTAACACTTTTGACATTAATTTGTTATTTTTTTACAGTGTGGGTGAAACTTATGGCAGTGAAACTATTGCTTTATGCACTAGACTGGCAAAATATTCCCACATGTATGTTTTTTTTATTAATTTCTTTATTTAGTGTATTAATCTAAGAAATGAATTTAGGAATAATAGATAAATAAATTACTAAAACAGTCATTGGTTACAGCCCTACAGTATTTCGGTTTGAGGTTCCAGATCCCATGACAATCCTCAATAAATGCTAGACCACCTTGGGTTTTCCCACTTTCTAACCATCTGCACATCTCCAGATGAACACCCCCCATCTCTCTCTCTCTCTCTCTCTCTCTCTCTCTCATTAGATGTGGGCATGTTGTCACATTCAGAAGATCCATTAATGGAGCAGTGGAGAGCCTCATTGACTGGTTGCACAACTGTGTCACACTGAAGGGAAATTAAACAGATATTTGTATGTGACAGGACTCGATAGCTCCGTCAATGACTCTGATTTAAAGATGGGTTGTGCTAATAAAGTTTTATCCTCACTTAGCAAGATGTCAGTGAAAATGGAAGCTTAGACAGCAATACATGAAGCAGACTCTAAACAAAACATGTTTAACTTGTGTAAGTAAAATTAGCACCTGTAACATTGCATTACGGACTCGTATTCTCTTAGAAATGGCAATTCCTGACACTGGTTCCATTCACCAGTTTCTTGTTGCTTTGCTGCTGCACTACAAACACTTCTTTATTCACATGCCATGCAACCAAATGTAACCAAATGCACACTTCCTGTTGATCACATGAGATTCGTCAGCTATGTGAATTTTTGCATGTTGATGATTAGCAGATAGTGCTTTATTAATCTCATCAGTTTGCTTTAAATATAGTACATGCTTAGACAACAGTGAACCACTAGCTGATAAAGTGCAGATCTCAACATTGAGTTAAAGCTTTATGTAATAAAACATTTGCTCAGGCTATGAAAACACTCAGACAGACTCATTGTGCATGTGGTTGTATTACTGCACTGGGGCACTGGAGTGACATACGAGAGCCACAGCCTGATCCTTTCTCAGCAGGAGAAAGACACTAAAAGCTTTAAAACAGTTTGAGTTAGAGAGCTACCTGTCCACAGACCTGCTCTAAAGATGCTAAGAGGCTCATGCTCCACCAAACACCAGCTGCTCCACAGACCCAGCAGAGTCGTACAAGAACCCTAAGACCAAAAAGATTCACACCGAAAGCATCATCTGGATGGACATGGAAACATCCGGGACGTGGGTTGGAGACCCAGCTACTAATTTTCACAATACCTACGGCACTAGAGTGGTAAAATAGGGTGTGCGTAATGTTTTATTGGTCTCAGCTGAGCTGGTGAAAATGGCAGACTGTTATGCCTGGTCACACACAATAGCCCACTGGTTTAACCACAGCTCTCGACAACAGGAGAATCAATCTCATGCGTATCTTCACTAAATGCAACAAATTAGAAGCTGATATTGATTTCCGCTCAATAGTCACCGTGGAAACAATTGCTTCCTTTTTTGAGGTGTAACAATCCAGCTTTCTGTTCCTTGGTGAGGAAAACCCCGCTGAGGGACATTAGAATCTCATTCTCGTTCTTTTCCCTCCTTCTCCCCATCAATGCCTACCTTAGTGCCTCAGTTGGTGAGATTCTGGGTGTCTAATCTAATCAGCATTTAAATGATGGACTTACTACACATTGTGCACATACACACACAATCTGTCTGTGAGTGTCTGGGAACTGAAAAACACAAAATTCAATGTTCTTGATGTGATCTGACCTGACATGGGAGCACAAACATCATACAGCAATAATGGCACAATGCTGCAAAAAAATGGATGCTGACTCACTTTTTTAAAATGAATCATATTTGTTAGAAAAACATGAGTTTGGCCAAGTTAGCATGTGAAAGAAGCATGAAACAAGGGAAATGTTTCTGAGACAACGCTTTACAGACTGTGTTCATGGGAGACGAATTGTATGCATGATTGTTGACAACATATGCAGTTGTACACATCTGGCTAGAATGCTGACCTCCAGCGATTTTGGCTGGAAAGAAACTTCCTGTCTGAGAGCTACAACTGGAGCACAGGGGCCAATGACGGCAGTCATAGCACTTTGCCTGTGGGCATTAGCAATGATTTCTGGCTGACAAGACTGCCTTGTCACCCAGTCTGTCTGCAAAGAAGTCAAGGCACCGGCGGGTGCTTTTAAGGCAATGATGCCAGCTGTGTAACAAGGGGAAGGGGCAAAATAATGGGCACTGGCCCTAAAGTCCTTCTAAAGGGTGTTGTCAATCAGACCAGCCAATGAGAAGAGTGTGAAACCTGAGGTGTTTTAAAACATGGATTGTCAGAGAATGCATTTAGGATGACGTCCCTGGGGCATTTATAAAAAGTTAAAGAGGATGTGAGGCTGCTGGGAAGAACCTGAAGCCCTCCTGATGAGGACTAAGGCTTGAAAAATGTTGTTTTTGACAAGTAAAAGCCAGAGATGACAAATCAAGGGACCTATATATTAAATGATGTGCATGCTGGGACACTCGCCCACATACCCTGGCACTTATAAAGGGATGAGGCATATTTTGATGACTAAATTAAATGACCATTTAGTCCTAATTTACCATCTTAAATGTATTATTTTATTTTATAGATTGATACTGAACACACACGCGCGCACATAAAATATCACATTTACTGGGCAATAACACATTATCACCAAAAACACTGCACTTCCCTAGTACAATAGAGGAGTTTGTGAGATAATAAAGAGATATGTTTCTATAACAAGCTTTAATGATAAGTGTATATCAGAAAGCTTATGCTAACGAGAGAAAACTGCAAAGCTCATCTATGCTCTACCGCAGGACAGGGCCTCTGCAAGCAGCAGCTATAACGAGCAGCGTTTGATGCGCCAGTGTGGTGGTAATTAATACGCTGAGTCAAATGGGCACAGAGGTAAATGCATCTGCTCTGCCCTGCCTCTTCGAACACCAAGAACCTCATTAGCCTGTCGCATTGCTCCAATAATTACAGCATTATCAAAACAGCAGGATTGAACCAGCGAGAGAAAATCAAAGCAGGGCATTATTAAGATAAAACAATAGTGCAAAGATGTTTCTGTGGGCAATGTTCAGAGACTAAAATTGGCCACTGGTGCCATGACAACCCAGACCTGTAGCGATAACATCTGCTCTGCTGAGAGAAACCTTAGAGCCTTTGAAGAAAGTCACTGATTATGAATCAATCGAAGGATTTCCTGAAATGATATAAAAAGCAACAAAATCAACAGTTATGAAGAGTTATGATGTGATTGGTTTCCTTTTCTCCCACAGAGACAAAGAACAGTTCAGACGTAGACTGACCCCACGGAAAAAAGAGCTGTTTTCTCTTTTAATGAGGCGCTCCACAGGCTGCTCGGCTCAGGCCTATAAAATGCTTCTGTTTCTCAGTATTTGTCCAGTGAGAGGAAGCTCAGACTTGGGGATCAAGTTGACAAGGTTTGTAATAAGCCTGTGGTCAAAAAGGCAAAAGGCTGAAATAAATCACTACACCAGTACACAACACGAACACATATGTGAAAAGAACATGGATCATAGTTATGTGTTTTTATACGTGAGGACACAAACAGGCTCCGAATGAAGCCAGTGGCTCCCGTTACCAATGACTGTAATGTTGACCACAGGGGCCTTCATTAAATCAGCAGTTCCTGGAAGAGAGAAAGGGGGAAGAGGAAAGACGGATGTGAATACAGAGCCTCAAGGGATGGCTTTAAAATGAAAGACGGACGGGAGGAGGCAAACAAGCTCTTGCAGGTCGAGCTGGGTCATAGGACGAACAAGGAGGACAAAATAGGCATTTGTTTTTGAGCATAAAAAGGAAGTGTCAACAAATCCTCCTCTATCGGAGGTTCTCTTTCTAAAAGCCAACCTGACATCCCACAGTGACTCTCTGCCATAAAGGAGAAGTGAGAGCTGTGCATTAACAGATGTAAAGGTGGAGCTGCCAAGGGCGGCAGCACATGCAAATGAATTCAGGGAGTTATCTTGAGGAAACGTCGCCATGTTAACCCTTCTGTGGCCAATTCTGTAGTATACCGCAAGCGATTGTTTAGCAGATCCTGTAGACACGCCTCACTTCCTCTAAGCTGGTGGGGGTGGGCGGTCACACGTCTTTCATCCAGATGAGAGCCGTCTGTCTGTCAATGCCTGATAAATGCTCATCCCCCGAATATCTCCATTAAATGGGCCTCTATCAGGGACGCAGGCCGCAAAGAGTGCCTCTATTAGCATTGCAATTTACAACCAGGCACCGCAGTCTGCTTGCTTCAGCTCCCATGAGGACTGGCTCTATTCACAGCAGATTAAGCCCAATTGGGCAAATCATGTGTACGATGATTGGAGGGCTGTAAACATATCATTTGTGATGTCTATTAGCTGAGAGCTGGCCATGCTTGCTTCTGCGTGATAGGTTTTTTAGATGTGTCCCATTGTGGAATGGTGATTTGGCAAAACCAAATCACAAACAACATGAAAACATGACATGGGTGTTTTTTCGTCACTTGCAAGGAGAATCTGTTAGTGGTTAAGCACATATTCATGCTAGATGTAGGTTTAGCAAAAAAGCAAAGCCAAAGGGCATGTCAAAATAAACATGTATAGAGCAGCATCGTTACTATAAAACACCAGCTTGCTATTCTGTTGACTTTGCATATATTTGTGTCACTAACAAATCTCAGGAGACTCTATCTGAAGGTGGGAGAGCTCTAGTGGGTTTCAAGAGCTTTGTGTCTGTGCTCTGCTGTTGTGTGACAAGCATGGGGGGGTTTATAAAGATAAGAAACCCCCAAACACATGAAGAGAAACACCCAGACTGTGACTGAATTTCCATTTCACTTCAACTAATATTGTGTCTGCAATAAGTCACATTTGCAGAGATTAGCCATTAATTCACTTCCAGTGAGCTGAGTGAAGATAAAGGGAGGAAATGCATGTCTGCAAGGTGCCATTTCGCAAATGCATGCAGTGTAAAGAGAGGCAGTGATTGGGTTTCTGATAGTAAGGTGCTGGAAAAGCCTCTGGCATAAAGGAAAACTCCCTACAACAATGGAACAGAATAAATAACAACGACGAAAGCTACTGCACGTAATAATCATATACTATATTCCTAATTTTATACATTCACCGGCCACTTTATTAGGTACACCTGTCCACCTGCTTGTTGATGCAAATCAGTTAATCAAATGGCAGCAACTCAATGTGTTTAGGCTAGTAAACATGGTGAAGACTATCTGCAGTTCAAACCAAGCATCAGAATGGGGAAGAAAGGTGATTTAAGTGACTTTTAACGTGGCATGGTTGTTGGTGCCAGACAGGTTGGTCTGAGTATTTCAGAAACTGCTGATCTACTGGGATTTTCACGAACAACCATCTCTAGAGTTTATAGAGAATGGTCCGAAAAAAATATGAACAGGAAAGAACAGGAAACTGAGGCTAAAGTTCACACAGGCTCACCAAAATTGGACAATAGAAGATTGGAAAAGCGTTGTCTGGTCTGTTGAGTCAATTTCTGTTGGCACATTCGGATGGTAGGGTCAGAATTTGGCGTCAACAACATGAAAGCATGAATCTGCCCTGCCTTGTATCAACGGTTCAGGCTTGTGGTGGTGGTGTAATGGTGTGGAGGATGTTTTCTTGGCACACTTTGGGCCCTTTAGTACCAACTGAGCATCATGTCAACGCACACTAGAGCCTAGCTGAGTACTGTTTCTGACCATGTCCATCCCTTTATGACCAGTGTACCCATCTTCTGATGGCGACTTCAAGCAGTATAACGAGCCATGTCATAAAGCATAAATCATCTCAGACTGGCCTCTTGAACATGACAATGAGTTCACTGTACTCAAATGGCCTCCACAGTCACCAGACCTCAATCCAATAAAGCAACTTTAGGATGTGTTGGAACGGGAGATCGGCATCATGGATGTGCAGCTGGCAAGTCTTAAGCAAGTGCATGAAGCTATCATGTTAATATGGAGCAAAATCTTTGAGGAATATATCCAGTACCTTGTTGAATCTATGCCACAAACGATTAAGGCAGGACTGAAGGCAAAATGGGGTCCAACCTGAAAGTAGTAACATGTACCAGATAAAGTGTCCAGTGAGTCTATATTATTATTAGTTAATTATCATCATCAATACAAATAATTACACATCATTCTTCACTGTAGTATTATAATATAATGCAGAACTACAGGTCATCTGCCATGTACAATAATCTAACTTAATATCCATTTACTTTACTGAATCTTCTAACACTGTCAGCAAGGCTATTAAGAACACAAATGGAGAACGAATGATGTATGACAGCTGTCTGACGGGAGAGGAAAAAACAGCTAGAGAATGTAGTGACCCTTTAAATGCAACAGCTCTAACCCTTTGAGCATAAAAAGGGATTCTCTGTGCTGCAAAAATTATGTGCGTGAAAATGTATGGTTTGGAAATGTCAATTTCTGTGAAGACACCCTCTTCATGTGCCATTAACGTTGAGTGACAGAAGCAAGCATCTGCCAGAGCTGTTTACATCACCACAGGTGAGAGCCTCAGCCAGGTGCTCACATCCTCCACACACGGTAGCGCAGCACTTTCCAGACCCCATCCAGAGCTGACCTTCAGCAGGTGTGCAGGGTCTCCAACCTGGGCCACTTCCCAGGAGGAGCTTGCAGATTATGTAGCATTAGTGGCTGAGATCTGGCAGCCGCAATCAAACTGTATAATGAATTGTTCCAATGCCAGCATTAATGACAGCAAGACACATTGGTGAGCAGGTTGTGCAAACATTCACAGTCTGGTGTCTCAGTTAAAAAAAATGCACAGTTTACACAGTTTCCACCTGAGGCACACAAGGACAAACATCAATCCTGGCAAGACGCGCAAATGAGCATGACAGAGCAAAATAACTCAAAAGCAGATTCATACAAATGCATCATGAACAGGCTAATAACACCTTTAAATGGAATGCAAGAGATAGAGCAAATATGATATAACATACAAGGACGGGTGACACAACTGAAACAGGACATTAAGACTTTGCTGTACCCGAAAGCTTTGACTTGCCTCTCGCTGAAGGAAACTCTTTACTTTCCTTCCCCAGCGTCTCACTGGCAAGAGCCAAAACAAAAACAAGATGGCCTACACATCAAAGAGCAGAGTAATGTTAGAGAAGTGGGGCTATTATTATAGTGCTTTGGTAAAAACAGCTAGCTGAACACCAGCACACTTTGAATAAGAGCCTGTCTTGATTTTAGCTCCTCTTTGAGGATGCCGTTCCATCCATGCTGGTCTTTACTGGAGACTGAAGGAACCCGAAGAACACTGTGGTTCTTTAGGATAAAGAAACCATTTTTAACACAGGCAAACATTAACAGCCTGAGCATTTCATTTCTGGGAGATTTCTGGGGCGTTTCTCATACAAGATGAACTTTCTTTCCTCCAGTGGCCTCAGAGTCAAACAGGGACAAAGCCTGAGTGAAGTCCGCCTCAGAGCTTGCATAACACCATTCTCAGTCGAAGGCCTCGTCTGCCTTAGGAAGGTCATAGAAGTGTGGAAATTTGAGAAAGGAGCACACATCCCTTGGGCAGACAAGAACAAGATTGTGTGAATACATACACATGTGGGACAGAGCAAAGTATGCAGTCTAAAAACAGAAAATAATGCATCCACAGCAAAATTTGGACTGGACTACATACTAATAATGCAATCCAGAAATAGGTTATTAAATCCCACAACACTTATCTAATTCTGAACCACCCACACAAGAAAGCTGATCTTAGGGATGTACTCACCAACATGTTTGGCTGAGGGGTACTAACTTAATTAGGGCATATCAAAAAGAAAATTACTTAAGACACTGGGAAGAAAAAAAAAGAATCAGAAAAATGTAAAAAGAAAGCAGATACACCAAGTGGGGTCCTCAAAGAAAGCAAATCCCTCATATGATTCCAAATTCAATGCAGAAATACTATAGGAAGAATACACAAGCAGTACTCGAGCAGTACAATAAATCATGCCACAACTGTTTTCAGAGCACAATGTGCACATGAATAGCGCTACATAGACAGTGAGTCTCCCTGAGGTTAGACTCCTGCACAATGCGCCACTATAAAGGGAGCTGTGGTCTTTAAACCTGTTCACTGTCAGAAAAAAACACAAGGCTTTCAATGGGACTGTACACTAAAGGTTGGGGTTTGGGGGCACACAGAGGTCCATAGAAATATTTAGAGAAAATACATAACAACAAAAAAGTAAGAAAGTAAAACACATAATAAAACATGATTAAAATAAACAAAATAATCGAATACTTTAAGATAAATACACTCAAAGGATATAAAGGATACATATAAAGCAAAACAATTTTGATTAAAATATAAAATATTATTAAATGGAAATTTATCATTAATATTGAAATAAATAAATTATCCTAAATTTGATTAAAATATTTGTAGAGAAGAACAAAAAAAAAATTAAAATAAATAAATATGGGGTCACAGAGGCACAGTGTTATGAAGCGGACAGGAGACAGAGGTAAATAAACGTTAGTGTATT
>CAIGQQ010038251.1:2751458-2852210 GCA_903798035.1 Danio albolineatus
ATGTGTTGCAGCTGTGTGCTCGTTAGTAGGCAGGTGATGGTGATCTTCGTGATTGGGGATCGTGAGAGCCTGACCAATCCGTAACACACAGTGGGTATAACGATCGCCTCACAGCAAGGTCACTGGCCTCGGCTGGGTCAGTTTCTGTGTGGAGATTGCATGTTCTCCCATTGTTTGCGTGGGTTTCTTCCAGGTGCTCCGGTTTCACCCACAAGTATAAAGACATGTGGTATTTATAGGTGAATTGGGTAAGCTAAATTGTCCGTAGTGTATGTGAGCGAATGAGTGTGTATGGATGTTTCCCAGTGATGGGTTGCAGCTGGAAAGGCATCCGCTGCATAAAACATATGCTGGATAAGTTGGCGGTTTATTCTGCTGTGGCGACCCCTGATTAATAAAAAGGTCTAAGCTGAAAAGAAAATGAATGAATGAATGATTGAATAGATAAAAACAGTACCATAAGGAATAATTAAAACAAAACAGAAATACAATATTTTTTTAATTAATATGTTAAACTTGTTTACAATATTACTGTTTTTAGGAGTATAAATGGGTCTTTACATGCAAACACAGATGTACAAAATGCCTTAGATTAGATGCCTTAATGTTTTAGTCTGAAGCTCCTCAAATTTGAAAACTCTTGCACTAAAATACAGAAGCTAAAATGGATACACCCTAGCGCCTTATTTACTACTACATGGTAAATGTTAGCACCTTAACATTTCAGTAATTTTCCATTTAAAAAAAGAAAAGAAAAGAAAAGAAGATTGCAAAGACATCAGTTGCACTGAAGAATTTTCAAGATGGCTGCTAAGCAAACTTTTTCACCATAAAGTGTTTAAAGTCTAATTTAAATAACCAATGATTTTGCAGTTCAGCTATGACTCTGCAAGACTCAAGTAAGTCAAAAGTAAACCGTCTGGACTGACCATCTGGACAGGGTGTTGGTGTCTGAATGCTTGACTAGGCATAGGATCACAAAGTGGTGACTGATCTCAAGGGCCCTGTGAAGGGTTAACATTTAGAAAAAGAGAAAGAAAAAAAAGATCCAGCATCGAAAAGAAACTCTGCAGTGCCTCTGGCTACACCAGCATTCTGACGGACAACAAGCCCCTCATTGCGGCACAGTGGCCACCCGCCACTTTTCAGTGGTCTTTGATGTCGCTCACACACTGTAAAAAGAGGCAGTTCATTCATTCTCATGCTGAGGTAATTGAGAGTTCAGAGACAAACTGTCAGGCCTCAATACACTGGCATCATTGCACACAGACATCCTTGGCCAAGACCACTCTCTTTGATGAAAGAATAGGGAGTCATAACATGTCCAAATCTGAAGCTGTGAAAGTCTTTCTAATCTTTCTCGCTGCTGTATCTGCGTTGCTGTCTAGATTTCCCTCCCTGGTACCACTGCTCCCTGTAATCTATGACCAAGGAACAAAAAGAAGCTAAAAATAAAAAATAAAACTAATCTGTGTGACAAGATAACAACAGTCATCAAGAGTTAGTCTGATACAACCAATAATTCCCAATGTCTTTCATGGATTAAAAGAATTGAAAATGGATTGAAAGCAGAACTAAATTATAAGAACAAACTATAATTTCGCCATTCACAAACTAAAATGTCAGCAACATGGCATCAACCTCCTGTCAACACACTGACCATGTACTGTATTCTGACAACACACTTTTTAGACATCTTTTTTTTAAAGGTTTGGTCAACATTGAATATATTTCTGAGATGATCTACAGATCGTATTGCATTTGTGCATTATAATGTTATTCCTTAATTCAATGGTAGATTTTAAAATACATTTTAAATGTCATATAATGCAGAATAACGGCCACTTACTGACTTACTATAACACAGAAATAGTTGCAGTAACAACATATTGGTAGCAATCTGAATTTGGATATCTGAGCATGTATATTTATAATACAACACCTAAACCTCCGAGTCGTGGGAATTTGTAATAAACAAATGCTCGTTGTGACACAAGATTCAATCGTTTCCTCTCGTGTAATGTGATATAGTTCATCACAACCGATACCATGCCTGCGACGCCTTCGGACACCGGTCGCAGAAAGTCTAGCATATTTAATTTTTTTCTCGTTCTTCATGACAAATCCCATCACGTGGGTGACACTGTGCAATAGGAGCACATCATTTCTCGGTTATATCAGTGGGTGCTGCAGTCGATACGCTGGTCAGATAATCAAAAAATAGGCTGGATATTTACATATGGGTGGGTCATGGATGGATAAGATCAGTTGTTGGTTATGCAAACTTTAACTACCTTTTCGAAAATATTACGGAGTTTTATCTGGTTATTAGCAATTTTATCTGACAGACTGGCACAAATATGCAGACACTTTCATTCTCACAACAAGTTTCTGAGTTCTCTCATCCTTCCAACAGAGTTTGTTATTCCCAGGTAATCTGGGAACATGTTCAGTGCGCGAATACATTGCAAAAACATTTCCTGCTTATTCAAATTTGTCATTTATACTGAAAACAGTTTAATATAGGCTTCTCTGAAACTGAATATTTCACTTTAATTATTATTTAGGCAATTATTATTTTATCTAACAAATCAACACAATCTCATGGCAATTCGTGTTTTGGTGCATGTAGTGGACTTCTTTTGAAGCGCAACACCTCAAATGTTATTCGTTACTCTTGTTTATAGATAACTGACGAACAAAAGACACATTAAAAGTAAAAAATTGTAGCAAACCAAACTCGTTTCAAAAATATGTTTTTTTAGAAAAATATAGCTACGAATTGTATTTTTGTTTGTGCCCCTCCTCTACTCATCTATACGAGTGGATGATTTGTTTCGCTCTGAGGAAAATAAGGATTTAATGAATGCTTCACTGTGATTGTATCACAAATCTCAGTCATATATTTGCTAATTTGCTTTTTTATCATCATTATTTTAAAGATTGTCTTGAGCGTCTGATTTTTTTTCTAGCTGCTGCATTTATTTGCTTTCATTTTCTCGTCTCACTCGTGGAAAGTTCAGGCGAACCCATAGCTGCAAAATAAACATTTAGATATCAAAGAAAATATCTTAACATTAAAAAGGAATCAGAAGTTTGATCCTATCTATGTTGTAACGAATGCCCTGAAATAATGTAGTTATTAGTGGTCTGCAAAAAATATTTAGAACAAAAAAATTAGTTGTCTGATTAAAAAATAATTATAATAATTTTTATTGAGATTAGAAATATTGTTCTAGCAACAGTGACTGAGTTGGGAAATAACGCTCGTCGTAGACATCACGGGATGACTGATTGTGAAGGAACGCATAGTCTGGCACATTTGTTACCCACGACAAGACAAGTCAAATTGGATAATCTGACATAGTGACTTTCGTAACCAACAATAAAAATTGTGTGATCTGACTGGGGCTTAAATGAGATCATAAAACACACACATAAACCAAACAGGACAACTTTTATGTCAGAATGTAAAGTGATGCTGCCGACCAGCAGGGCCTAACTGTGCAGTTGAGAGAGTTATTGAGAAGCGCTGTGGGACACAGGTGCTTACACGGTTCTTTTTGCCATCTTCTGCCAACACTGCAAAGCAGTCGGTGGTTATTATTGCTACCTAGCAGGGGTGAACCTACGGGTGAGAAATGAACAGTGATGGAGGAGGGTGGGACACAGTTTAGCACCCACAGTGTGAGGTCTCGCACCACCTGGCAGGGCATCTTCAAGATTCAATAAGTCAAAGAGAAAAGACAGAGACAGAGAAGACTAACATTTATCATCCGCATCAAATTACCTTGTGTCATGCAGAGAAAAGCTTGGAATAAATAATAATAAAAAAACAAAAGTTCCCGACTAGAGCACATTACTGCACAACCCTGTGAATTATACAATCTAAACAGAAAATTACGTCTACCACAACTAATAATAATACATCTGCAACAATATAAAACTAATATGAAGGTTAAGTATATTGTGACTGCACTTCAGAATGTTCATGGAGACTAAGATGACGAATTCCAACTTTTAAATAATGTCTTCATCTTATCTGTAAGAACAAATGTGAATCTAAATGTCTTTTCACTGTGATAATTTTACAAAGTGCTTAGCTGAACTTTAGAAAAACTCATTGTGAGCGATGGGGCATAGAAATATCCTCACAATAACAGACCAGTGTGAAACCAGAAACATCTCATAAGAATTTCCCCCTAAAACACTCAGTAAACGAACGTGACAGGCACGTCTCTCAGAAACCTAAACAATTCAACCAATCATAGGAAGACTTTGTATCTGCCGAAGTGCTTTTAGCCAAGTGTGCTGTAGGTATTTTTATGACCCTACTCGGACACTTTTCCGCACCATAATTTCAGATTAATGAGTTCTCCGCATTAAGAGGCACTATAACTCCTGCAAAATAGAAGCATAGACTTCTGTCTTTTTCCAGTAATAAACATGCAAAGGAGTAATAGATACACATGTAATGCATTAGTTCCAATTTACATATCACAAGTCTTTGATAGGAATATGAGAGCAGATTAGATCCACTTGCGGTCGACTTTTATGGCTTTTAGTCGCCTGAAACAACTGAGTGGCACAGCAGGCTTTATATAGCAGAGATTCTGATTAGCTCAACTGCAAGAGGAAAAAGAGAGAGGAGAAGATAATGCCTTTTAATAGGCACCAAAGGAATTAATGTACACTCACTGACATTTGCACAATTATTTTTCAACGCCCTGGATTGCTCTGCAGAGTTTCACCAAAGAAAGTGTTAAAACAAACTCCTTAAGGGTCACATTCAGTGCTCTGTATTTGTTATATTGCCAGCAGATCTGGGCTAAGTATACTTTTGGTTGGATTAAGCGCAGAAGATGATGCACCACATGATCAGGAACACTTCACGACCTTGGCCGCTCAGCCAATCATAGCTCGAATCATCTTTTGTTGATTTAGTACCAAGATCGCATAAGACTAAAGTAGATTTCACCTTGAACGTTGTACCTGACCTCAGAGACTGTAAGATGTAGCATCCCGAGCTCTAAAATCCCTCTGCATTGGGGTCATTGCCAGGTTTTTCGCTGCCTGGGTGATTTTTAAAGGATTAACACGGATCACAGTGTTCCTGTTTACACCTTCGTTGAGCTTTAGGGCAAAAAGGTCAGCAAAAGCAAAACCTATCAAGCATATATAGCTAGGCTGCAGAATCTCAGACTCTGGAGTTTACGGAGAAGGACAAATAAGCTATATGCACTTTCATGGTTTACTTATTCATGCTCACGAACAAAAAATAAAAAAGTACCTGCCTGTCAAAGGAATTCCTTTAGGTTTGCAGCCAACTAAAGGGCGAGAGAAAGAGAGCAGAACAGAATAAGAAAGAAAAAAAATAATGAGAATGCTCTGCACACTTGCTCATGGCTGGAGCTGAATGTAGAAATACTTCCTGGAGGGGAGCTGCTCTTCCTGGATGACTCCTCTTTACTGCCACGGCACGCCAGAGATACACGGTGCGCATCATTTAGACAAGCCAGCGCATTAAAAACTCCCTCACTTTCTTTTTTCCTCACTCTTTATACCACATGTGAAGGTGTTTTGGACTCTGCAGCGCAACAATGTGCAGGCAATATTCAAACAAAAACCCGGCAGAGGACATTGTGCAGTTCTGCCACAGTGTTACGCTCTCAAAGGGAAGACAAAAGAGCAGCAATTATTTCTACAATGTAGATTTTATTGTGCGGGGCGCCTTTGGTCTCTGCGTGTAATGTGTTCAGCAGTTCATCACTTTCCTTCCTGCAGAATTAAACGCTGCAGCCTGTCATCACCTCCTGTCAGAGAACAGAATCGCCAGAAAAACAAAGAGCTGATTCTGGAAAAACAGTCTCGGCAGATTAATGAAATATTGCTCCCGTTTTGCTTTTCTGCTGGAAACACAGCGGAGCTTATTACATGTGTGCAGCTCAGGTGCTGACTTTAAATTTGATGTTGTACTTATTGTTGACATAACAGCTAGCAGTAGAAAACAAATGTAGGTGGGGGGAGTGGGGGGGTGGGTGTCTGACTTCACTAGAAAGAAAGAAGCCAGCCACTCAAATGAGCCAAGTGAACATAGTTATACGAGATGTTCCATCCTTAGTAAACTTCTGCTGCACTCGTGATGGGAATGTTAATTTTTATGAGAGAGAACAAGAGAATGCCACAGTCAATTAGCGTGATTGTCTCAGTTGACAAACGACTCCTGACAACCACCTGTTTTAGCAGGTACCTCAATAACGAGGTAAGAGCTAATGAGGCATTTTGAGGAGAGCGAGTCAAGGGGAAGGTCCAAAGTGAAGCAGGTACTTCCATTCAATTATTCATAGCATGAGAATTATCATCAAGAGTGAGGCGTTTTGAATGAATAATTAATTGTGTTGGCAGCTTTATGTTAAAAGACGCAGCCATGCTCCTGATGGATGACAGACGCTGTGGAACGAAGTGTGACATAAATACAGAGGCACATGTCAGTTGTTTTGAGGAGGAGGAGAGAGTCTTGCATTCAGACACATTGGCTTAATGATCCGAGTAGGGCGGAATGGCTTCCCACAACAACGACAAATATAGCCTATAAATTTTATTGTCTCAATATCGCTTAATTCACAACAGGATGCCTTTGGTGATGGAGGAGAAACTTTCAAAACCAGATTGATCCTGAAAAAGCAATTTGCCACTGAAAGTACTTTATGGCCTAGGGTTTAATCCCAAACTAAGCAGTTTGTCTAAAGAGGCGAAGTCGTTTCACTATTTAAAACTTGAAATGATTCGTTGAGTATGGATGCAAAGAATAAAGTTCTTAGCTAGCAAATAATACAACTTGTGCATTTTTTCAAATATTTGATATTAGAAGACATGCATGTTTGATATTACACATTCAAAAATTTCTGCTAATTAACAGTTGACTGTACAGCTTGTGATAAGCTTCATGTCTTCTATTTATATGCTTTCAAACTGCAGTATGCAAGCTTGTTATCTGCTACAACTTTTTCCCCCCAGTTTTATTTTTAAATAGGTTTAAAACAAATCATAAGGCACAAACATTTACACACATTTTTTTTACTTAACCAAAAGCAAACAAAAAAAAAAAACTCAATATCAAAGAGATAAAAAATTATAATAATAAATTAATATAAAAAATTAAAAACCTTAAAGCATGCAACTAAGAAATGGAAGGTAGATACAACAGAAAATGTCCTATACTTTTTTAAAAGTCTGACAATGAACAGTATTTTGTCAGGGGTGCAGTAGAAAATAAGTGTGTTGATCCAATGTTTTGTAGATGGAGAGTGAGATGATTTTTAGATGGAGAGTGAAAATTAAAGGGCATTTTGTCCCAGCCGTTCCAGCCAGAAGTGTAAGGTATTTTTTTATGATTCGATGTATCTAGGAGTTCAGTAATAACCAGATTCAAGGATCATAAGTGAGTTGGATATCTGGCATTTTTGATATGTCAATTATATATTCCAAAAATCAAACAAAACAGAACAACTACAATAAATATGCAGGAAATCCTCTTCAGATATATTAGTATTAAACAAAGTTTTTGGGTAGTATGTTCGATGCAATATATTAAATTGGTTTTGTCTATGTTTAGTGGTTATTAAAGTAGTCTACATGCTCTCTGATAATTTCTGATGTTGAAAGCTTATCTTTTAATGACCATTTTAGTGATTTGAAAAAATTATATATTGTATTAGAAATAATATATAGAAATAAATCCATACAAACAACAATAAAAAGTCCAGGCAGCTCATTAACCATGACGATAATTTAAATGACCAGTCCAATTTACTTACTACAAAAAAAACACTTTTGACATCAAAAAAATTTAACATCAAACTTTGCCAGAACAAGCCAAAAATATAATTAAATGGAATACATCTATGAATCACAAGCTACAGGCAATTGTCCAGTGTCATTCTTCACTACGTCAAAGAGACACTGAGGGAAAAAAACAGGCCGGTCTGATATAAAGCATCAGCCAGCACTCAAATACATCAGTTCTGCCTCGACTCAAGCTCCATGGTGTTAAAAATGCAATTCAAACCACCGCAATAACCTTTACAGAGAGGCTATTCTTTAATGTCAGCATTGTTCCTAAGCAACTTTTCAAAGCAGGGTGTTACAGGTATTTGAGCAACGCTCTGCTGCAGTACAGAGTGCCTGGCAACCAGCTATTTTGAGACAACGTTTAAATAGGAGAGGATAGGAGAAAAGAGGAGAGGAGTGGAGAAAATAGGAGAGGAGAGCTAAAGTATACTGTATTTGAGGAGAGAGATGTGTGCACGTGGAGAGAGCAAACACAATAGGTCAGTGAATTGTAATTGTGCATTCAAAAGAATAGCACTTCTACTGTGGATGGTTTTAGCACAATAGTGAGAAACTAAAGGAGGAAACCTGCTGTAAAATAGCCCTTAAATGGAGGGGTTGTTATTAAATAACTTCAAATGACTTCTTTGCTTAAAAAGGGAAAATGCTAATTAAATAAAAAAGAAAAAGAAAAGCAGACAGGCCACAAACAATTCTTTTAAATGGTTTGTGACCTGTGAAGAAAATAAATTTTTATTTGTTTAACTTTAAACAAGTTACTGAACTGAAGCAAAAAAAAAAAAAAAAAAAAAAACACATTGATCTTATTTCATCTTATGGAAATAACATTTTTGACTCCCACAGGTCTTCAGAAGGTCCCGGCGGTGTCAATCAAGAAGCCATTTTACTGATGCTGCCCCCAGATGAACCGACTGTTAATTTAGAGCACGCCCTCATGAGCCCGCTGGGAGGTTGTTCCGTCTTTGAATAAAGACTAGGGATAATTATGACACTACACTAAACAAAAGGGAGCATGTCAATAACATCTTGTGGAACAGCCATGTCAGAACCGGCCTGCGGCGGGTCAATTGAGTGCGATCCTGCACCAGATAATCAAAATCATCTTCATCCTGTCTGATTCACATTCTGCAAATCACAAAGCTATAAATAGGTTACAAACAGGTGGAGTGTCATCATGCTAATTGTCACAAAGACGTGAACCGGAATGATTGTGGTGTTCATTTAAATGATAACAACTGCATATCCAGATCCAATTAGGGAGGGAAAGACAGGAGCGGTTTAAATGCCACATTAAACCAAAAGCGAACCCGAGAGAGCTCTGCATTTATGAGTAATGATGAATATGGAACAATAAGGAGAGTCTGGGTCCATCTGTGAGTGTCGTAAGGATGTGTCCCACGGGCTGATGGGATAGAGGAGGGCATGAAACATCAGAGTGCTGACAGGAGCGCTCCGGCGAGTTTAGTGAGAGATGTGGGGGTGAGCCATCTGTTTAAAAGACCTAAAAGCACAGAGATGGAGAAAGGGATGAGAGGCAATTACCTGAAGCATCAGGAGGGACAGGTGTCTCTGTAGCTGCTCCACCCAGGAAAAAGTAATGAAGTGCTGATGAATGGAGAGCATGCAGAGACCAATGTCACACTAGACGAACAGATTTGGGCTGCCTGTGTAAAGCATGAAACAAGCCATTCGTGGCACTGTTTAGCCTTAACACTTAAAACAGATTTAAAATGCTTACTGCCACACCTCAAAAGGCAACAGGCACGTTAACTAGGGGTTTTAACAGAAGTCACAGTTCGGTATGCACCTTGGTTTTGGGGTTCGGGGTTTGATACGCGTTCATCACAACAATAATGAGCAACGAATCACCAGTGCTTACTGTTTCTGTTTATTTTGAACAGGCAGAAGTGTTTTGGTAACTGAAAGTCTTCTTGTGATATGAAAGTACAAAATATATTTAGAAATATTTAGGAGACTGCATATTAAACTTTCAAAGTTAAAGGGGTGGTCCAGAGTGTATTTTTAAGGCTTGGTTGTGTTTATAAGATGCAAAGCAATGGTGCTCATGCTTTATTTGTAGAAAAATCACGTTATTTTTCATATATTTTACTTTAATTATATACAGTTTCTCAGCTAACATGAAAATGTCATATTTGCTAGTTCCAAAAGGCCCGACCTCAAGAGGCCCTGATTGGTCAGCTAACATGGTTAGCTGTGATTCGCAGATCAGCTCCACATCACCAGAAAGCATCTCTGTTAAAACATTACAGTGCCTCTGGCCACGCCCCTTCGCTGCACAGGGTGTATGCGCATAACCTGAAGGGTTTATGACATCATTAACCCAAATGTATTTTTTTGTAGTCTCCAAACTTTGTTCGCTGTAGGCTTTGCTAAGCTAACGCCATAAAAGCCAATGTCTGCCTTTGCCTTGACCTTTGAGCATCTTACGTTCAGAGATGTTGTTTATGTTCACACAGCTACATTACACATCAACTAAAATTTAAAATATAATGTCGAAGTGGACCACCCCTTTAAGCTCAACCCTCTCTTAAAAAAGAAAAACTTTAATTGTGCATTAAATTTAAGATTCATTAAGCTTTAAAACTGAAATCTCTAAATCAGAGATGCCCAAGCTCGAACCTGGAGGGCCGGTGTCCTGCAAAGTTTAGTTCCAACCCCAATTAGACATACCTGCTATAACTAGGCGTTCTAGAAAGATCTTTGCAGGTGTGTTGAGGCAAGTTGGAGCTAATATCTGCAGGACACCGGCCCTCCAGGACCGAGTTTGGACACCCCTGCTCTAAATGAAAATGCTAGCACAGGAAATCCCATTCAGCTGTTATTAATGCAGCAATGGGTGAGGTGGACAACTCATGCTCAATCACTGCTCTTGTGTGTGTGTAAAGGGAAGGGACCACAAAGATAAGATTATGTCTTTTATGTCCATTGCTTTCTACGTAGATATGTGCTTGATGAACGTGCCTGTTATACATTTGCGTGTTTTGTAGCACTTTGCACATGAGCGTCACGATAAGTTTAAACAATTTCAAGTTTTACATGCAGCTCTCGTCAATGCCAGATCCAAAGCAGCGCAGTGCAGTGAAGAACACACAAGTAGGGCAAGCACAAGTAATAAGTAGTAAGCTGACGATAATCAATGGCGATTTTCGAAAATCATTCATGAGTGGAGCATCTCTTGTTTTTAGATGCAAAGACACATTTTGTAAATTTGTGTATTCTTCGGAGTACATGAACCCAACAACAATAAAAACATACCTTTACATACCTACCACTAATGTTGACTATTCCACCAACTACAAGGACACAAGGAGCTGAAGGCACCCTGAGCTTGACAGCACAGGGAGATATATTGCAGCCTGGGGTGAAAGTTCAACAACGTACGTGCTATTGAAAGATTAAAAATGCTTTCTATCCTTCAGCTTTAAAGCCTGAGAAGCATCCGACTCTCTTCATTTAAAAGAAAGGTAGACGATTTGCATGTATGGTGCACTGACATCGAGCTGCCTACTTCAATATATTATAATGCGCTGCTTGCCCTTAATGGAGAATCAATGACAGGACAAGCCCGTCACCTTCGAGTCGACGCAAACACAATTTACACATTGACATGTGGAGGGTGTGTGTGATTGATTCCGACTGCTTGAGGGTTTTAATATTGTTTTCCGTGTGCTCATTGACTCTCACTCACCGTCTTCCACATTATCCATTAAAGCTCACCGTCTGGCAAAGGCTTAATCTCACTCTTTACGCTCCTCCCTTTGAGACTTCAAAACGCTCTCTCTGTCTTGTAATTTACTTTTTTTTCTGACCGCACACACACACTGGAAATGTCTAGACATGCTTGCTGAGATGTAGTTAACCGGAACTATTGGATTGGAAACGTTGCAATGGTCGAGCAAGTGCTTTGCACCTGTAAATACTTCATGAAGCTCAATCAATTCATGGAACTGAAACAATCAATATTAAGAAGGCTGTGTTCCCTTTACTTTGACTAATAGCAGTTTTACAGCACTTTTTCCACTAATAACTATTACAACAATTCTAATAATGAAGAGAAACCATCTCCAATATAAACAGCAGACATGAAGATGACTTAGCATGAAAAAACAGAATTAAAAATGAGCTTCTGTCATGGAGGTCAGTGCATTGATTAAACTGCCACCATGATATAAAGATCAGGATTCAGTTGTTCTTAAGGACATCACATTTTTTTCTCCAATACTCGGTTGACTGTCAGAGCAAAGTCAGTGTAAGGGCACTTATGCACAACAGAAAGTGAGCATTCGACAGAAATGCACAAAACGCCTTTTAAGGACGTAAAAAAAAAAAAAAAAAAAAAAAGCTGAGACAATCTGAAATCTAGCAGGGATCTTTAAAAGAGCAAGCCTGAAAATTAGAGTTATTCCAACAAATGTTCATTTCTCTGAAAATATTGATATTTTATTGTCTAAAAATAAGAGAAACATTTGAAAATATTGTTTGGTATTTTATGCAGAGATTTCATTTTAAATATGAAGGAAAAGTCATCAGTAGTTTACATAATAAACAAAAAGTATGCTTTACTCAAACACATAACCGTAAATCATGTATTCAGAAAAAAACGGAGAATTCAATGGCCCGTTTCCACTGAGTGGTACAGTAAGGTACGGTACGGTTCAGTACGAGTCACCTTTATCAGGCTTGTGTCTCCACAGCCAAAGGGTGCCAATGATACCCTTTGGTGGGTGTGGTGTTCGACAAAAAGTTGCAGTTGACATCATTCTGGCTTAAAGTTCACAGTGTATGAGAACCGCATCTTTTTTAACAAATGCTTTATATATATAAATAGTTAACCTTACTATATACAGGATCTGATTATACCTGCAGATCAATGATAATGTGAAATAACCTACTGTAACGTCTGCAATTATATAAAATAATAAAAAAATACAACATTTATGAACACATACAGAGATTTACAGTATCTGAATTGTTACCAATTATATAAAATGGCCAAAACTTACATTTAGGCCTTATGTGGGTTCATAAATGATATGAAACAAATACATTTAGTACAAAACTCTCATCTTTATTCCTCACCAGCACACGTAACGTTAACATCTTGTTAAAAAGTAATTCCGTCATTCAGAGTTCATAATAGTCCAAAAGTCGATGATAATAATTAAACATGGCAATTTGTTTATGTTTTAGGTTGCTGAAAGAATCATTCGTTCCTTTATTTTTTCATGTTTCGCTCTCCCGTTTGTTAGTTTCTGAAAGGATTGGATGTCAGAAGCACTTCAATAATCGCACGCATGTTATTATCATTAGCTCAGGAAGCTCATTATTTTGGAAAGGGTACACAAAAAGTGGTATGGTACAGTTAGCTTTTTGGTACCTTTTGACAGTGAAAACGGCATAAAAGCGCACCGATCCGTATCGTACCACTCAGTGGAAATGGGCCACATGTGGTTTTTAATTTTTTTACATTTTTAAACCTTTTTAAATTCGTTTTTCCCATATGCAAAGAGTAGAAATCTTCGTATTTGGGAATCAGTGGCAGCAAAGTTTAAAAACACTGAGCTAGATGGTTCACTGAATAGTTATTGGATGCGTCCAACCCTACTCACCCCTAAATCTCTGCAAAAACCTAGTCTTCAGTCAAATCAAATGTGTACTGCTGAAATCCTTGGAAACATGCAAAAAACAAAACAAAAAAACACTCAAACCATATGGGTAGTGGCATAAATATGCACTGGCACACATATGCCTGCTTGTGACCCCGAGACGTGTGAGCAAATGTGCATGTGAATATTCAAATGCACAGTAGCAGAGATAAGACTAGAGGGAAGAAATCCACACAGGGCCGATTAAGCATAGCACACACTTTATATTATCCCCCGCATTAATGGATTGTGTGTGCGAGTGAGTTGTAAGAAGTGGAACAAAGCTGATGCACAATAGCCCCACTTGTGGGTTAATCTCCCATAAAAGTGCACACAACATTAATGTCATTCAGTGGCGAAGACCGGGTAAAATGATTAATAGTGCCAGATAACCTGCATGATCAGCAAAACCACTGTTACTCACCTTCCCAAAGTCCCTCACGTCAAAGAGATCGAAGGGATCAAACAGCTCGCTGTTCCTCAAGCCAAACTTATCATGGCACACTTTCAGGAACGTTCGTATGTTCTTCAGACAAAGAAACTGGAAAAGAGAGAGACAAATAAAGAAGGTCAGATCAGTTGGTTAAGACTATGATTTCAATGTGACAGTAAACAAAGGAATAGACTCAATCAAATAATAGCTGCAATCCTATGGGAGCATTTTCCATCTTTAACAGCATTAGAACACTGTCATTTCAAAGCTAGAGAGAACTCTGACACCATCTCATTTCTGTAGCGCATGAAGCATATGTAATTTCCTGGAGCCTATCGACAGTCAGCTCATTTCCTTCTTCCTTTACCAGTGATTAAGCAAACAGTTATCGCACACTATGATTTGGAACCGTAGGGCCAGGCTTGCCTTAGATAAGCCAACAAGCCTTTGACGGATCACCTCTGGCATGATCTATCCCAGTTGCTGTTCACTTACCCGCCTCTAAACCCAACATCTCTTCTGTCCTTAGGGTCTCTAAACCTGACTGGATACTCTCCTAACAGCACATCCATTATCATAAGCAACAATGATGCCAGTGTGAAACAGCGCTGGCTCTTGCTCCTTATTTGTTTCAGGGAATTCATGCATAAATGTTCCTTGTAATGAGAATTTGTCTAATATAATTGACTTGCGCTGGGTGAAACCAATACAACCACACAAACAGGGACGAAACAATAACAACTTCGTCATTGTTTACTTCCACCCACCAAATGTCAATGAATCATGTCTCATGTTTAATTCATGCCAATATAATTCATTTATGTGCATGGTTTCGCATTTCTTTGGAGACAGCGGTGCAAACAATCTCTGTGAATACTGGTAGCTATGTTTACACCAGCACACTTAAGGTGAATAGAGCGTTCCATACCAGTAATGATTCAGGAACGAAGTGAACGGTTAACCAGAGATATTATAAGCATGCCACCATTATTCTGCAGGAATCACAACCCCTATTGTGATCGCACCACTAGCAGCTCTGTTTCATATGTAAAGTGGGACAATGGAGGCCTATTTGTCACATTAAAGGCAGTACAATGGAGATAACCACCCTTGGAACACAAGTCGGATTAAATTCTCATAGTCATGATGCCACTTGTAAAACCAGCCCTTAATAAGAGCAGTAAGACAACCCCAAGCGTGTTAGGATCAACATTATGCTGAAACACAACAGTGTAGCTGTGCATTATATATGAAACACCAGTTCATTCATTAGAACATATAAAGACGGCTAAGTCTGCCTGAATGCATGTAATATTATAACAAGATAAGGAGTAAGTAAAGGATAATCAAATGACTTATTCTTTTTATTAAAGGATTTTAAATGCAAGACGCAGAGGCAAAAAACATTACTCCTGATGAGAAGCATCTAAAATCCTTTAACGCACAGCAAGCCATCAATTATCCCACTTATTCCGTGGTCATTTGGTAATTTATAGACAAGTTAAAACTAGTTTTGCTCTTCGCAGCACATTATTTGACAGCATTTTTAACAGCTATGACATTTGAGATCTCCTAGTCCCCACACTGAATCAGCAGTCAGAGTCAGACAAAGAGGAAGCGCATAAGAGAGAGATCATGTGTGTGCATATAAATGACACGGCCATATCTAATAGCTCAAAAACATGTAGCTACCTCTTTGCAAATAGATATTTGTGAATAAATCCCCATCGGCTCCCTGGTGAAGCACACATTGGTGTCCTCAAGATCGCAAAGAGGAATGAAGACTCTGGCAAGTGTCACTGAGCTACTATGGTTACTACAACTGTGATCAAAACTGACTGGAACCACTGTTTTATTAAAGGGCCATGAAACCCCCCGTCTCAGCAGAGTGTTTTCATACCTACAGTTTGAAAAAATTTAAGAAAGTGTCCAACTTTGTTTAGGTATCGAGTGGTGAAAGAGGGACGGGTTTGCATGAAAAGGGGAGTTTCAATACATGCACTACAGCTGATTTTCACAGCAGAATCACAAACACAGATGCAGGGGAGATTTTGAAACGGTGACTTTGAAAGCAGCATTTACAGCAGATCTGAGAGCTGTGTGGAAGTGGAGGTTTTTCAGTCCATATTATTATAGTGATATTGCTGTAAACTTAGTAACCAAATCATTTCATTGCACACTGAATCCGAAAGTTTCGTCTGTAATTTTCGTACGTTAAAAAATAGATTCGACCTCACGTTGTGTGAATCGTATTCACACACTGCCACCGAAACTTTCGTCCGTCATAAAAAAAAATTCAAACAGGGTTAGATTTCTTCTGCTTTTCGCATCTGAAAAAGTGTTTTGAGAGGTGTTATGACAGTTCAGAGCCACTGTAGAAGTGAAAAGCTAAATACAAAATACTGTCACTTGAGCATCACTGCTTGAACTGACCCCAAAATGTTTTGCTTCAGTGTGCTAAAACGTCTTTTTTTTTTTAAAGACGACGAGTGGCAAATCTAGATTTCACCATCTCCAGATTCAAAAAGCTGTTAGCAGACCACTGTAATCCAGCTGCTTGGTTTCCACGTGAGCTGTGCTTTCATCGCGGTGAAACGGAAACAAAAACTTTGTTGCAGCACATTTATAAATGCAACACTGACGACCCATGTCTCCGAACAATTCTTCTGCTGCTTGTTTGAATAACAGTTGGCCACACAATGTGGTGTCTTTCTGTACACTGTAACAGATAAAAGGAGTCTTCGAAGCTATATCATGCATATTAATGAAGTTGCATCTCGTTCACAATTGGAGCGCGCTGATTGGTTCGAACCAAGTCTTTCTCATGAATAATGAACAGATGTGGTGCAAAGTCAAATGACGTCACTTTGTATCAGCCAGTACAGATAGCCAATCTCCACTCTGGAATTTACACAATGACCTCATCATCGTGACGTTGCTTCAAAATTTCATTTTAAACCAGAAGAACAATTTTTACAATGCAGAAACTTTTCACTTTTTAGCTAAATATAGGTGTCCTAAAAGTGTTTTTAGCAACGTGGGACATATATATGACTGCGTGAACATCTCAAAAAATGTGTTCTGGTGTTTCATGACCCTTTTTTATTGCTCAGCTTCCAGCCAAACAGAATCTGAAATTTTAACACACCATTGAATAATGCAATATAACAAACAATCTTGGTGTGACAATGTCATTTTTAACCAAGAAAATATACAACGAAACGAAAAGTACAACAATTTAAATTTATTTAGGTTTCAAATGTATAAATAAAAAATACCTAAATTCTTAAACTATGTTATATAATAATGCATAAAACCTTTATTTTTCATTTTTGACAAAACAGAAAAAACAACAACACAGGGTACAGACTCCTCAGTAAGCCCTACTAAAATAGCACACCCAACAAAAACATGGGTAATTTATTGTTCTCATTTTGTACTCCCAGGTGATGCTGAATTTGCCCACAAGAAGAAATCCTAACTAGACATTTTGGTGTGCAGTAACGTGCTTTTGGAGCAAATATCTTAAAAGAGATGCTTCGGTAATTTCTCTCTTTCCACCTCTTTATTTATATTCGGTCTTTTCTGAATACGCTAACCATTAAAAACAGACTTTGGCTTTTAAAGTACACTAGTTTGCATTTTCCTCTATTCATCTACATCCAGCTCAGATGAATGGGCTGCTGTTTCTTCATGCTAATCACACCTTCTCTTAGTCTTTTGACAGCTTTCAGGAAGTGCAAAGGTATCCCTATTGGCAGTGCAGTGTCATAGTGGGGGTTTGAGCAAATCTAATAGAGTGCGTCTCAACCCCAGGCTATGTTTATGTGACTGTGGCTTTCTTTGCATTAAGATTCTAGTGATGACTACATGGAAAGATCAGAGCAACACCTGTCTCGTTCAGCACAAGCACTCAAATTCTGCCTTTTTTAATAAAAACCAAACAGCATTCGGAAAGACAGCTCTGAAGAGAGGCAGACATGGATAAACAGCTAGAGGAAGAAGCCAAGTTACAGAGAGCTGTCTTTCCCGTACTCCCTCAACCCCAAGGAACATCTACGCACACAGGGAATAATGAATTACCCTCTCCGCCAGAGGTGCACCGCCCTTGCAGGATGTGTCTTCCAAACCACGACAGCATCCCCTAATAAACAAAATCAACAAGAATTAAAGCCTCCAAAGAAGAGAAGTGAGGGGTGAGCTGAAAATAAATCGAGATAAAAAAAAGACAAGTTTAAAAGAAGCAATGGAGTCCTAGGGGAAGGCTGTTGTGTCTAATAAGCAGGAAAAAGAAAGTGAGAATAAGGGGCAAGGGAGTATCGCTCCCTATAGACGCACGAGGAGCACAGATTAATCCAACCAATGATTCGCTTCAAAAACATGAGTGAATAAGTCAAAGAGTCAAACAATCTGTCAAGCAGTCAGATGCTTCGAGCCTTGAAGCAGCGACTCAAAAAGACAGTCAGTCAGGATGAAGGCAGGCACAGAAGCAGAGAGCGAGTCAGCGGGTGAAGTAAGGAGTCTAGACTGTGGCGAGACGTAGTCAGCCATCAGAGAATCCCAGTTATCTATGGCATAAATACAGAAAAAGCATCAAAGAGAGAAAAAGGCAAGTAGTCAAAATAACAAACCACATAAGTGGACGGACGTTTTCAACAGATGACACTCAGCACTGGATTGATAGATAGATAAGGGAGTGAAATCCAGGGGCACTGTTTAAAATAAATTGCACAAAAAAAGATCTTGGCAAAGGGCTATACCGACCTGAGTGGGGCTGTGAGGGGGCACCACCCTCATTGAAAGTCATGGCAGTGGCATTTTGTCAGCATACTCTGATCCTTTGTCACGTTCACAGAGAGAAAGCTCCCAACAGAGTTTGATGCCCAGGACAGGTCAAAAAAAAAGAGCAAGAAAAAGTGAGGAAGAACGAAAGGTAAAAATAGTAAACAGGCAAACACCAAGCTGAAGAGCTGAGGAGGCTGAGGCTGATTAGCTCGAATCTCCCGCAGGATTTCCAGGGTCGCACAGATGTTAAAACCTCTCTGGAGAAAACCTGGCTTCAACTAATTGGAGAGGCAGATACTGAATGAATAATGTATGCTGGTATGCAAATGCTAATCTGATAGGATTATCCAAAAGGCCCAATTTATCACAGAAACCCCTCTAAGTCATGATTGAATCAAATAAAGTGTACCTCATAGGAAGTCCATCTGCCTGTGGAAAAAAAAACAAATAACTACATGCAGAAAACTGCAGAGATGTCTTCACAACACAACATGTTTTCTATATAGACAACGTCCTATTGAAAAAAAATGCCTTTAAATGTGTGATGATAGTAAAAATATATTTGAAGACTAATAGCCACTCCAAAAAGCAAGAACCAGACAAATGGCATGTCCACTGAGAGGCATGTGCCTCACCATGATAGGCTTTCTGAAAAGACTTTCTTTTAACTGAACCAGAGGATTCCTCAGCCGAGGAACAAAGAATATCCCTTCAAAGATAAAGGAAACTGCAAGCCCTTAAAATTCAGAAGCATTGAAAAAACAAATGGCCCCAACCTGGCCAGATAAAAGGAACTGTGTATCAACATGTCCACAGTCAGGCCTCTGGTACAGCACTGTGTCAATGATTGTGTGAGGACAATGGGAGCTCTTCAGTGCCCAGAGCACTATCTGGACTCATCTGTCCAGATTCCCTTCAACTGAGTCAAGAGAATAAATGGATGCCCGACGGTCTGATCTGGTCAAGACAGGAAGACAAAAACAAAAGGCAGTCAAAATCTTTTATTATCAACCTCTGACCTGATTTCCTATTTCTATTACATATAATTCCTAAATTTCAAAACCTTAAATCCCTTTTATTTTTGGTCTCTCAGGCATTAATAAAGTGTTAAAAAGAATGGTCTAATGTCATTTTAAACATTCAGTTATATACACGACTTAAGCTTGTCTCATCTTTCAAACAATTATGATAAAATATAATTTTTTCGATTGCAATTTTTTTTTTTTTGAGCCTGGCTTGCAACGTAAGCAAGAATGGAAATGATAAAAAAGCATAGATATTTGTTAAGAATAAGTGCAAAAAAGTGTGCTTTTGGATGTGAGGGAAAGCTGATCTTGTTCCGACAGAGTAATTTGAACCCTTTCATACCTGAGATTTTAATACTTCAGCTAACCAGCTAACCCCGCTTTGCGAGTTATTTAGTCTTTATTTTAGTCGTTATTTATTCTTCAACGGTGACATGTCTGACATTAAAACTGCTGGATTTACAACATGTCAATTCTTAAACTTCTCCTAAAGTACATGAAAGTAAATGGCTGTCAAAGAGGGGAGAATAGAGTAAACATTCTAGTTACCTAAACAGTGTGTATATGTTGTAACACATATTGTTGCTTATTCTTGCCGTCTTCCACAGAATTTTTTTGATCACACTGATGTGACTGCATTTGTCAAAACGTTATGATTAAAAAAAATGTTCCCTTGTTTTATTTACAGTGATATCATAGGATGTAGTCAGTGGCTTAGCGGAAGCTGCTGCACTTGCACACTGTTGACTGTTCATCCGCCCTCAGCACACTTTTAGACAATTTTTTTTTTTCAGGAGTGAATCAGAAAGAAACAGAACTTTTTGTAGAAAAGATGAATGCAATACAACTCTATAAGTACTCTATAAGATAAAAAATATGGGCAAAGTCAGTATTACATATCCTCTTTAAACACCAGATAGAGCATTTTACTTCTATTTCTGTTTGTTTTCTGATAAATTCAAGCTTCTGCCAGGCTAAACATTTTGCTGCCTGAGAAGTCTCTTCACTTCAGTTCAATGCTAAAACTGTAGAAATTCCCTGATCATCCTCAGAGACTAAGAAACTAGGATCTCTTGCCAGAGGATCTCAACTCCTCCTTTGTTATACTACAGTCAGCACTTTTGTTCTTTTGGAGAAGTTTGGAAGTTTATTTTGATCACTGAATTGGAGAAAAGAGCAATTACCAGCTTAGGAAGACGATATCACTGTTTAAACATTAGGACTTCAGATCTGTCTTCTTTTGAATAACTGTAGTTTTTTTTTTTTTTTTTTTTTTTTAAATAAGATGAGCACCACAACATGCTCTATTTTGGGTACCCAGCAAATACCACAGAAGTAAAGCTGTAGAGAGTGGGCAAAGGCCAACTGAGTAATCGGTGGATTAAGTAGCCAGCAAACGCATCAGACGCAGGGCTGATGAATGTGGAGAGAAGGGCTGTGGAGAATCACAGACTACACCCGATCAATGGGGAGGTTATTTATGATGCCAGGGTGGGGATCTGGGAGCCGCATCCATTTTCTGCACTCCATTTCTCTCTTTCACCATGGTTCCTCATATCTGTGATTTAGACTCTAGTAGGCTCTTATTCTTCTTCCAGAAAGCATCTCAGACACATCCTAAGAAGTCCTAAGAGCTGCATTGCTGTTGTGTTTACATACACGTAGGGAACGAGCGCTATAGTTTATACAAATGGAAAGTGACATTAGCATTGGACACGATCATCTGAAATAATCGTACAAAGTAGCATGGCCAAACGTTTTAACAGAGCAAGCGTTCTGTAAATATCATCTTGTACTTCCCTTGCTGTGTGGCCCGTTGCCTATTACACGCCTTAAAAATGCATAACCGAAGGGCATGCATAAAGAGAAAGCATCACTCCTCCACATCTGTGCCATCAGCGACAGAAGCCTCTTTAGAACAGCCAATCCAATAATAGCTGCAGAATCTTTCTACAAGCATATAATGGTTTGAGTGGGCATGTCACGCTGATGCTTGCTAAAAATATGGTTTGTGTGTGGTGAAAATGACAGACAACAAGTTTCTATTCAACATTTCTAGTCTTTGATCTGAAACTGAGTATGTTGCTTTGCTGTGAAGATAGGAATAATGATACTGAAATTTACAAATATACAGCAGTCCAAACACTGAAAAGCACATCCACCGATGCGCAACTCAAGTTCCAAAATGTGGTTCTGTATAAAGATTTAAGCTTTGCACCTTAAAACGCTCAAAAATGAATCAATTTTTTAAAAAAATAAATAAAAATTATGCAGTTTTGTCACTGATATGACAAATATGAAATCCTATTTCAAATCCTAATATGAAATACTTTTATTGCATTTAAAGGAAAAAAAGTGTTTTTCATACTGCAACTAAACCTAATTTAGGGTAGTTTTATTATTATTATTATTATTATTATTATTATTATTATTATTTTAACAAATAAAACAGGCAGTTCAGCAGAGCACAGTTTAACAGCTCATGTCTGCTTCTGGGTGCAGCTGTTGGCTCTCAGCACTTAGCTGCCATTATCAGAGCTAGCTAATGTCATTACCATAGAAAATAGCCTCTTAATCACTCCGTTGATTCCATGGCTTCTGCGCATGTCACCATTTAAATAATAATCTTCACACCCCAGCTAAGTCATCACTCCATCACCAGAGACAGCGTCAATACAAAACGACAGAAGGAAAAACAAGATAGAGAGAGCAACAAATGTGAAAAACAATTCATGTGAATTAAAGTAAAAATCATCAATAATAACTATTTGTTTTGTAATTGGTAATTCTCCTTAAACCTAATTTAAATAAATGAATACTGGAATATTCATTTTAAATTAGATTAAACATTAAAAATTTTATATTTTGGAAAACTGCCCCAACCTACATTTGAACAAGTAAATGACAAACAAATAAATAAATAATCATCATCATCATCATCATCATCAACATACATACGTGCGCATACATATATAAATAAACAAATGTGTATGGGAAAAAACACTATTGAGGCTTTTCTGTTTTAGGCAGGAATAAAACATAATGCTTAGCACCCACATAATACTTTAAAACCACTTAAAATACTACATTTAAATCACTGCCGAGCCAAGGAGCCTTAAGGAAAGATCATCCTTATTGTATAATATCATCATGAAGATCCCTTTCCCATGAATATTTTAATGAAACTCTCAAATCTAGAACATTCTGGCCATTTCCTAAAAAACACTCTTTGCAGAATGAATCTAGGGACAAGTGTGTGGGCAGTTACAGTTTGCAGCTCTTACCTAAGTTTTTCAGATGTTCTTTTCAGTATTGAGTCATTCTGGCTCTATTTCAAGAGTACATGTGTGGCCCATTTCATTCACAAGACAACAACTAATGTACACTACATGGTCATATTTGTGTATAGGGCAAAGAATATAAATTATTTTGTATTAGTCAATGATTAACTTAATGAAACAATATGGAATACATTTATTTGTATGCGTGCTTTACTTGAGACTATGTCAACGTGATGTCTGTTTTGCTTCTTGTTGTAAATGCTACTTTATTTTGGAGAGCTAACCAAAGTGAAACAAATGAATCACCTGAGGATAAGTTAATAGTAGGGCTGCACAAGATATTGTGTCAGCATCAATATCTCAAAGTGCACACCCACAATCGCAACATATGCAATGTTGAGCCTAAATTATAGTTGACCAGGAGTCACATCAGTCATCTTTTCAGCTCATCTTTATTTCTATAGCACTTTTACAATGCAGATTGAGTCAGAGCAGCTTAACTTAGAAGTTCTAGTAAACTGAAACTGTGTCAGTCCAGTTTTTAACACTTGTGGTTTGTAGAGTGGCTGCTAAGTTTAACCATTATAGTGTGAAAGTTTATTATTGTGTTCCTAAGGCCTGTGACTTGTGCATTTCAAGAGAGCTTCAAACATTTGCACACAAAAAGTTATGATGTCTGTAATTGTATCAAAGATTATTTAAAGTTTTCCTTACTTAGAATTTTTGTCTTTTATCCTAGTCCAAATATCTGCATTTCAAAGTGAAAATATGATTATTTAAACGTACCCATTGGTGGATAATTTTTACTTGTTTTAAGGAAAAAAAACATATTTTTCACTTGTTTCTTCTGAACAGAACAATATTTTTACTTCATCTAAGAATTTTTCAACATTTGGACTAGAAACAAGTAAAATTCTTTGTATTGTGGTTATTCAATTTCTGTACCTGAATACTGTTAGACTCCCCAGAAAACTCAAATAGAGCTATTCAAACCACCTTGTGAAGCTGTATTCATATTGCAATATTTAATGCAGAAAGATACATTAAATCGCAACATCATTTCTTTCCAATATCGACCACCTGGAGCCAGATGGTGAAGATTGGATCAACAAAGCCAGTGTAATTTGCAAGTTTGCAAACAGTGTAGCAAGACTAAAAACAACAGAACCCATTATACTTGGCATGTACACTAGATGCGACATGCTGCATCTGACGCCCTATTATTTCTGACAAGCTCAAAAGCTACTGACACAGATGATAAATTGATTTGCAACAGTTACTTTGCCACGTCCAGCATAGACACCTTCCAGCTGTTGCAAGACAGAGATTGCATCCAATACTGACACTGTTAAAGATCACAGGCAGTGGTTTATGATATCTACAAAGCCTTTTGTCTTGGCTCTAGTTAGAAAACTATGGACTATTTTATGGACTATTACACAATAATCAGACAAAAGCTTCAAATTTACAATTTAAAAAACATTTTTGTTCCAAACACATTTTGTGTTAAACTTTTGGTTTTTTTTTTACAGAAATCATACAATTAAAACTAAGAAGAATCTCCAAATTGGTCTCAATATTCAGAGCTGATTCATATAAATCTATTTTAGTAAATAACATAAATCTGCCTATTATTAGCATAACGATTAACTTATTTTCATTTCAAAGTATCATCCACACTATTTCAGAAGCATCCCAGTATCCAATTTAAGACACACTTCCTGTTTACAAATCCACTGGAATTTGGTTTGAGAGATTGTTGGCAGCAGCCGCTGGAATTAACAGCAGGAGATAACAGCAGCCGAGGGAAAGACTTCACAATAGGCTTGGCGGCCCCGAAACGCCTCTCAGCAGCGCAGGTTTATCTTCTCTCTACACGACAACAAACAATCTCTACTAAAAAGTTGCCAAAATAAAAACTATCATCTCTCCTCCACTCCTTTTTCATTACGGCACAGTGTAATTTAATTAACTCCTGAGAAATCTTTGACATTCCTCAGTAATGACAAGCAAATCTGACGAGGCTGGAGCAAGGCCACGTGCTGCAGCTGAAAGTGCTTGACGCTGGAAAGAAAACAGTGTAGTGTGGGAGAGAGAGAGAGGGCTTTGTCAGGGGGATATGGAAAAGAGGAGCATGAGCTAGCAGGATCAAAAAGGCGCTCCCTATCACTGATCTCACTTGAGGAAGGCAGGAGGTGGGGGAGAGTCGGGATCACAGTCTCGTTTTGGCTTCGGCTGCTCACCGGATGCGCTTGTGCTTTCATCAGAAGACAGTGAATCCAGCCAGGGGCTGGTGAGGAGGATCAGAGCTGCAGCCACACATACAGACCCAGACAGAGAGCCTGGAGCCTGAGAGTAGAGTGTTTTGCTCTTCTAACACCGTAGCTCAATTAGGACTAGCAGCCAGACTAAAAGAGAATGTTTTAATGTGAAAGGCTGTGATGGTAGGGCTGGAAATGCTAATGATTGAAACCCTTAGGAGATGTCATGTTAAACTGAAGTGCAAATCCTTTAGTTGTGATCCTACAACCGAGATGAGAGACTGCAGCAGACCCGATTCAATCAAGGTGACATACTTCAAATAGGCATACCACCTTGTGAAAAAAGAAAATATGCAACGTGTATTCAAAACGCAAGATGAAAGAAAGATGCTAGGTCTGTTAAAGCAGGTCTGTGTTGATCTTACACTGATATTGGGGGCACATGCGTGCAGGATAAGTCTAAATCCAAGGGATCGTGCTTTGAGATGGTGCGTGTGAATTTATCTGCGATGAACAGTCACTAGACGGACAGAGCCGGCAGCACCCTGGCGTGCCTTAAAAAAAGAAAGAGGAAGGGCATGGGGGAAAGAAAAAGAAAAAAGAAAAAGATGTCACTCTAGATTTAGCCTAGTTTCCAACATGCCCATTAATTTCAAAGCAGATGGTAAAAAAAAAAAAGAGAGGAGAAAAAAGCTTTGCTTAAGCTGGAGTAAGCCAGAGCTGAACACCAAACAAGCAAACGTGAGCTTTAGATGAAAAGAGGAAAAAAATGTTATCAGTGCTGAATGGGATTTTAGTTCTGCTGATACAGTTTAAGGCTAAATCGTTTTATGATGACCAAGAGCGAGGCGACGTTGTTACTGGTCAGCGGAGATTACAAGTTACCATAACAAGTTTGATTAAAGGGAATGGAAGATCAAGGGAGGAACCTCACAGGCCACAAAGGAAAAGAAAGAGTAGAAAGGAAAACTGGAGGATATTGGTACAATTCAACCAGCCCAAACATGCCAATTGAGATCCCCTATCTTACCCTTGAGAATGAGATCACACCTAAGACAGCAGGAACTATGGTACAGAACATAAAGAATTAAATATTATCCCATCATCTACACATCCTAGAACTTGTAACAGTAGGCTGGTTTCCAGCATCTGCAAAAGGTTCATTTATGCATTGCTACACAGATCTCACTTCAATCATTTAAGGCAGTGGTTCTCAAGCTTTTTTCATCAAGTACCACCTCAAAAAAAATGTGTCTCTCCAAGCACCACCATAAAAACTGGTATTGAAGTACAGTAGCATAGCAGGCCTAATTAAGCAGCTACAGCACTGCACAGTTCAAAAACAAGGCAGATGAATTCTTCTAATTAAGAATATTTATTATTGTCAGCCACTTAAATAAAAGGTTTAGCCTATTAAAATCCATTTACTGATCACATCGGTGTTATCGTACGCATCAAAGGGTTAAAAGCGTGTTCATTTTTTTTACTTTAATTATTTAGAGATTCCTCCGCATACCACTAGAAGGAAGCTAGTGTACCACTAGTGGTACGTGTACCACAGTTTGAGAACCACTGATTTAAGGCAATCCCACAGGGATGTTTGGGAAACTAACCAAGGGAACAATCTTAACAAGACAAAACAAACCAAAAAGCAAATAAGCTTTAAGGTTTTCGCCAATTTGAAGGCAAACGTGTACATTCTCATTCAGTTTCTCTTTTCTGATGTGGTGTACTTGGAGTTAATTCTGGCCAAAAATAAATAAATCTATTTAAAACAATAGTGCTAGGAGCAGACCTTTTTAATTCCTGCAAATCTTGACTTCCACCCTTTGTTCCCATTTTAGCCAATTGGTATCTTGCATGGTACAATCAGTTACGAGGCACATAACCAATATCAAGAACAGGATGGTAAAGAATGCGGTGATAAAATGAAACCATTTTATTTGTGCCTCTAAACACGTCAAACACATGGAGGTAACCAAAGTTTTTCTTATCGATTCTTGCATGGAGCAAATTTCTTGTCTTTAAGTATAGGATATGACCCCAAGAATGCTCTTTTAATACACTGTCAGCACCATTCTAGCGACATCATGTGCAAGTCGTGTAAATTAATTCCACCAGTGCTGGTTGTGTGGCGATAAATAAAGACTCTATTATACTCAAATTCATCTGGTGTGACAAAAGAATTGACTGAGCCAGTGATTCGCAAAGCAGGATTACAGTGTGTCCCTGTTCTTTCCTCTCAAATCCATCACCAGCTCTTAGGGGCCAGAGAGCGTGTCATTTATTTGGACTATAACTAGAAACGAAGCACTTTTTGAACATGTATCATCTTGTACTCACAACATGCTGGTGTGCAATGTAATGAAGCATTTGATCAATGAGAACAGTGTGTGAGCAAATTACTCTGTTTATTATCTCCTATCATCACTAATGCTGAGTAAAATTCAGCTAAATCAAAGCCATAGTCTTCAAATATGAACATAAATAAGTGCATGTTTGTAAAACGCTGCATTTGTTCATATTTCCACCTACACTTTGAAATGTGAACAATGGGGACATTAAGAATCCCAACAATTCACAGACCTCAACCTATATTATTCCAGCCTGAACTTGTGAGGATTCTTCCAACAAAGCAAACACACGCCACCGCCAATAAAATCACAGCATGGTGAGCATTATCCAGAGTCTTGGATGATCTAATCTCCTATACCTCTATATCCATTTTCTTTGGGCCACTGCCATTACTCACCCTTTAGCTTTGACAATAAACTATGAATGATTCACACCCAGAGGCATTCCTATTGCTTGGAAACCCCATCCATTTACGATAGAACAATATAGCTGACGGCAAATATGGTGTTGTTTCCCTTTAAATTACGCAGAAAAAAAAGCTTTTCTCCCTGCCATCCAGCAAGTGAAAGAAGTTGGAATCGCTCATCATATAATTGACCTGTTTTATTGCAGTGTATGTGGGAATGCCCCGGGAGAGCCTATAAATACATTGGGCTGAGCTGGAAAACTCACCTCCACTGGTTTGCGGTCTTTCCTCCGAGGCAAAATATAAATGCGAGCTGTGTGATATTTATCTGCATTTTGCATGAGTCACAAAGCGTCTGATGATTTACCACATGCCACAGTGGTAGTAAGACACTTCTCAGTCAGCCTTAACAAAAAAAGAGGTCTGTTTGTCCCCATATGATCCAGCATGAATGGAACAAAACAACATCTAAAAGGCACAATAAATAATTAATATATTTTTTTGGCATTTTAATATAATTTATCTTTACAACAACACGTCCTATTCAGAACAAATGTGCAGTGTTTTCATACTTTAAGACTGCAGAAAAGATCAGGTTGAAGACAAACAGTTCATTTACCTCCATTAAAACTGGCACCTTGCTGAGTTGCAGTAATATTAGTACTAAAAAGCCAGTCAGACGATCACTATCTGAACTATTACACCGGCTCCTGCCAAACTCGCAACAACCAATCCACACTTACTTGAACCTCAGTACTAACACACTTAAAAACGTGTCTGTGTGGGACCAAACCCAAATTTACCATCGAAGGCATGGCTAGGTGACAAGAGCTTAGACAACCTCTCTGAAGTGTCCTGACATTTACAGGACATGAATAATACAGCGAGTGACTTTCAGAAAAGCTGTATACCATTTCAAAGGCTGCCCAAGTGACTTTTTGCTGGTCTGCATTTCAAAGAGACAGGAACGGCAGCAGGCTGCATTATATGGCCATTAATATAAAGAGATAATTATGTGGACTCCAAGGGGGTAATGGCTATGAAAAGAATGCCCATCAATCCATCTGTCTGTCAAATCAATCAATCAGTAGAGTTACTGGAAATGAGCATACATATAGAATAGAAGCACTTTAAGCTAATAAAATAATATATATCAATCCAGCTAGGGTTGTGACGGTGACATAATTTTCTCATCGATTAAACTATGTGATAACATTGGTAACATCGGTACCGTTAGGGGGTTTGAGCGCACTGAAATGGTTTATAAATCCTGCATGTTATTTAGTTTCTTTCATTTTAAAATTAGGGATAATTGATTTTTGCTAGTATTGACAACGACAAATTCTAAAGGCCAATAGAATCATTTAATACAAAACTGTGCAGATGGTGACTTATGTCTAGGCCTGTCACAATAATCATGAACTTGATAATTTTTCATTATGCAATATACACTCACCGGCCACTTTATTAGGTACACCTTACTAGTACCGGGTTGGACCCGCTCTTGCCTTCAGAACTGCCTTAAGGGACTGGAAATATTCCTCAGAGATTTTGGTCCATATTGACATGATAGCATCACGCAGTTGCTGCAGATTTGCCAGCTGCACATCCATGATGCGAATCTCTCGTTCCACAACATCCCAAAGGAGCTCTATTGGATTGAGATATGGTGACTGTGAAGGCCATTTGAGTATTGTGAACTCATTGTCATGTTCGAGAAACCAGTCTGAGATCACATTTTAAGACAAGGCATGTTATCCAGCTGGAAGAAGCCATCAGAAGATGGGTACACTGTGGTCATAAAGGGATGGACATGGTCAGCAACAATACTCAGGTAAGCTGTGGTGTTGACAAGACGCTCAATTGGTACTAATGGACCCAAAGTGTGCCAAGAAAATATCCCCCACACCATTACACCACCGCCACCTGCCTGAACCATTGATACAAGGCAGGATGGATTCATGGTTTCATGATGTTGATGCCAAATTCTGACCCTACCATCTGAATGCTGCAGCAGAAATCAGACCAGGCAATTAGAGTCATCAGACCAGGCAACATATTTCCAATCTTCTATCGTCCAATTTTGGTGAGCCTGTGCGAATTGTAGCCTCAGTGTCCTGTTCTTAGATGAAAGGAGTGGCACCCACTGTGGTCTTCTGCTGTTGTAGCCCATCCACCTCAAGGTTGTTGTCACATGTTGTGAATTCAGAGATGCTCTTCTGCATACCTCGGTTGTTATGTGTGGTTATTTGAGTTACTTTTCTATCAGCTCGAACCAGTCTGGCCAGTCTCCTCTGACATCAACAAGGCACTTGCGCCCACAGAACTGCCGCTCACTGGATATTTTCTCTTTTTCAGACCATTCTCTGTAAACCCTAGAGACGGTTCTGATAAGAAAACTGTGTTAACAAGCAGTTGGACAGGTGTACCTAATGAAGTGGCCGGTAATTGTATATTGCCCATACTTAAAAAAAATGACAGTAACATTTTAGTTTCAGTTTGTGTTTAAATTTTTTTTTAGTATTTACTGTAAATTACTATAGTATATTTTCATGTTGGTGCCTAACAGCTGAAAATAGCTCTGGTAGAGGATGTGGCCTGCTCAATCTCCTGTGCCTCATTGTTTAAAAGTCTAAATTGACTTTGTTACACGTTACTTTTTTCCTAGTGCTTGGTACCTTACACTTTTTGTTAGCATTTTTTATTTATTTGTTTAGGATATATATGTTTTCACATTCTGATTCCAATGCATAATTATTAAAGTTGCTACAATTATATTAATTAATCTTAAGAATAAAATATTTTCTGTGGTGCATTGTATGATAAGTGGCATAAATTGATTTAAAAAAGAAAACAATATTGCTTATCACAATAAATTGTGGTGCAATATATCGTACAACAAAAATTTGAAATCGTGACAGGCCTACCAATAAATCGTAGCTGGGACAGACAGCTCCAGACAAACAGCGCACACTCATTGAAAACAAGATGTGGCACAGCGTTACGCTTCTCATCCAGTGTGGATGTGCAACCCTCTTTAGGTTCCATTTAGATTTTAGCAAATACACATGTGACCTTGTTAAATGTAACTATGGAGATGCTTCCTAAAACTGTTATGCGAGAGCTGCGCTTGAGTGCACAAATGTCATCCAGAAAATGGGCGGCGTTTCCACCACTTCTCATTCGGCTTGATTTACTCTCCAATAGAAGAAACATGACTCCTACTGCTGATCTGTGATGCATCGAATTCTCTTTTTTTATTGAAGTGTCTTTTTTTTATAGATCTAAATCATGTATATCACAATAAAAACAATGATGGTGGTGGCGTGACAGTGACAGAACCAGTGATGCTGCTTAACACCGGTAACACCATCAACATTGACTATACGCTTATTTCACGGTCATCATTTAACCGCTCTTCAAAGATTGCAAGCACAGATAGACGGGCACTGGATCGTTTTAAAGCTGTGAAGATCAGTCTAATCAAGCGGATCACTTGTTTGTGTTTGCACTCGGTGAAAATCAGTGGAGTGCCGCAAGTGCGGTGAACTGATGACCGTCGCAGCCAATCACAGTCATTTCTGTTGAGCACGTGAACACAACAGCAAATCAGCGCTGTTTTAGAACGCCATCAACAGTGCCTTAAATGTTAACGGGAAACTGAGGTTTTTATAACATTTCAAAAACTAAATTTTGCATTGTGACGAGTCTAATATAGTGAAAGAAGCAGTTCATTAACCTGAGTTTGATAAATGGCATCTAAAACGTGTGTTTGGGAAAGAAAACGTTAGCTAACTAGCACCATTTCCCTTCACTTAGCTGAAAATGAGATCTGATATTCCTTTTTATTTTCACTGTTCATTCAGAACGGACCTTCGGGTCAGTCGGAAGGCGGTGAAAGTATACATCTGTCTCTCTTTCTCTTCGCTGATAAGATATACAGCCAGGTATACAACATTCCTGTGTGACTCAGGCGATACTTCCGGGTTTCTTCCCACCGCAGCCTCGATTTCGCTGTCTAAAATGGCGGCCGCGAGAAATCAGTAGCTGCGTCCCATATGACACACTATACACTATGCACTTACGCACTATGTACTTATGCACTTACACACTCAACAGCATAATATATGTATGTAGTGTTGTCCCAAATGGAACACTAATGGCTTTTTTACTAAGCAGAAGTTCAAACCGTTTCCCTGATGATGTTTGACGGTTGCCAAATTAGTGAAATAAATGACCAAAATACCAAATAATACCTGGCATGAGTATAACCGCATTCACCATCGGGAGGCGCTATAATCACTCTCGTAGGAGAAAACTGCTTTCACAATCAAAAATAAATAAAGTTATCCAACATGTGCGCCTGATAGCTCCGTCCTTTCCGCTACGTGCGCAAAGCTGCGGTTATTGAGTGCGAAGTGTCCATCATTACACACTTCATTTTACCGGTTGAATGAGTGCATCATCCGGTTAATTAAAGTGCACTTATTATTTTTAGAGTTTTCAGTGTGAACGCACTACTTACATTATTTATACTTCAAAATGGCGTAGAATAGTGCACAAGAATGCGATTTGGGATGTAGCTATCCTATTGCAGCAATCCTACTTCCAGCAGAGGAATCTATTTTCAAAAGTCTAAAATAAGACAGATTTTATGACCTTGTGTGTGGGAATTAATTCTAAGTAGATTCTATGTGAGTAAATATCAATAACTTTAATGATGCAACATAGTTCTTTAAATGACTAAACAACATGTATTGGAAAGTGGGGACTAAATAAGATACAGGATCATTTGTCTAACAGTCAGCTGTAGTCGGTGACAAATAAAGTTGTAGTAAAAATGGGGTTTCATAACTAAATAAAATCATGCAATGCATTAATTAAAAAAACATATACATGGCATATCCATCTAATTAACAGTCTGATGAGTGGAAAACAATTCTTTCAATCCATTTATTACTCATGGCAATCTGCATAATCACACAAAGGCACCCTACTGTTATATAACAAATTAACCATCGGAAAAAAAGCTGCAATCAGGAACCAAATGGGAAGGCTTCTACCATTAAATATCATTTCCCTCCCATATCTGTGCTTCCCGTGAACAGAGGGTGAAGATAATTGATGCAGCAGTCAGTTTTGGTTGGGTTTTTGGCATCTGAGCGCGGTTCATTTACCGTCCAATAACAGATAGTTAAGCTCTTATTGTACTGGTTAATTAAGTACATTTCTGTAGATTAATTGTCATTCGTGTGGCAAGCTGAAAAAACGAGGAGGGGGGGTGGACAAACAATGAACCTAACTGTAACTATTCATCATCATCACTCATGCTAGTGAATATTACACTAATGAGGCAGGGAGGGATTCGGGAACATGCTGGGATCTGAGGGAGACGATTGCTGACGTGCAACACAACAGGGAAAAGGAATGGGAAATTCTGTATTTCGATGCTGAAATTCCAGGTTGTATGCCAAAAGTGTACTGTTCAATTAGCACTTTAGAAGCATATGTTCGGGAGGCTGCGTTGAGGTTTTCTCATTACCGGTGTGTGAGCTTCAGTGCCTGCTGAGTGAAGCTTGCTGAATAAAACAGGAAGTGTGAGAACACAGCGCAGAGTTTGAAAAAGAAAAATCTATTCAGTATCCTGTACTGATGTATTGACTGGCAGACGGAGAGGGTGAGAAAGAGAGAGTGAGTGAGGGAAAGAACGAAATCTAGTGACAGCTATCACAAGATGAACAAGGAGAGGAGAGTGAATGCACTGGCTAGTGCTTTGTCACACTTAATATTCATTTCAGTTCATCACATAGCAGGACAGAGCAGTCTGAGTATTGACAGAAAACTCGCACACAGAATGAGAGAAGGCTGATTATTAAAATATTAGCTCAGCAACCGTACAGCTGATAGACATGGTCATTTATAAGGCAGGGGACATTAGTAGACTTTAAAACTTGGCCATTTCAATCTTTAATAAGAGAAAATATGCAATGTGGGGTTTATGTAGGTCACAAATGACATCTCATCATTTTTGCCATTAATATGACAGTTTGATGGAAAAACAGAGCTGCAAACCCAAGACGATACGTACTTGGTCAGTTAAAGATTTAGATCACTGTAGATGCAATACTAGCGAAACATTTTGATTTAAAAGGTGGTTTAATTTAGAATTACATTTAAAATATTTATTTTTCAATCATCAAAAGAATTAATTTATACACATTTACCAAGATGTAGAGAAGACAATTCTTTTTTACATACATTTTTTTCCGAATTTTAATTCCGTGAAACAACAGTTTATATATCAAAACATCTTGTCAGGCATATTTAAAAGAATCATATGACTTTTTTTAAAAAATAAAGTATTTACAGATTAAATTACAGGCCCAAAACAAATTAACAGCCATTTCAAATGTTTCTCCATCACTATCCTTCAAACGACTAGGATTTACTAGGACTTACTTTATTTACTAGAGGATTTACTAGGATTCACCAATAAGATAATAATTTTAAATAATGATAAAATTATGTATTATTACTTATTCCTTTATAATTTATTATTATTAACTGTACAGAACAAGTGAGACTTGGTAGGTTGTTTTGTTTTTATATAATTATACTGTATCTGTTACACTGAATTATGATGGAACGTTATTTTACCAAATTTTTAAGATATTTTACCTTTTACACCACTTTAACTTATTTAGTAAATTAATCTAGTTTCAACTTAATTTAAACGGCACCTATGATGAGAATCATCTTTTGTAGGCTGTTTGGACAGAACTGTGTGTAGGTATAGTGTGTCCACAGTCATATTGGGGTGATATAAAGACAAGACTTTTTTTTTATTTAATTCCCGACGTTAAAATGGGATCCAAATCTCTTCCATATTGAGGTCCACCGTAACATGAAGTAGGACTGTGGTTTCTCCGCCTACAGAATTGATTGACAGCCACATATTAATGTCTCCGTAGTACTTGTATAATCATATCCACAAGACAGGATGTGCGCAAAGCAACTGGGATTAAAAGATCTGTTGAGCTCTCTGTGATCATCAATCATCACCAAATCTGATCAAGAATCAGCTTTACAAGTTTAAAACGTTTTTTAAACAGTGCATGTTTGTAATAAACTAAAGACGGTAAAAATTGCTATTCGTCATCACAGCCGCATGTCAGTACAATTATAAAAAAGATGCTTCAATCCCGGGTTGTGATCGTTAAATCAGGTTTATTTTGTACATTAACATAACGAATATCCATACAACAGTGGATATCAATGTGTATCCTGTCACATTTGCCATGAAAAAAACAGTGCAAAGTTAAACGCACGTGCTGTGTATGTGTGTCCGCTGTGTGTGTGTGCGTGTGTCTGTGTGTCTATGTGTATAATTTTAGTAATGAGTAATGACATTGGGTGTGACTCATCGTCGCAGAAAGGCTTGAATTAACTCCACAACAAATACATCTGACAGGCACATGGGAATGGTGGGCGGAGAGAACTAGCATTAAAGGCACAGGCCACAAAAACAGCTACATTGTGTTCATCCCAGAAAATTCGAGAGAGGTCTGATGCAGATCTAGTGCACTTACAATCTGAGCTGCATAAAATGCTTTATAATGGGCTCACTTAACCCCACCCCTCACAGTGATGTCACTAACTCCATTGAGTGCATTGTGTCTGACATTGCATTGCATCTCATTGCAAATCATAGCAGCTTGTGTCATAAAGGCTGCATCCAGATACTATTAGAAAATTCCAATATCCTGAAAGGTATAATAAATAATCTGATGGGTGTTTTGAGCTGAAACTTTACAGACACATTCTGAAGACACAAGACGTATCTTAAATCTTGAAAAAGGGGTAAAACAGGTGCCCTTTAAGTCCCTTTAAGTTGAAATTACTTATAAAGTTAAATTGGTGAACCTTAAAAATTTAAGCAAGCAAAATATACAGTGCATGGTACATTATTTATTTATCCATTTAATGATTAATTAAAAATAAATGTAATTAAGAAAATTTCAGAGCAACTTAATGAATACTTAGTTGTCAAAGTATGCGGAAATATCTGCAACACAAAGTTTTCTTTAAAAAGCTACCCAAGCCATTTATAAACTTCTATCTAGCTACAGGTATCGCAGTGCATCCTGTGGCCATGTTTCACACAGACAGCAGGTCTGAGAGTCGTTTACAGCTACTGTGGGCTGCAAATAGAGCACGGTAACAATATGTGTCTCCCCTCCCTCTCTGAGCTCACATATCTGGCTGGTGGCAGCGCTTTACAAACAGTTTGAGAGTTATCAGCTCCAGTTATCAGTCCGTCACACTGCGCTGAGAAGATAAATCTAGGCAATTAAAATTTAAATTGCTGTGTGCATGGCCGTGACACCCTCACCATTTTTACCACTCTCTCCCTCTCCTTCTTTTCTTTCCCATCTCTCGCAGTCTCTTTCAAATGGTCTGGTTTCTAATGCAGCGAAAGCCAGGTATCTATATGTGTACAGCAGGGGAGGAAGTGAGTCAGTGTGGTCACACAAAGCGTCCCATCAGCCCCACCACAGCCCATGCTAGACTTATCTATGCGCCTGAATGCTAGTAAAAAAGAAGGGACCTGACTTCAGTTACAGGATTAATTTTGCTTTTTGCCATCCAGTTTTCAAACGCATCTAAAAGCTGCGTGGAATCAGTCCATAGCTTTAAAAAGTCATGACAGAAATATGACAGACTACATTAATAACCTCTTAAAGCATCCAAATCCTGCCAGCAGAAGAGTGATGACTCCAATGCACCCACTCTGAGACTTGAGTCAGCGTTACACATGCTAGCAAAGTGCCCTCGCAATCAACAGCAAGCCTTAAACACACTATAGGAACTCAATGAAAAAAGTAACAGATGAGAGGTTAACCACCAAACCACTTAATTATTCAACCAACAATTAAAGGAGCGTTTTAAACACAGCCGGAATGTTCTGCTTTCCAATCTGATATCAATAACTCGCCTGAGGACTCCAAGACTAGAGCCAGTTCTCTGTGATCAATAGTCCATTGATCGACTCTAGAATTAGTATTTGGAGTTGTTTCAGGCTTGAACATGCTCTTGGCGGGCTCAACTCACTTTTTTAGCTTACACCAGTCTCTAAACACACATTGCACTTGTTTCTCATCATTTACTGATGTCTGAGAGGATCCTAAAGCACATCAGTAGGACAAAAAAAGGTCATCAGCCTGTTTAGATAAACAAACGTGTGAACTATGGCTATTTCAGACGTTATTACAAAGCACATTACCCAAGCCTTATTTAGACCAAAGTCACAATGGTACACACTTATTTCATTTTTATTCTATAAATATATAACCCTAAGTTTCATACTTGTTGTTTCTTACTAAGTTTCATACATTTGAAAGATGAAGTTGTCTGGCTCTGCACACTTAAACTGTTAAAAAATTAAAGAAATAAATCAATTAAATTGAACAAAAAAAATGGTCACACTTTACAATGAGGTTTCACTAGTTAAAGGTGCAATATGCAAGTAAGTATTGCATTCCTGGATCAAAACAAACCCAAGCGCAGGTTGCCAGATTGAGGACCAACAGGAGCTAGTCTCGAGCCTAAAGGCTGATTTAAGCCATACTAAAATGAGTTTTTGTCATAACCAACATCTCCAATTAATATATTAGAAACGGCTTCAATTTCTCACAGGTGAACAACAGAAAACTGACACTGATCACCTCAGGTAAATCTCATGTGCTTTATTCAGTGTTAAATGCTACCAATGTGAGTTTGGATGCCATTTTACATGACATTTATTGCCATATACTGAAAGCAGCAGCATATAGTTCACCTCAGATCCTGAAAATAAAATAAACCATTTGAAATTGAACTTTAGAACTGTGAGATAATGCAAACCAACACATACCTTATCAGTAATTCAGCATGTACATTTAATATTATAGGGATAATATGTATTAATTAGATTATAAACCTTTCCATTATGTGAGTGCATATTATGTGCTTCTGAATGGCTGTATTTATATTCTGTCGTGTTTCATGTGGCACTTAATTGCTCATCACTGCAAATCTCGTCACGTAGCATGTTGTTAGGGCACACGGTTACAATGTAACCTGCTCACCTAATGTTTACGCTCGTAATATTTATATTTTTGCTAATTAATAACCTCATGTGGAACTTTAAATCTGCATCTTATTTTGGAGTCTGTTACTGTCCACCGGTGGTAGCACTTCGGTCACGAGCGCAAGCTTTGAGAGCTCTTCTGAATGAATGAATGAATGAATGAAATTCGCTCTTTTCCAACAAGGCAAACCTGGGCTGCTGAAATATAATTGGCTAAATAAGAGAACAAGGGGAGGACATGCAAACTCCACACATAAATGCCAACTGACTCAGCCAGGGTATCAAACCAGCAACTTTCTTGCTGTGAGGCGATCATGCTACCCACTGCACCAGCGTGTCGCCCCATGCCAAAAATTATTTTTAAATAATTGATTTTATTATTTTCTGTGTTGACAACACCTTCATTAGAGCTTTACTTTTTTTCAATACATTACACAAGTATGTCTTTTTCATATGCAACCTAGTGTTTACAGACAAGTAATGGTCGTTATGATGTGGGTTTACGTCAGCGATCAAAATAAAAATCTACGGTCATGCTCTGTTGCCACATGGAGAAACTATTATTTAAAAACTTGTTCAATGTTTCTCACTGCCCTCACTGCCCAAAGCTAAACTAATGAGCAGAGAATGCAGTTGAGTGAAAAAAAAACACTAATAGGCATGGGCCAGTATAAGATTCTGACGGTATGATAACCTTGGATAAAAATATCACTGTTTCACAGTGTGACGGTGCTGTGATTACTGATCTAATATATGCTCTTTTTAAATGTCTGGCTAAAAAACAAAACCTTTTTCCTCTTTGAACACGATATATTTTATTTTGAAAAACATTTAAAGTATTTTGGAACAGTAAACATGTCAGGCTAAACAATTCAAATGAATCATTGACATCTGCTGTCTTTATTAGTTTCAATAACACACATTGAAAATTTTGGCGAATTTTCCAAACCAAAGTATACCTTGAAAACGTTATCATCCCATGCCTAACCACTAACAGTGCGTAGAACTGTAACTGAACCTGCTAAGGGCAGTGAGAAGCATTGAACAAGTTTTTAAATAATCGTTTCTCCATGTGGCAACAGAGCATGACCGTAGATTTTTATTTTGATCGCTGTCGTAAACCCACATCATAATGGCCATTACAGTAATTGCACTACTGGTCTCAAATCTGTAACAAGAGGCAATGTCCTTTTACATCCGCTCCTTTATACCACACCCAGAGGGGCAGTCTTCTTCTTTCCTTCAGAGACCTACATCAATGGAGGGCATTGACGGAATTAAAACTGGCAGGGGGAGGGGTTTTCTGTATTAATCCTAAACTGCCAACAGATTTTGCCTCATCCCAAGAGTCTTTTTTGACAGGCTTTGTAACCAAGGAACATTCACTGCACAACTCTTACATAGTGAAATCATGTTAATTGCAAATGCAGAGTAGGATGTGACCAATGAGACTGCTCGGCTAAGCACTTCACCAGCTAACACACGCACAACCTGCCAAGCGGTATTCGTCAAACCACAGCAGAATGAGTCACATTATTGTAAAAATGGATGCAAATGTCATATACACCAGAGAAAATAGGCCTTAATAGAGAGGAAATGGTTTCCTTCGCAGCTGTAATGGATTCTGACTGAGTAATGCTTACTGATTGGACGTATGGTTCTCTCACACCCAACAAACAATGATCTTTTAGAGCACTGTGTGAATGCATTAACTGCTAGCATGCTGTGTGTTTGGCCAAATGTACAAAGTGACTGATTGTTCACAGAAGTGATTTTTAGAATATACAGTAGAGTCAGCAAACATCATCACATATTCTGCCTTCAAATAAGAACACAAATATATTTACAGGTAACCTGCAGTTTTGAAAGAACAAAGACTTATTTTTATTTTTCCCAAATATATATGGTTACATATATGGTTATCAGTTTTCGGTGATGGCACCGATCGCATTTAAAATGCATCTCTCATAAGCTTGCATTGCATATAGTTAAATAATGAATCACTTTCCCTCCAGGTGGTTGCATTTTATAGTGAGAGTGTTTCTGTAAAACAAACAATCCTCATGCCTTTCTCAGGAAAAGTTCAATGTAGAGATTATACTGTATGCTCTTGTCACAACAATGACAACAACACACTTTGTTTTATTTTTTTTTTTTATTTTAGATTTTACTAATCAAGGCAGAGATTGAGGCCTCGTTTACACTAGTGCGTTTTCGTTTTAAAATGCATACGTTTTGCTACGGATTCGCCATCCATCCACACTACGCCAGAGTTTTTAAGCCGCGAAAACGGTGCGTTTTGGAAACGCGGGAGAGGCCGTTTTCATTCTAAAATGCTGCTGCTCTGTCTCAGTGTGGATGTGGGAAAACGGATATCTTTGAAAACGGAGACGTGGCTGCTGAGATCCGCTTCGTGACTGGGGCTTTTGGGTCATTGCGTAACCTTCCCTTATTCGTCAAGCGCACATGACTATAACTGTCACGTTCACCAGCGATCCACTCCTGACAGATCGCTGGTGAACTACAAATGTCATGCTTAGGAACTACAAATCCTATCAGGCCATGTCACACACACCAGTTGTTCATGAGGCTGATGAGACACACACACACACAGCTGAGACTTGTGATTACTGATCATTCAGACTATTTATACACCACACATACACCAGTTTACCATGGAGTTACTGATGTTGACGTATGTTTGTATCTCTCTGTTTTGCCTGTTTTTTGACCTTAGCCTTGTTTATTGTTTGATCCTGTTTGCCTCCTTTTTTGACTTTATGCCAGTTTTTGATTACGTTTTTGATTGCTCTTTTTGTACCAGCTACTTGTGTTTGTCCCTGTTTTGCTTAAATATAATCTTAGTTCACCTGCACTTGGATCCTCCTCTTTGTTGTTCCTTGCTTTGATCTCCTCACGAGACAATAACATCACCGGCAGACAGCAGACCAGCCTTCACTGTAAACACTGCATTTTCGATAGCCATGGATGTTTTATATTCATTTGTTACTTTAAGTAACAACTCGACCTCGTCGTCTGTCCACAAAAAGACCTCTCTTGCTTTCTTTGTCATCGCGTTCATCATTCAACCAGCGTTTGTTGACTAACAATAACCAAATGCCGAGCGAGACACGTGCTTCCTGTTTATACTTGAACGCGCATGCCCAAAGTGCGCTAATGGTCATGTGATATACGTTTTTGGTAGCGTGGAGTAGTGTGGAGGGATATCTGTTGAGAGACGCTGGGTGAAACGCTAGTTTGGACGCGGATCGTTTTCATGCTAAAACGCTGTTTTAAAACTAAAACGCACTACTGTAAACGGGGCCTGTGGCACAATCTGACAGGCACGTGGGGACAGTGGGTGGGGAAAAAAATCAGCATTAAAGGCACAGAACAGCCACAAAAACAGCTACAAGATGCTCAAAGCTGAAAATTACAAACTTTTGAAAAATAGAATAAATAATCTGATGGGTGTTTTGAGCTGAAACTTTACAGACACATTTTGAAGACACAAAAGACTCTTTTAGACCTCAGATCTTAAATCTTGAAGAAAAGGATAAAATAGGTGCCCTTTAAGGGACGTCTAATGTTGTACATCGCAATGATGCGAAAAATATTACGCAATTGTTTTTATCCAAAACTATGTGGAAGCATTTGGATTGTCCCATAAATTCCCAGCATCACCAGCAAAGATATATTAAAAAAAACACCAAAGAAAAACAACAAAACAAGTAACTTCCCCTGTATGAAACAGAATAAACCTTTAACATCCTGTATTTCATGCAGAATGTAGACACAAGAATTCTTGGCAATCATCCCAATCAGAGCACTTCCTTCCCTCCCAGTGGACTCAAGTCTTCTATTGGGCTCAGCTGTTAGTTCTTTGCAACAAATGCCCTGAACCCGGGTCCTGCTGTCCACTGCTCTCCGCCCTGCCTTCCCCCACCAATTTCCTTCTCTCCATATCTCAGAGTATTTTTAGCTTTAAATTAGGAGTGCTGGACCATTAACAGGGCCTGGTGCAAGGCTTTCCGTATCCATTAGACGCCTAGGCCAGCAGTAGAGAGAGAGGGGAAAGCACTAACAGCCAGTTCCGCAAAAGCCACAGATTGTGGGGATCCATAATTCATTGTGCTTAATAGAATATATAAGCTAATAAAAAAGTTGGGAATCCAGGCCAGCATGGCAGTCTGTGGGAAATGATTCGTTTCCTAATGAGAGAGATACAGGGAAGAGGGGTAGGAGAAGAGCCACCTTTCTCTCGTTATTTGCCCTTCATCCTCTACTTCATGGCTTTGGAGCATTTATAAGTCTGTGAAGCACAGTTAGGCTTTCTTAATGTGCTTTAAAGCTCAGTCATTGTGATCAGGAATGAGGGTCTGGCTTGTTAAGCAAGATTTAAGAAATGTGGAGACACTTTTTTTTTTTTTGGTTAAAGAGTATTCTTGTGAAATGTGCTTTTTGTAGAGAAAGGATGGTTTCCAGAATAAAAACAGATTTTACATGAGCTGTTGTCTTGGAGAGGATGCAGTGAAATCATGCAACATGAAATGTTTAAAACTGTTTTTTTGCAAGGCTTGTAGCCAAAACATACTAGTTAAAAATCACACCACAGTGAAAACTCTGCTGTCTGAGCAGACGTACATGCACTTCATCATCTGACTCCTATGAGAAAAAGTATTAAGTTACACAAAGAGACACGGAAAGTTCAATCTAAAGGAGTCAATTTCACATAATTTCTCATTCTTTGAAAGCAAACAGCTCAGGCTTGAAGCAGTGTTTTGTGCTGAATCATCACTCATAAATAATGCATTATATATATTTAGAGACTTATGCTCAACAGCCCATCTGCCAAACTGACAGTTCCCGATCAATCCCTCACTATAATTACAGTACAATCAGTCTCCAAACATACCTCCCCTGCAGCAGTAACCAATCACAATCCTCAGTCTAGAGGCCATCAGTCTTTACTAGACAACCAAAACAATTATAGCACAGCAAGTTGAAAGTTATTAAAATGACTTTAACTTATGGTATTAATCTACACAGCCTTGAAGATTTTGTCAATACCAAAAGGTTCTTTATGAGCCTTTTAAAAATTAATCATGACAAAACATTGCCTAATTAACTAAACACAACAGACAGGACTCTACGATAAATCGACATACAATTGTATTTGCGAATTAGCAAAATCTGTTTTTGTCATGCACATGTTGTCAAGGAAGCACAGTTGTGTGATCACTAGTTAATGTCCTCCAAATGCAAGAGGGTGCTGAATTGAAAAACGGAAATTCCTATATACAGTTTGAGAATAAATTGAAGATTTAACTGTGTTCATCGACTCAATGTGATTAATAAACACAAGCACAACAACATATGGTTTATGGGAGATATTATTATTCTAATTTAAGTGATCATTAAGTATGCAATGATGCAATGCCTTTCTCACTGCTTAGAATAGCATGTAATCTGTTGCGTGCCTTATTAAGAAGCCACATCAGATCACTTGTAAAATTTAATTCAAAAACTGGACTGAAGTTTTACATTGAGATAGGAGTAGATATACATCATTATATGTGTTATTTCCATGTGCTTTCAGATCTAAAGATTTCCTGCAAAATAGAGATGCAATATATTTTTGGCCACAGAAAATTATCAGATGAAAACTGTAAATTCAGTTTTGGGCGGGAACAAAAAAAAATGACCGAAAATATGAGCCAAAAAAGCTTATGCTGCATCACACTCCCCAGCAGTGTTCAGCATGTCTTTTTTCTCATGTCATTGTTCGGAGTAAAGTGGTTTTCACACCGGATGCAGAAAGCAGATCATGGTCAAAGTTCAAAATAATGCTGTATTCGTCTCTGTGGATCACACTCGCAGCCGCATGATAACATGTCGTCACTGTGAAAGTTGTGCGATTTGTCTAAGCTGTTTAACACTGTATTCTCTCACACATGCAGATATCCAAGCAGATCCCATGCATGATTAAATCCTGACGGAGAATGTGCTCCTTGTCAGGGAAGGTAAATTACAGAGAAGAGCTGCTTCTCTTGTTTTCTATTGTCCAGCACCAGAAGTGAAAAACACATTGTACTGCTGGAGATCATTCACTGTGCTCAAGTAGACAAGTATGCTCCAGGTTAAGAATTTTGACAGATTAATATTTTCAGGTCGAAAAAATGTCATTTAAGTCACTAATGATTTTTTTTTAAGTCACTAATGGTTTTGCTGCATGAGTAAAAAAGTCTAGATAGTCAGAAATGCTTTCAGAGGGGGAGAAAACATCAGTCATAAACAATTGTAAGCAAAAGCCTTACCAGAACAACATCAAAAAATAAGAATCTATAAAACAATATTACAAAATTTTACATAAATGTATTTATTTTCATAAGCATATATAAGTTATGATCTTTAAAATTATCATTTAAAAAGTTAATGTTAATGGAAAATTACACCTGTTGCTAGTGATGTTGCAGTTTGGGGATATTGTAATATTGTAATATTGTAATATTTTTACAATTCAAATAACAACATTTGTTTAAATTAATTTTAAAATATTTATGCAATTAATTATTTTTATTTTGAAAAAATAATTGCAAAAAAGTATGTTCTTGTTTGCAACATGTTTGTGATGACAGTTGTAGTTTTCCAGAATATAATATTTTGTAATATAGAATAATAGTTATATTACAGAAAATCTGAATATGCAAAAATCTGTATTGGCAGGTCACGCTTTCCAAAAAATAAATAAATAAATAAATCAGAAATTAGAATTGGTCCAGAAAGTTCAGTTTTGTTTTAAGAATCAAGTGCATTCCAAATTTTCAGCTTCGGCCCAGAATTTCCATTCTGGTCCATCCAAAGACCTGCAGCTCACAGAGAAGCTGCACAAACAGCTGTCATTTTCACACAATCATTAACTGGCTTTTATTATTTTATGATTATACCGCATGCAATATTTTGTTTAGCTTGTAAGTGAGCATGGCTCTGTGAAGTAAACTCTGCCTTAGCACATGCTAAAGATTTACTGCCGATTACACATCAGGCTTTACTGACAAATGCGCATGACGATCACATGTGATTTTTCATGCAGCTGCAGAATCACAAATCAAACTTTTTAAAAATGGAATTCAGAAGCCCATGTTATTAGTGTCTTTAAATGAACTGCCACCAAAAACACATAGCTCCTTCTCATAATCATGCAAATAAAAATACAAAAACCCTAAACATGATTCAAGGCCCTGACACACAATTATTTTTGTTCTTTACGTATGACGCCAAAAACCCATCTGCTAGCTTTGCTTAATGCTGCAAACTGAAAATCAATTATTGTTTGCTGCATGTTCAGAAAGCAAAAACAGGAAATTGTGCTGTGCCACAAGCAATCACTGTTTAGAGCACCGAAGAAGAAATGAAAATGCACTAGCAGTACGTCCACTTTTTGCCAGTTTTTCAGACTGAACCAACCAGCCAATAAAATTTTAAGGGGTTGCACAAATATTAGCAACTTTGACAAGACATTATAAACGTGTCATCCAGCCGAACACAATGGTTTTGTCGTGGCAGAATCAAAAGTTCGGAAGCTTCACTCAAACAAAGATAAAAGTTTTCAAAAAACGACCAATGATAGATTAAAATAATATACACATTTTGTTTTGGATGATTAGTTACTTTTGCACTTTTGTATTTAAAATCGAAGTGAAACGCCATTAAAACAAAATTGTTTATGGTTACGATTTTAAAGAGATTTTTATGCACTTTTATTTATTTGTTGAACGTTTTATGCAGCAACTGTAAATCTAAAACACACTTTTCAGTGTTAGATTTGTAGCTGCATATGCAATTTTTTTTTGCATGTTAAAGTCACATCCTTTTGATTTTCCAGAAACAAAACTCTTCATCCTTACTACAAAAATCTGCCTACAGGCTTCCATAGTTAGGAAAGGCCGTTACAAAATTTGTTGGCAATAAACGTTGGCAATAAAATTCACGATCTTTTAATCTTTACAAACTTTCAAAGCACAGCCAATAATTAGCGGACATTTTACGCGAATGTAAAATATGAACAATACAGAAAAGTACTGTACACATGGCTCTCTCTAAACAACTTTTTTTGTGATGTTTGATACTTTTCCGCTGTTTTCTAAGTGACGCAGATGTGTACTTGATGTGAAAAACACTTCAGGGTTAATAAGTTTAAAGACAGCGACTTCACCTTGTACTTTAATAATACAGCTTGTAAATCTCCAAGGACTTTTGTAGATGCAACACAGTTTGAAATTAGATGAGGATGGCGATGATGGAGAGTAAGAGACGGTCCGCCTACTCTGTCTTCACTGGATGCACGGAGGCTGTTTTAATCCGTGTTTTCATGTGTGCCTCCAGCACTAATCTAATAAGGCTCTTTGCTGCTTAACATGGTTTTTAATGACTGGAAAACACACAACACAATGAACAAGACAAAGCACTGATGCTTCCTGAGGGAGACATAGACTAACAGATGGGTTTAATACTCACCAAATGAAAACCTCAATCCCTTGTGCAAGCGCAAACAGGCATTTGCTTGTGTGTGTGTTTGTTTGTTTGTGTGTGAGAGTGGGCAAAACACTAGTTAATCAGAGATCCTTTAAGTACAAGATGAGTGATGATGATTAAAATGAATGAAACTAAATACATTTGTAATAATCAGAGTTTGTAACACAATAACATCATTTGACTATTTGAGCAGTCAAACCTTCTCAAATGTTACTCGAGTTCATTAAACTTCAACAGTAGCAAGATAAGTCTTACTTCTCTACCTGCGTTAAGCACGAGCCACAGAAAGGCCTGGGAAAATTAGGCCATACTCTCAGTTCTGGGTCTCAGTTCTCAATCATCTGATGTTTAACTGGCAGAAACAAAAGACAGCTGTGTGTAAAAATATAAGTCCTCAATATTAAGGATAGAATCAAGATTGTATTTGCTGCCATGATGTTTTTGGAATCAGAATCCAGAGTACGGATGTGCAATATGGACAAAAAAATCATATTGCGTTTTTTTTTTTTTTTTTTAACAAATATTTTGATAGCGATTTTATTTGCGATTTTGGCAACTATTTTTGCTTTTCAAACAAGCTACATACACATTCTAAATGTATTCAATGCACAAAAAGTACATAAACATTTCACAATGAAATAACATAGTATTAAGTTTAATAAATAAAACTGTAGTAAAATTGTCAACATAAAATAAATGAAGATTAACTAACCTCAACTCTAGTTAAAAATATACTGTACACAGCAGCACTAATTGCTTGATAAACAAAACTAAAATAAATTGTCTTAAAAACAGACAACATGAAAAAAATAAATTAACTAACCTTCAGTCATAACAATAAATAAAAACTTTTGTAAATCAAAACCACCTACTCGGTTCTCCCGCTCAACTTTGACGTGTGCAGAGTGAGCTCTGATTGGTTAACATCTTTCTCCCGCTCAGCTTAGCTGTAAATGCCCGGTGTGCTGCGTCAGCTCTGATTGGTTAACATGTTAAAATCATGCGCACAAGAACGTATTCTGAATAAAAATCTAAATAAATTGATAGAAAAAAAAATTGCAGCCTTACGCGATTTAGAAATTGCATGTGCTTAAATCATGATTTTTTTGCAATTGCGATTAATTGCATAGCCCTAATCCAGAGAGTAAAAAGAGAACCAAATATGTAACACAGATAGTCACGGAATTTGACAAATTTTGGATTAAATCATTTTCAAAGGTCATTCTAGCTCATTTACAAATGCCTGTTCTTTGCCATGGTTTCATTTATTGAGAAATAAATGACAGAAAATTCCTATTTGCATGATGATGTTACTTAAGGTGCACAATTACACTACAGTATTAAACACTGATTAAAAGTTGAATTGATCGTATCAGATAGCACTTGTGAAACTAAACGTTTTTAAAAAAACTGAAAAATCTTCCTCTAAAGGCAAAATTTAGAACAGAAGAATTTTACGACTCGGTAAAGCAACTGTTCTGCAAGTTCTGTCAACACTGGATGCGAATAGCCATCTGCAATGACCACCTGAAGTCAAAAACACACATGCAAAAAAGAATAACCTACATGGCAAGAATTTATCCTTACAGTATAGCAAGTACAGCAGCATCACAAAAACATAGTATTGCTTTTGATTAAATTCTGTATTGAACCAGTTCATAACAATACATTATTAAACTTTAATAAATTACTGTTGAATTGTAAACATTTCATGATTTAAATGGATTATGAATGAATTTTGATTACTAGAACTTGACCATTAAAAAGCAGTTTTAAAAAATCTAAAGAAACAAAATGGAGTCCAGATGAAAATAAAATAAAATAAATAATTGAGGAACAAACGGATTTCATAGGGCCCTACTAAAAGTAAATTAGTATTACTGTGATCATATGCTGCAGGTCCTCCAAGACAATGAAATGTTTTGATGAGCTGACGGACATCAGAGTTTGAGCCAGTTGAAATTCTCAATTCAGCTCACAGGACATCCAGGAGCAATTCTTTCCAGTTTCCTATCAAACGTTTTGTTAAAACATTCATTTTAATCTCTTCATTACCATTCTCCCCTAGGCTATAAAATGCCTTAATGAGGGAAGAAAAACTGAAAAAAGGCTTTATCTTCTGTTTTTATAGGCTGTAAGGTTTCAGATGTTTTCTCAAAAAAGCCAATGCACATTGTTTTAATTAGCCCTTCCAAGGTTAAAACTGTACCAAGATATTTTTTTCCCACAATCGTTGCCTCTTCTGTTTTAAGAAGAGACTGAATTTCCTCTATTTTCATTCAAGGGAAACAAATCAGCTTTACTTAATTAACTTGGCTAAACTTGGTGCTAAGCATTATAAAAAAACAGATACAAATCTTGCAAATACCCAAAGCTTTCATCCAAAGTTAACAACAACAACAACAACCAAAAAAAGCACTGGCACATTAAGACATTAAAGCGCATGGCACAAGCAACACAGTTTGCTTTCCAAGACTTCAACTGATGCATTGTGATCCCAATTTTCACAGCATATTTTCAAATAAATGTGCCTTCAAATTAGTCATAGAGATCTGTGAAAAAAATGATGTTCCAGCTCTTCCAGCTCACACTAATAAACACTTCTTCACTTATGTGAAGCCTAAAAAACTCAGCAAAATTACTTGCAAATTTATTTATGAAATAATTGGGCCAACCGCATCCAGCGATCAATTAAAGTCAAGTACTCTCGGGTCCATTCAACAGATTGCAGCGTTTCTAACCAGAATGTCTAAATGTTTTCTCCAAAACCATCACAGAACCTTACAGATTCAGCCCAGCTTGGCTATGTCTAATTACTGAAAGTGAAAGAGACGGGATGTCGGCAAAGGTTTGAGGGTCAGGCGCCTCTAACATCTGAATGTCAGCTTGTGTGTAGGCTGAGTGTCTGATAGGACAGACATGCCCGCTCCATAACATGAACTTAACAACATGAGCAACAACCAGAGGCCCACAAACTCGCCGCCCAAACACGAAATAAAACACAAGAGCATAATCAGTCAAAAATGGGATGCTAACAAAGAACACGCTGATTTAATGAACCGACAAGACTAATTTTAGCCTGGGGACTAGACTCATTCTAGCCATTAATAAGGGCATGCACACAGTAGGGAAATGAACTCTTAATAGGAGGCCTCACTAGAGAGATATGCATCACAGGCCAAATGAATTTCATTAAACCAGGTGAGGGGGGATTTGAATATGGACGCTTTTCCTTTTTTTCCTCCGCGGTTAAGCACAGGTGATGCTAAATGACCTGTAAAGGTTCTGTTGATTACAGACTAATTTAAGCAGCAAAAGTTAATCAACATGCTCCGTTTCAAGCTAAAATGGGACATTTGGGTTAAATATGTGGCCTTTGCATGGAAACGGAGCAGCAGTGTGAAACGGTCAATAGTTTCACCTCATCATGGCATTTGTGCTTGACATTTAAACAAACATATCAAACATCAGTGAGATATGGCAAACGTCCCCATATAGCAGTGGCACAAAGTGACATTAGTGTTGGAGAATGTCGAATCCTCATTTCCATGTGCGCAATAACGTGCATACCAATGCAGGAAGAAGCATTTAAATATGGGAAAACTGTCACTCACTTTAAGCCACAGCTGATGACTCCCTGAGCTATGATGAATATTATGTACTCTCAGGCAATTGTGATGTTCCAAAACACTGTGTTCCTATCAATGCAGCACTTTAAGCATCACAGGTAGGCCATTTAATGCACTGCCACTGTTAGGACTGTGTGGTTTTGGTGTGGTTTTTTTATTTTATTTCTTTGTTTGTTTTAGGTTAGGGCGTGTCTTCAGTGACTACAGCGTACCTGATGATCGTCATCGCTCTTATTTAAACATAGTGCGAGAGTTCGCCGGGGCCGCTGTTCATTCATTGTTTGGGCAGTTGGCCAGAGTTGAGCTCTAATTTGGGCTTTATGTTTTGTTTTGCATCCATGCACTAGCACTGACAACACTTACCGCATCCATTAATTTGCCTTTCACACTGATTGAACGTATGATACTGATGTTTTGATTAGATTATTTTTAATGGTGTTAGAATAAGTATTAGGTTTGACTATTCCGCCATGTCGTCTCCCTTAATGTTACATCTTTGAACCAGGCGTGACACCACATTTAAGGCAACTTTTTACAGCCCAGTGAATCACAAAATTCAAGATTGCGGACACAATTTGAGACACATTAGCTGCGTCCATAATCTCATACTTCCCTAATATATAATACGTTAAAATTAGTATGCAAGCAGAGTAGGATGTCCGAATTTATAGTATTCGAAAAACCGTATGTAAGGAATGTACTAGGATGACCTACTACTTCCAGCGAGATTCTGAAGTGTGCACCAAATGGATGCCACGCTATCCCATGATGCCACGTGAAAGAATTCATGAATGGGAGTGAAGCGATGCAACTGACACAGGTAGGTCATAATGGCAGGTAGGTGTTTATCACAAACGGCGTGTAGGAGCCATACATTGTATATTGCCGTTTGGCCACAAGGTGTCAGTACAATAGTATATAACTGTGGCTTCACTGCATTGAGGAAGAGAGGTTGGTAGGAAGCACACAGTTTTTGACTGTAACGTAAGTTAACGAGAGTAGTGTGTAATGTAGATGAAGGAATATTGATATGGGAATTCTGTTGATTGGTTTTTATTTGCATCTATTTTGCCTATGGACTCTGACTTTTATGCGTAAAAATCTTGCTTACTCTACCAACAATATCGGCATTGGAACGCCACTACATCGCGGATATGATTGAAGTGCAGAGGATGGATTGGATGGCAGTTCTACTCAGCTGTCATCCAATCCATCCTCTGCACTTCAATCACCGTCTGGTTCGGCTCAGCTGCCAGCTACAGCGAATAGTCCGGACTGCCGAACGAATAACTGGCACTACCCTTCCTACACTTCAAGAACTGTACTCTTCCAGAGTGAGTAAAAGGGCTCGCAAAATCACCTTGGACGCCTCACACCCAGCACACTTCCTGTTTGAACTGTTACCGTCTGGCCAGCACTACAGAGCACCAAGCACAAAAAAAGCCAGACACAGGAAAAGTTTCTTTCCTCAGGCCATCTACCTCATGAACAGTTAATATTTTACTATTGTGCAATAAACGTGCAATACTTTCTCATACGCACTTGTACACAGCACCTTATAAAAATATACAATGCAATATTTCTCCTTACGCATTTGTACACAGCACCTTATAACAATATACAATGCAATACTTCTTACGCATTTGTACACAGCACCTTATAACCTTTATATTTATAACAAATCTGTGCATACATGTCAACATCCAGATCTTTTTGGACTGACACGCATCTCTGTTTAATGTCTATCGTCTTTTTTCATATTTATTCTGTGTTGTCACTTGTCTCTTTATGTATACTGGAAGCTTCTGTAGCCAAAGCAAATTCCTTGTGTGTGAAGCACACTTAGCAATAAAACTGATTCTGATGTGGTAAGTCCAAACACTATGTATACTTCTCACATTGTGTAGTAAATTCAACTATAACTCCAACTGGAGTAGCAAGCGATTTCAGAGGCAGCCCTTATTATTATGAGCTTGTATTCATTTAAAATGTATAGCTGTCAATAGAACACTGCAGAAGAGCTCTGGATGAGCTACACTATAGAGGAGGCGTGTGGTTTAGCCATGTGTGTCTGTTTGTAATGCCATGCGGCAGCAGTCCTGGGTGAGGTCTAGCAGAAAGATGAAGCATTGGGAGGAAGATTAATGTGCCCAGGCTCTGCAGTTCATCATCTCGGGAGTCCGTCTGGAGGTACTGGTCGGTCTAAACACTATTCCAGACTCCAGTAACGCTCTAGCAGCAAGGTCACAGGAGTGAAGAGCAAAGATGATAGGGTGAAATCTGACCAGAGCAACTGAAATGAAACCAGAGTGAGGAACAAGGACAATCATGTACAAACACGAACGTTTTCAACAAACACTTCAACAGAACTAATAGATTAAGATAAGAAATTCAATTTAGTATAAAAAGCAAGAGAGGTTTTGTTGTCAATGAAACGGTATGAAGAGCTAGAGATTGGTTTGGTCTCAGTCTGACAAAACACACACAGCTGAATGGCTTGGTGACCATGTGGCAAATGAAAGAACAAACATATAAAAAGAAAGATGCAAATACTCAGTCTTAAAATATCTATTTTACACAAAGTAGCTTACTGATTTCCTAAGAGCAATGTGCACAGGACGACAGACAAAAATGCAGTCGTCACAAGCAAATCAGCAGGCAGTTTTTTCTTAGTATTTCCAAAAATTTGCATTTTTCCATCTAAATGAATGACTTTATTGTAGACACACAAGCACACAAAAACTAAACACCTCACCTGTAATGCAATAAAATCTTTCTGCAGTAAAGCTACACCACATCACAAGGATGACAGGACACTTATCCTGTTAGACTATTTATGTGGGTGTCAAATTGTTCCTTTCTACAACAAGAGCTGAATGTTATCCATCTAAAATAGGACTTGGTGTAACATAAGAGGCAGTTGAGAAACACCACAAAGACGGCCTAATCCTGTGAAATGAAAACAGATCTTCCTCGCAAAAGAAAATCTTTATGGGGAAAAGATTGGTGTGTACTGCCAAAGACGATACATAGTACAGCAGAAACACACCAGGAATATACTCCACTGGGTGCTATCCTGCACTAATAAAAGAAGGGAAATAAAATGCTTTTGTTCTCACTTGGAGAAATACACCAAGTCTAAATCTCTAGTCTCCCAGATGGGTGCTTTCTGTCCAAAACAAAACCCTAGTAATTTTGTCATAAAACGAAGGCACCGAACTACATTGTGCTGCAGTTGCTGAATAATGAATGTCTAAGCCAGAGATTTCTGCAGTGAAATCTCCCTAGCAAAAAACAAGACAAGGCAGAACGTGATTGAAGATGGAAATACTACTTTCATACACCAAAAGCAGAAGTGCTCGTCTCACTCTCAGAAAACTATTTTAAGCTGTTGCACCTGCAGAAACATGCACTTGGCCCAGCACAAACTTGTATTTGAAACATGCCATGAAAATGTCTTCAAAGTTTCGTTTATAATACTGATAGTGGACGTGTTCATTACAGATTGTTACTCATTATAAGTAAATTTGCATACTGTATAGCTGACTAACCTTAACATTGCACTGGATCTGCCACACTGCAATGTACCATATTATATATAATCTCTTTCTTGATCTAATCCTTGATCTTTATCAATAATGCCTTCTGCTTTGCATTTCTTTTTATTTCTAAAATAGCTTGTAACAGTTAAAAGTAGGGCCACACAGTTCTGGCTAATATGAGAATCACATTTTTTTTTGCTTAAAATCAAGATCACGATTTTCTCACGATTCTTTAGATGTAAATAATGGTATGAGAAGGCTATTATTATAGTATATATTATATTTCTCAAACATATGGTAAAACAACAATAACAACATTAGGCCTATGTAGGTCTACTGTTGGTTATTGCAGCACTGCAACGGTGGACTTGAACAGACTTCAAATTTGCCCTGGTCATTAATGCACTGTAAAGTGATGACATCAGAATACATCATTCATTCATTCATTTTCTTTTCAGCTTAGTCTCTTTATTATCTGGGGTCACCACAGCAGAATGAACCGCCAACTTATCCAGCATTTGTTTTACGCAGCAGATGCTCTTCCCCCTTCTCTGGGAAACATCCATACACACTCATTCACACTCATACACTACGGACAATTTAGCCTACCCAATTCACCTGTACCGCATGTCTTTGGACTTGTGAGGGAAACCGGAGCACCCGGAGGAAACCCACGCAACCACGGGGAGAACATGCGAACTCCACACAGAAATGCCAACTAACCCAGCTGAGGCTCTAACCAGCGACATTCTTGCTGTGAGGCGAATGTGCTACTCACTACGCCACCGTGGCGCCCCATCAGAATACAACAGTTTATAATTTTGAAGCTGAATTATTATGCTTGAGATATCTGCTCGCAATCTGTCATTGACAACATTATTAGACCCTTTTTTTGCACTGGTAAAATGAGACATTTGTCATCAGATTTCCTCTTGCATTATATTCAACATTATATAGGCTAGAGTAGTTGTACTGACACTGTTAAACATTTATTTTCATGCACAACACTTTGTGTTCGATATGAAAGAAAAAAAAACATTTCAAATGCTTGTTGTAACTCTAAAATGCAATACGATCATTTAAATGATGTGCATGCTTTCGGTTTCAGTTTCATTGCCAAGTGTGCTCAAGTCATGCATGCGGTCACTTTAAGGACAAAAAAAAAAAAAAAACATACATGAGAATCCTGGCTCCCAAACGAACGCTCTGTGCAACAAATGAACGTTATTTAGAACTTCATTACCTGTTATTTACAGCCTATGCAGTTTCTGTTCACTAAAGTAGACATCATTGGCAGGCAAGCATGCATCCGTTTGGTAGTAAACAAACAGTGCACCAGTTCATGTATGATCTTGCGGCCAAGAATATCCCATTACATTAAGATAGAAATTACATTTTGGGGTGATTTATACCACATCAATACAGTATGTGACACTTTTAACACCATTTGGAGGTGTCCATGTCGCTGAGCAACGTATATAAAATAATGTGAAGACTAGTGCGGCTGTCTTTACGCTTCTCTCCTGACCTTGAAAATATGATTGGCTGAATCGTAGAAAATTAAGATCATGTGGGGGGGTTGAATCGAGATTGCGATTTTTTTTTTATTAATCGTGCAGCCCCAGTTTAAAGTATGCAGGAAGTATGATAGTAACCCGTTCAAAAAACTAATTTATGGAGCTCCTCTTGTAACTGTCTGCTAATGCAAATTAATTTATTCAATCTCTTCCACAAACATGGGATTGTTTGAATTACACAGTAAAACGAGCAAACACTTAAACAAGATGAAGATGGGTCAGAGAAGCAGGGGTGGAGAGATGGAGTGTGCAGTTTTTGAGCCATGAGGTAAATTCCTAATACTCAACAAAAATCCTAGAATGCTTCAAAAGTACCCTTCAAACACGTGTTCTTACGCTAAGCACTGCTGAAATGATACTACAGTCTAAAAATCTGCCATAAAACTGAGAGAGAAAAAGACAGTGGCAGAAAGATCTGAGCTTGAGATGGAAGAATAAATCCCCTGGCTACAAAAAGTTATTATGACGGATTCAACCAAAAAGAGAAAGGAGAGAGAGCGAAAGCAAGAGCGAGCAGCCTCCAGACACAATGGTGTCCAGTTTTTCGGAGCATTCTTCATCTTGGAGCTCCTCAGGGGTGGGGAAGGGTGTGTTCTGAACTCTCTGTTCTTCTTCCAGATGTTTCTTGTTGTGTCGATGAGGGGAGGGAGAAGAGGTTATACAGCTCTAGCTTCTCACTCTGTGCAGAGAAAAGCCGGAACACCAGAGGCCTGAGGAAGTCCACGGAGGCTAGTCGGCCTGCTGATTTGTGCTTTTTTGTTTTTTACTAAACCAGCAACATCCCTGGAAAACCCCCTCCCTCCGGTCTAAATGATTACGGAGAAAGGGTCAGTTTCATTCAGAATGCTCTGTTTCTCCAAGACAGCTCTGCCTCAAAATCCATCAGATCTTCATCAGCTCTTTTGCTTTTTTATTGTTGTTTTTCCAACCAAGTCGCTTCCTGCAGGATTCTCAATTGTTTCAGCTCTAATCCCTTCACAGCCGATCGGTTTCATTACCAGCCTGCCTTATTGCTGCCACATTTCTCAACTTTTCTCCTCCTTAATGGAAACAGCCTCTCCATAATCATACCCGCTGTTACAATGTCTTCTTCCAGCACCCAGGAAATTGCTTTTGCAGGTGTGATCCATCAAGATTGGACACATGGTCTCCTTTAACAACAAAAGCATGTTTGGGGAAAACTTCTTTCATTCATTATTAATTCATCAAAAAAAAAAAAATGCTGTCAAATGATAGACGTCAGTATGGAACAACTGTGACTAAACATGCACTGTGTAGTAAGGTTCTCCCTTCGGTTGTCTACAGGGAATCCAATTTGCTAGTGAAATGAACACAGTGTCTATCAAACCGGACGCTGTGCATGATTACATGATCAGATAACCCATCAGGCACTGCAGAGAGAGGTGATTATCTCGTGCCGGGCTGTGTGGCCTTTTCTGGGAGGGAAAATGAATCTAGGCACTAGCGTTCATGAGGACTGTTTTGTATATAGCCTGCAGGTGAACGCGAGTGGTGTAACTGGAAGAATAAAGCAAAGGGATTACGTGCAATCACCTGTAAACACAGAGTAGATGTTTATTATAATGTAATCTGAAGACTGATCTGTAGATATACAATCTGTGAGTCAAACTTTAACTTAAAAGACTGATTAGGATGCTAAAAAGAACGTTACTTTATAATACACAATAGGTCTGTCACGATATCAAATTTTTGCAGTTCAATATAACGCACGAAAATTTATTGCGACAACGATATCATTGTCATTAGACCACTTTATGCCGCTCATTATAGAATGCCAGAATGACAATATAATGCAAACACATTCCTTCATTTTCCTTCAGCTTATAGTCTTTATTTCAGCGGTCGCCACAGTGAAATGAAAAGGCAACAATTCCAGTATTTTTTTTAAGCAGCGGATGCCCTTCCAGCAGCAACCCAGTACTAGAAAACACTGATGCACACTCATTCACACACACTCGTTCAATACGGCAATACATACAATATAATTTAGTTCATTTAATTCATCTATACTGCATGTCTGTGGGGGTAACCGGAGCACCCGGAGAAAACACATGCCTACATGGAAAGAACATGCAAACTTCTAATGCAAGTACACTCTCTCACAAAACACTTTATTCTTAAGAATAATTAACATACTTATAGTAATTCTAATTACTTTATAATTTGTCATTGGAATCAAAATGTGCCTAAATATGTATATGCATCCTAAATAGGGATGCTCAAAATAACCCATTAACCGACAACTGAAAGGGTGCGTTTGATGGTATCAGTTAAATGATTAAAAAAATATAATTTTATGTATTTTTAAAGTTCAGCAGCATAAAAACCTTTAATGCTGTATGAGTAACTTGTGATCGCTGTTTCAAGTTATCCAGAGCTGTGTGACTTTACAAATCAACACTTGCGCACAATACGGGTCAGCTGATTCAGTGGTTTCCTAATGACATACAAAAGCGCACCGCCTTTCTTTTTTTTCTTGTCAACAAAAAGGCAGTGTGGTATGCCTCATGTTTTTGGAACAGAAAAGTGTGTTCGGTGTGATCAGCCGATGATGTGCAACATATTTGTTAGTTCGTGGGACAGTAACACGTGCACTACACATGCCTACAACACGTTTTCCAAAGCAAAATGAAATAAGAATATTGCAGTTTGATACAGACTAGAGTTGCCAAACCAGCGCTGATGCTGATCGCCTCTGTCCTAGATCTGCATCATAAACTCAACAAATAGGCTATAGTTTTGATAATTTAGTGTACAACTAACAAACCAACCTTTTTTCCATTTAGAAAACTACAGTTATTTATAGTTCTTATATAATATATTTTTTAAATAGCCTGCATAGCCCAATCTATGAATCACACGAATCCAAATATTTTCTTGATTTTTGCACAATGATAACTCTGCACCAAACCGAGGCTTTCATTTCATAGCTTATAAAACATGTAAATTAATGCAATATCATATGCAGACAACAAAATTTTTATATGCTATAGTAGCCTTTACTTTTCAAAAAGTCAACATACTGTATGAGCCTTAAAGTTCACTTTACACGCAGCGCGCGCACACATGAACCGCAAATGAGACGAGTGAGACGGAGGAAATAAGTCATAATCAAAAAAAGGCATAATCTTTAAACTAATGACTTCTATTAGAAATGTTGACAGAGGTTTTGTGATATAATAATAACAGCAGATCATTGATTAAATGTATATTTCCCGTGGAGCGATCAATTTGAGGTAGCTTGATATTTTTATTTGACGAATGACAAAAACATGATTTTCTTCTAAATTTTAAGGCAGGACTATTTTCTTTATTTTTTTATTTAGTTTATTCTGTTCTTCTGCTGTTGGAAATAATGCATGTGTGTGAAGATGCTCTGTTATGTTCTGTATGCTGCTGTTCACATGTTCAAATAAATCAGTATTTTAAAATGCAATATTTAATGTGTCAGACACAAAAGACACGTCAATAATTCAGCTGCATGAAAATATACTACAGTAATTCATAGCAAATACTTTTCTAGTAAATGTCTTTTTAGCCATACTAAATTGGATGAGATGACAGATGTTGTACAATCAGCTAGAATTTTGGTGACATTGGTTTTTATGTATGGGCGATACTTATTACATCATAAAAAATTATTGAGGTCACATGTCCATGTGAGAAAAGACGATTGATTATTGCGACAGGCCTAAAACATACATTAAATAACCCAACTGTCTCTCTCTGACGAAAATGTTAGCATCTAACAGTCTTTTCCCTATGACAGCAGCTGGCCCTGCACAAAAACGCAGGTACATTTGCCTACTGACACACACCAGACTGAAAGGAGAGATGAAAATCATCCTGGATTTCCATATTCATAATCAAACAGATGGTGACACGCAACAAACCTTTTTTTTGTTCCTAATCCAGAAAGGCTCCATTCAAGTTTTGTGAGGCAAAGAATTCCCCCACTGCTACAATCACATGTGAGAAAATTAGGAACTAGGGAACATAATAAAGATTAATTATTAATTATAAAAAAACTGCATGTGAGAAAAGTGTTAATGAAAACATTACATTCAACATAATTTACACAGTCACTTTAGTTTAGCGTTTAACTGCTCACTGAATGAATCAAATGATGTTTAAGTCAGGTTTTAGGCCCATTAAGAATTAAAACTGTGGCTGGTTGCAACAACTCAGACAGTCTTAAAAGGTTTGTCATCAATTGTTTTGATGACCATAACATTATAATGTGGTGCTGCTAGTTTGTCAAACTTAATTTTAAAGGTCAACACACACCAAGCCGATGGTCTGCCTTTGGACATGACTGGCCGTTAGGAGGAACACTAGTTTGTTTGGTGTGTTCCACATGTCACCTCTTGTCAGGCTCACATGGGAGGTAATTTGCCTAATTTGGCATGTAGAATTGGCACTGGCCATCGCTGGAAAAAGAGCGCTCTGATTGGCTTTTCTGCTATGGGTGCAAAACAAAAACTGATGTGCTGAAACTAAAGCAACCAGTTAGTCAAGAGAGAACACAAATAATGTGGCTGTAATTTCATTGCACATCTTAAATATTTGCTAACTATATATTATCAAATTATCAGATATACTTTCATGAGCGAATCCCTCTGTGGTAAGCACAAATTATTGTGAAAATGGTAAGTAAACACTGCTATGTTTATGGTTTATATGTGTGCAGCATTAGTTCTAGATTCCTTTGTGAAATGACAACACAGGAAAGGTACATCCTCAGATGTAGGCACAAAACCATTTGTCGTCCGTTTGGTGTGTTCACGGGTAGCTTTTTGGTGCAGACGGTACCAGCTGATGAAAAACAACAACATAGTTATTGTCAACGCTAGTTCTAAGATGTCAGCTTGCTGTGTCCTAGGCTTGAGACAGAATCATAACATGGTGTCTATATTTATGTAACTGGTTCCTGACTGTTCTGAAATGAGTCTAATCATTTCACTTCTGCAATGGAATGACACCGTGCCCCTCACACAATAACTATTTTAAAATTACATTATCGATAAATAACCAACATTTTAATATCAAGAGAAATAATGGACAATTATGCTCGTTCATAATAATGCAGGCCAAGTTTGAGCTATAATAAAGTTCATAAGGAATTAAAGAAATAAATGAAAGTACAAAAAGACCCATGCAATTGCTCTACTGATTTATCTTTGCTGACTGCTTAGTAAAAATCATTGCACAGGATCCAACATTATCTGGAATAATAACCCATCATCAGTACATAATGCTCAACATATCCATAGCAAACCTGCTAAAATGCAAACAGGGTTGTAAATAATCACTTACCAAAATGAAAACCATTTAACTGTTGTAAATCATCTCCCTCTCCCTGTTGTAGTCACGTGCCATCGATAGAACCCTCCATCATGTACTTGTTAACAAAAACGCTTTAATAAATGCAGCTTGTACTCCAGTGTTTCATTACTCTCAAATGGATTACAGCTAAATCATAAGAAAAGAAGTGTTTCAGGCGACAACATGTTTACTAATTGATCCCACATAATTATTCCCTTTCTTAATTTTCTATAGAGCTAAAAAACTAGATTCCAAAAATGCACTGAACAGATTTCGTTTAACTGCAGGAAGCAGAGAGCTTTTTAAAATAGCGAATGATGTAAAATTAGCTTAAAATGAGCTGGCTCAAAATGAGGCGGAGATGGTATACCAATCACAACATTTTTGCTAGCTGAAACAAACAATTTTTGTATTATTCTAGTAATCTTATAAATTAAAGCATTCTTAAGTATAAAGGCTAATATTAAATTACCACAGCCATATCACCCCGCAGCCAAAGACCGGTTACTCACTGAAGCTAAGAAGGCCTGAGCCTGGTCAGTAAATGGATGATAGACAACATGGGAAAACTAGGTTGCTTTTGTAAGTAGTGTTAGAGAGGCCAGCAGGGGGCGCTCAACCTGTGGTCTGTGTGAGTCAAATTCCCCGAGTAAAGTGAAGAGGACATTATACTGTCAGTGAATGCCGTCTTTCAGATGAGACGTTAAACCAAATTCCTGACTCTCTGTGGTCATCAAAAATCCTGTGGCACTTGTCGTAAAGAGTAGGGGTATAACTCCAGTGTCCTGGCCAAATTCCTTTTATCGGCCCTTACCCATCATGGCCTCCCGATCATCCTCATCCACAGAATTGGCTCTATGGCCCCGTTTACACTAGTGCGTTTTAGTTTTAAAACGGCGTTTTAGCATGAAAACGATCCACGTCCACACTAGTGTTTCACCCAGGGTCTTAACAGATCTCCGTCTTCACTACTCCACCAGAAACGTATATCACGTGACCATTAGCGCACTCTGGGCATGCGCGTTCAAGTATAAACAGGAAGCACGTGTCTCGCTCTGCATTTGGTAATTGTTAATTAACAGACGCTGGTTGAACGATAAACGCGATGGCAAAGAAAGCAAGAGAGGTCTTTTTGTGGACAGACGACGAGGTCGAGTTGTTACTTAAAGTAACAAATAAATATAAAACATCCATGGCTATCGAAAATACAGTGTTTACAAAGAAGGCTGGTTTGCTGTTTTCCAGTGACGTTATAGCCATGTGCGCTTGACAAATAAGGAAAGGATACGTAATGACCCAAAGCCCCAATCACGTAGCGAATCTCAGCAGCCACGCCTCCGTTTTCAAATGTCTCAGTTTTCCCACATCCACATTGAGACGCAGCAGCAGCATTTTAGAATGAAAACGGCCTCTCTAGCGTTTTCAAAACGCTCCGTTTTCGCGGCTCGAAAACTCGGCGTAGTGTGGACGGATGGCGTAACCGTAGCAAAACTTATGCGTTTTAAAACGAAAACACATTAGTGTAAACGGGGCCTATCACTGTCTCTCCACTCAACCAATAGCTGGTGTGTGGTGAGCACATTGGCACCATTGTCCTGTGGCTGCCCTTGCATCATCCAAGTGGATGCTGCACACTGGTGGTGGTGTGGAGAGGGCCTCTCTCATGATTGTGAAACGTTTTGGGTATATGGCCATACGCACTAAATGTGCTATATAAATACACATCACTTACTTACTTATTAAATATAATTAAACACATGATCAGTGCTTGAGCATCGCTTGAATGTGTCAGTAGCCATAGTTGCCCTCCTACATTTTTTGTGGCACAAAATTTGATGAAAGTGGCCTCATAATTCTCTATGCAGAAACACCCTGTCCTAGTGTCCGGCTTTATTTTTGAGCTCGGTTTACAAACAGAACTGCAATTAATCCAGAGTCTGCTCACAGGGACGCACCGAGGGGAAGGGTGGAAATGATACACAACTTCCTGTTTGCATGATTAACGAGCATGTCAGCTGGGGATAAGATCAATACACAGCAGCCTTTTACAGGACTCTCTAATGTTGCTATTTCTACCTCTGCACAGCCCCTCCTCCCATTCCAAAGCCATTTATGAGATATGATCAATTCTGGTCAGTAATGGGATATTGGTTAGCTTTGTGTTGGTGGGAAAAAAATAATCTGAACACCCTAAAATGTTACTAAACAGGCACGGCAAAAGAACTAGGTCTCTAGAGACTATCGTATCTCTGAAATCGATGGTAGAGATAGTATAAAAAAAATTAAGAAGCTTATCACCGTACCCAATGAGGGACTGGCAGATGGAAGTGTGTATGGAGTAGGACTGCTTCTCCTCACCACTCTGTACTGATAGCCATCTCCAAGCTAGAATCAATCCGCAGCAAATAGCACAGTAGGCTGCATCACAAAAACTAGCACACGAGAGAAACGTGGGAGTGTGAAAGACAGTCTTTTGACGATTGACAGCTACACTTTCCATGACTTAAACATCCCGCGGCAGGAATCAAGAGTGCTTAGGAGTTGGAGACTTCACCAGAAGATGAGGCAATGAGAAAAGACAGGCTGAATGTTGGCTAGGAGTTTATACAGAAGATGATGGTGTATGAAGATGTTGCCTGTCAAAAAAGGAGCAGCCATCTGTTGGTTGTGCCTTACTGCCCTTCTACGCCTCCGGGTGCTGTGTGCCCATGCCCGGCTCAGTGCGCTCTGAAAGTCAGGGCTGATTCCCCGGCTCATCTGTGTTAATATTCCACAACAAACCGCTCACAGATGGGGTCTCATTTACGAACATAAGCTCCCTGTGTGGGTTCCTCTTTACTTCATATCTCGTCGTATGTGATGGAGTTGTCGTCCCAAAACCCTGCAGGGACTCCATCTCCTCCTGGCTGCATGGAGTCTAAAGGCCACCAAACGATGGGGTCATTAAAATGAAAAATAATTATTTGCTGCAAGAGAGAAAGAGAGTATGAAACATTATGCAACTGCTCAATCTCTCAATTATCATTTCCCTTCCCATGGCCCCACTTTCCTAGCTATTAAGAGTCACTCTTCAGATAATCTCATGCTTATGTATAGCGTTGTTATGGATTTGTATTGTGGCAATATTGCACCCATCTAAAGCAAACAAAATAAATAAATAAATCGCGTGTAGACGTCCTGCTGATTACATGCCACGCTCTCTTGATTTTCTCCAGCAGTGCGCTTGGATATGAGTTCCTTTGAAAGGTTTCATATATCATGTGGCTTTCAACATGATCCTCCCTCTAAACAATAGCAATTTGGCCAAGCAGAGCTACCGTGAATTGTAATAATATTCTCTCATGAGCTCAGGCAACATTAGATCAATCTATCAAATATACAGATGAAGCGTGGTCTCCTAAACATGTCTGGTCATGGTGTGAGGTCTTGTTTAATCCTTGCGAACTCGCTGCTTTCTCTGTTCCTTAATAAAGGGTCTCCCTGTAGAAGGAACCGGAACCATTGAGTAAACTGTTCCACGCATTCCAACAGGCCCGACGGAACACAATAGAACACACAAACATGAAAGATCAAGCCCTGGCATCCACAGGCATGCACTGTGTTTGTATAACCTCCTGTCTTTTGTCTGCAAATAAAGCAGATTTGAGTATACTGTAATTTCATTGAGTAGTCTCAGATTTCTGACCATTTTACAATCCCATTCACTTTCTCTGATGCGGCTGGTCACAGCTGCACGACACAGGAAGTGTCCCTAACAAGCTCTATTGATGAAATTACCTGCGCCCAGCTGTCAGGGGTCAAAGGTCAGAGAAAGGCCACGCTTATAGATTAAATTAACCTAGAGGGAGAAAAAAAAGGCTGACCTCACATCACACCCACTTCTCTGCTACAGAAAAACTGGTAGCTATACTAAATATAGGTGCTCCTCTTCCGAAACCAGTTCTCTGTTCAGTTTAATGCAGTTTTGTGAATTGAATAAATGCCTCTAAATTAAGCCTGACAAGCTGATGGTCTTATCTGCATTCATTTAAGATTCAAAAGCAATGCCGCCTGCCTCCAAACACTTCAATTGCTCACCCTGTCATTACACATCGCTATTCAACTCTGAGTTTAATCATCAAAGCCCATATTCTCTATGCAAGATTATTGTGATGATGGCTTCTGCTGGTGTATTTAATCTTCATTTGGCTCTTTCAGACATTTAAATAACATAACTTAAATCTTCATTTTAAAAAAAGAACCAGGATCCAGCACAAAGAGACCTCCGACAGATGCCAGGGGCCAGGAAATGTGGTCAATGTCTGAAAACAAAAGTAACTTGTATGAGATTGTGGCTGAAGCAGCGAGCAAAAGGGAGAGAGAAAGTGGGGGGGGGGGGGGGGGGGGGGGGGGGGGGGAGGGAAAAAAGAAAGAAAAAGAAGGGAGGGGGTGGGCGGAGGGGTCGGGGGCGGGGGGGGGGGTGGGGGGGGTTAGGAGTAATAAATCAGACAAAAATCTCAAAGATGAAACTCATTATCTTTGCTGCAGAAATACAAGAGTTATGAGAATGAACGTATCTAAAAACAGAGCTCAAATGAATTGGCTGTTAGAGGCAAATGGGGAGTACAATAAAATGCATAAAAGCGCTACAGTGAGCAATGACTCGTCTCTTTTTTCTGTCTTCCCGGTGTACGTGCTGAAAGACAGGCTGTATTTTCTAAGAGGAAACAACAGACATCGCAAACTCCCTAAAGCCCTGAAGAGAGAAGGGGGGAGACCTCGCTGTTAAGACTGAAGTCCCAAGATAGACCCGTGGCCAAGCCTGAGGGGATGGAAACTACACACAGGTACTGCATGCAAAAACACACATACACACATTCTCAGTACTGGCACCTGAGTCATCTCTAAGGTATTAGTTTCTACCAACCACCTAAGGTAAATAAACTTGCAAATAAAAAAAACGGAACAATGCAGACTTCAAAAATTCAAACCTGCTGAGCTACGTCTGTCAGACAGAGCCAGAGGAAATGACCTGCCTTCCTCCCGGGACTTCAGATCCACTTCAATAAATTGTGTCCAAAGGCAGAACTATTTAACTAAATAGCATTATTAACAAATAATTCTGCCTAAATATTGAAAAACAACATAGAAAAAATATCATCACATAACAAACACGTATGAAAGGATAGTTTATCCAAAAAATTATAATTATTTTATGTCCTTCAAAACAAGCAAACAGAAAACAATTTTCTGAATAATATTTACATACAGAGTTTTTTATACAATCAGTGTATGGACAAGATCCCTCGGGGACACATCATAACGGTTTTAAGTACGCGTGCAGGGTGATTTTATCAAGTATGTCACTCACTTTGCAAACACGTCTTGAGTCTAAAGCAGTAACCGCCTGATAAATCTTGATAAAATTATATTGAAATTATAATTTTTAATAAAAAATTCCATGTGACGGATTTTATAACTAACAAACAATACATGCTTTTTTATGCAAATTATCTTTATTTATTAATTTTATTTTATAGTTTTGTTTTCTTCTATTTTTTTTCTGGACTGCATTTATCTCAATGTATATACAAGTGGGTCAGGAGCCCATTTTATTTGTTGAACCTGATTTTAGTAATCAAATGCCCTGTGATAATAATTGAAATAATGAAACCTCTACTGATTAACATTTATATATTACAAATATAAATACATTCATTCATTCATTTTCTTTTCGGCTTAGTCCCTTTATTAATCCGGGGTCGCCACAGCGGAATCAACCGCCAACTTATCCGGCATTTGTTTTACGCAGCGGATGCCCTTCCAGCCACAACCCATCTCTGGGAAAAACTATAAATACATAATATTACAAATTATGCAACTAAATTTTTAGAGTTCCATGAAACATATATTTTTTATCTAAATCTATTTTATTCCTGTTAAGAATTAAAAACACACACACACACAAAAAAAAACATTTTTAACAACTGACTTCAATGCTTTGAAAAGTACATTCCATGCCTAATGGTGCAGTTCATTCAAGTGAAACCAAACTTTTATTCAGACAGCCTTTAAAGATCTTTTTTGATCAAATTAAAAACCAAGTATTTATGTGTACATAACATGATGATAGTTGTTCTCACATAAAATGTTTTATTGCTCATTAAGTGAGATAGTAGATGCTGAAAACACCACAAAATGTTCAGTCATTTAAAACCAATCACTGTGAAAGAATAACTGATTAAAAAACAAAAAACATGATTTAATGTAATTTATTATTGTCATTTATTTAAGGTTCCAGCAAAAAAAAAACTCACACACACACACTCATTAAAATATTGAGATAGAATTTTTGGCAATATCACATATCCCTTTCAAATATTAAAAAGACCATAAATCATAAACATACAGACCACAATTAAAGTTATTACTTAAATATCAAAATTTCCTCAGATAAAAGCTCGCTTCTAAGATTGCTTGTCCCACTGAGAACAGGGCAAATTTTCTGCAGTTTCAACAAATAAAACATTCATGAGTATGTGATGTAAGCAAATATCTGAGAGAAAATAAAAAGCATCTCTCTGCTGACACCAACAGTACTGCCACATGGCTTTGACTTATAATTGCAACATTCTTTGCTAAACAATGCCCGAGCAAGATTCTTTTCAGAGACACTTCTTGTCTATTAACTAAAGCCTGAGGCTGCCCTTTCAGGCTCACCAGTAAAATACATGTTTATGAGTGACGATCACAAGAACCTTGATTACGAAAAAGGCCCACTGCACTAAAATGTGCAACACGTGAAACATGCAGAACAGCACAAGCTTCAGTATCGATGGACATCTACCACAAACAGCCCACATAATCACTTCATCCTGATTTAATGGAGGTAGTAAATTAACAACCACTGTGTATCAAAGCACACAGCGACCTTTGCTGGGTATAAATCACAGCTTCCATTGTGCTGCCAGATCTCCCTTTCAACCAATTTGTCACAACGTAATGCCACACAAAACCCTTCCATGCTGGGGAAGTTACGGTTATGGGAGGATCAAAGGTCCCTATGACTGCCTCAGCAATAACAGCTAAAACAAAAGCCTACAAGTGCTGGGAGAAAACAGCTATATAGTGATAGGAAAGCATCTGTACAGGGATAAATCACACCGTGGGCAATGGAAGACCGCTATAAAACTCTTTGCTGAAGCACATATCTGGTCTATATTCACTGTGAAAACAAAGATCAGCATTTGCAAAGGGATTTTAACGCTTGGACCGTTTAAATCAACAGCCAAGTTATCTAGGACAAGCATATCCAGGTCTTCTGTAACTGATCACCTTCTATTTTCACCATCTAAATCATCGTTTCAAATTGTTTAGGACTGCACAACTAGCCAAGAAAAAAATGAAACAGACTGCAATATTATTACATGAATATATTGACCTTATTCTTCACGTACGAGCAGGAGCAGTCATTGGAATCTTTTTGGCTCGAGACTTCTGGTCTCATTCACTTCCATTGACTTTTATACATTAAAAACAGATTGTTAGACTGTTTGATGTTGCAAACTGATCTTTTCTTACTTTATTATACTACTTTTTATGTATGGTCATGAACACTTATTTATAGAGCAAGTAGTTTGACCGTTTTCTTCTTTTATTATTCTTAGTCATTTCTCCCATTGGAAGCTGAATCGGAAGTAGTAAAATAATGGCAAAAATGAGCACCCTTCAACATAGTAGAGGTCAATAAGCTATGCATTTCAGAGTGAAACAGTACAGTGTTCATTTACACTCGATCAGCTCATGATCTGGAGCTTCCAGGGTCTTAAAAAAGCTTTGTTTGAGGTCAATTCTTTACTACATAAACCACAAAAAAAAAAAGACCAACAAATAATCAAGTACTGGAAACTATGGATGTGTTATAAAATAAAATACAATGATTAATGGGTAATGATTCAGAACAGGACGTTTCAAACAAGCGTTCTGCAAATGTTTTCTTTCGATTTTGTCTCATTTCAGCCGATACCGGTTCCAAATTAGCATTTTATTTAACAAAGTTTAAACCAACTATTAGAGGTCCCTTTGAAATTAAAATAAAAAAAATTGTAGATGTTAGTTTCAGTCTTAGTTTTATGGCTATCTATTAGCTAGTGTGCTTCAAAAGAGTGACAAAATTCACAATTAGAAAATATAACACTGGTATGAACATCCAAAGCTCACCGTTTTTCACTTCAACTTAAATAGATCATCAATTTTTTTTTTCAGGTCATACTTCAGTTTCTGATCAATTTTTGACCAATCAAATGCTATCTAGTATCTGACATGCCCCGCACCCTTCAAGATGCTTCTCATTTTCTTTTCATTTGATGCGTTTGAGATCAAACACTATTATTGGCAGAGCTGTAATAAAATCAAAACAATGGTGGCCGAGAGAGCTTAATGTACTGCAATTTAAGAAAACAAAAATACCCACAAACTGAGAAAAGATCTTCATCAATTTGACAGCACACGTGCTGCAATTCCTCACAACGCATACACATTTTTAAAAAAACTCACTGCATTATCTCACAACGGAAACAAGAAATAAAACGCGCTGCATTTTCTCACAACGCAAACATTTTACCAAAACTTGCTGCATTCTCACAACACAAGACGTCGCTGTGCTGTGACTATTGCTCAGTGAAGTTGTAGGTGATCTTTAAAACGGTCACTTTTTGTTTATTTATTTTTATATGCCAATTCCTGTGTTTTTAGTATTTATTAGCCTTAATATCTGTAACCTAAATAACCAGGTGCGTCACACTTTAGGGTCTCCTTGAAACATTTCCGTTGTGTTGTGTGAAAATGCAGTGTGTTTTATTAATTGTTTGCATTGTGTGAAAATGCAGCACGCTTTTTTTTTTATGTGTTTCCTTTGTGACAATTTGCAGCAAGTGTGCTGTCAAACTGATAAAAATCTTTTCTGAATTTGTTGGAGTTTATTGTTTTTTGTAATTGCATGTGTTTTCTTAAATTGCAGCATGTCAAAGTTATATTGGCCACCATACAAAAACGCTCTTGGTTATTTTTAAAAGGCGAGAGACATTTCAAAGCACTTCACCTTTGGTCACCTTTTAACAGAGGCCAGAGCCACTGAAGATGACCAACAGGTACTGTCCACCTCTCTGACTGACAGATTTTACACCAGCACTCTGCAGGTTTTGATGCACACAAATTAAGAAAATAAAGATTAAGATGATAAAAAAAAATACATTTTAAATCAAGATTCTTTAGAGTTTTACTTCCTTATTCCATAAAAATGCAAAATAAGCTGTGATTTTAAGACCATGATGCTAGTTTAGTCCAGATTTGAAAGTCAAATCAAGATTTAAAATGATGATTCACTTTAATCCAAATAGTTACATGCTTTTTTAGAATAAGCACCGATGCAAATCCCAATCCACACAGCACTGTTATGTAAACGACCTCACAAAGGGGTTTATTTTCAGGACAAAACTCAGTTCAGCATTGACAACATATGCAGAAATGGTGTGAAACACATTAGGACATGTGTTTAAAACCTTTCAAAACAGACAACACTTGAAATAAGCTTCATCATACCTCTCCGACACATTACATTTACTAGTAGGAAGTGCTTTTACCACACATTCCTTCACACAGAGAACTGGCTGAAAGTCACATTCCTGAAGCCCAAGAAGAACTTGCAGCTTTTCCTGGTTTATGTTTACACAGATAAGAGCCTTGGCACTCCCTTAGCTATTCACCTTTTAAACCCTGCACCACTTGCTTGCTTGCTTTCAAATGATCAGGCTTATTCATCCACCATGCACATAAATATAAATATCTACATGCTAAGAAAAGTTTAGGACACCTGTGTGTGTTGCATCCAAATAGTTACAAGACACCTGATATTTCAGGGACGTACAATTATCAACAGTATCGTAAATAAAATAATCACACAATAAAAACATCAGAAAGCTTAGCTCATAATCAAATGACAGATTTTAGGTTAATCGATTGTGACAGTTATATGAGTGATTGCTCAGCTCCGCCAATAATGCTCGACAACGACCCCTGTTGATAAGAATTAGAGTGGCAACCTTTGGGCACATCTACAGCTGTCAATACTGTCCTCAATCATCCCTGCAAATGTGACCGTCATTAAAACACAGCCATTTGAAAACAGACATTAAAATTGGCTTACTTGTGACATCTGAGGGCGGAAGTTGATCTGCTTTAGGTCCACGGATCCAGGAGACAGATTGTGCAGCATTTGGCACAGGAGCACCCCATCTCTGAGCGCCTGGGCCAGGTCAAAAACCACCGCTGAGGGCCAAACGACCCGGTGGTTCGGGGGCAAAACCTTACAGTCTATCAACCAGCGCCCGCACTGCCTCCACTCCTCCATACTGACAAGAACGAAGCAAAACTAGGGCAAAAATAAAGGAACCGGGCAGTCCAGCGCACGCAAACGAAAGAAGTGCCCAGATAAAACTGACAAGAAACGATGCCAGTTCCTCTTCGTGGTCCAAAGGGCACTAAACTGCCTAAGGTCGGTTGTGTGGGAATGACTTTCCCAATTATATTCACGCTTATTAAACTTTTTAAAGAATTAAACCCACCTTGTGTGAGAACTAAGCGTTCAGTATGTCCAATACAGAGCAATTACGAAATAATCCAATTGTTAAGATACATAATTGCAGAGCGTAATGTAGACGCGTTTTCTCCTCAGAGAATCAGTTGAGTTTCCTCTTCTTCATCATGAACTGACATATTTGGCTCTGCAAATGCGTCCTGTCACAGCAAAAAATGTTTCTCTCTGGACAACAATAGATATTTTCCTTAACAAGAAATGCTGGGAAAGACTGCAAAACAGCTGCTACACGCAATCTCGCGCAGTTTATCAAAGTTTTATGGTTAAATTAGGCAATAAATCCATGTTTTGTAGTCTTGAGCAGATAGCTCCTCACAGGCGCTCGAGCAGCAGGCGGGATGTGATCTGTAACAGCGTCCAACTCCTAAAAGAATCCGGTCCAAACTTGTTTTTAAAACTTCTTGAGTGAAATATCACAACGCTCCGCGAAACGCACAAACTCTGGCGTATTTAACGCGAAAACGTTGTTCGTCCCGTTTCTTTCGCGTCTACAGAGAGACAAACGCCACGAGGGCTCGGTGATGAACATTCGCCCGTTGAGTAGAGAGGATTTCTCGGTTGTTTCTCAGTGTGGATGGTTGGAGTGTTTTGATTTCTCCGCTCGCGTGAGCCGTGAGTGAGGACGGGCGGGTGAGCGCGCGCGCAGCAGGAGGAGAAAGGGCGCGCGCTGGTGATCGCAGGGTTCCGGTCGCGCTCGTCCACGTGTGAGAAGGAGGGTCGGTCTCACTAAAACAGAGATTCGTTTTTTTAACCTTTTTAATTAATCAGCAGAATTTGTGGACATCGTGGAAAACAGAAATGTATGTTCAGGGAGAATAGGGACACAGAAGGGTTTTGTTGTTTTTTGGGGGGAAATGAACGACAGACTGGCAACATTATTATGCATAGGCTAGCAATGTGGCTTCGAGTTGTGAAGGGCTTCAATTTCTGACTGTATAATTTTTTTACTTAAATTATAGAATATCACAAAAGATTAAATAATGGTGACAATTTTGTAGTCAATTTATTATTATTTTTAAACAATTCAGCTTTATTTTCTTTTAGAAAGTTATATAAGCCCGATTATCTTATTTTTTTAATTGTTGATTGTTTTTGATTTTTATTACTATACAGTATACTACAATTACTAGAAATCCAGACATCTTAAAAATCTTAAATTATATATATATATAGATAGATAGATAGATATAGATAGATAGATTCATTTTAAATGTATTATTATCATTTAATGATTACATTTTGGTCAGGTTTAATGGGTCTTAATGAGTCCCTTGTAAACTCCATCATTAGTAGTTTATATAGTATAGTAGTTTATATAGCATACACAAATATGTTTACACTTTTTATTCCTAAAAACACAGCCTCAACATACCCTCAATCGATTCTGAAAGCATTTGCATAAATGAGACAAGCATGTTCTGCGGTCCGGGGTGAAACTTGCTGTATTCAGACTATTTAGCACTGGAGCCAGAACAAAAACTGGTTAAAGCACATTCAGGATGAACGATGGTTTTTTGAGTCAGATGTGAGTAGCTGTCACGAGACTCAACGCATTGATCCATCTTGGTCTCCGCAGTATTGTGTTAGTGGGTATACCATGTTTTGAACACAAGGTTATATTATCCCTCCTTCACAAGTCTCTAAACCCCAGAGATGCAAAATATATGAATAAACGATTGGGCCCTTATCTCCTATTACTCCACTTTAACCAATTGCTGTGTAAAATCTCCTAATCTACTTACAGGAATATCATGAAATATTTTTCCAACATGTAATATCAGAGGACACTTGCGCTATCGTTATCTATTAATTATTATTACATCTGCTGTACAAAATAACTTGTTACATGTAATCATAGCAGGCTTGACCAACTGCAGTAGAAATGGAACACTGTTTCCATCTAGTGGTCATAAGGGGTACTTCGGGATCCGAAGATCACGCAAAATTAGTTTTACCAAAAAACCATGTGGATTCCAATTCAATCACGTTAGAAATAACCAAATTATAATATATGGACAATAAAATACACTTTTCAACAGCTAGAGAGTGACAATACGGAAATTTAAACAACGAAATAATAAAAAAAACATTAAAATAACACAAAATAAAGTATTTTTGTCATTTATTTATGAAAAAATGTACCTGGTGTACAAGACATTGCAGGCATTTACATCAAATGTTAGCCTCTACCACTGCCTCCGTCCCAACCTCACATCTACATCTACTCACACTGTATTCTTGATTTTGTTGCTTCCATGACTTACATTTACAGAAGTATAACTATAAACAGCTCAAAAAATGTATAAGAAAAATACAATAAATCAGCATGCATGTCAAAGATAAAAAGTAAACTTTTCTGATTTAAATATAAAAAAACCTTTCTTTTTCAAATCAGGGCCTAAATTCAAATCAAGTTGAATATATTTATCTATATAGTCATATATTTTGTTTCATTTTCATTTTAACCAGTAAGAGTTCAATCGTTATTTATATCAGACACTCAGAAGTGATTCGGGGAAGTTTTGCACCCAAAAAAGACATACAACAACAAAATCATGAATACCATGATTAAAACCTTAAAATAATTATGATTTGACTAAATCTATTAGTGTTTTAATGAGTCTGAAAGATACATGTCCCTCATTAATTTTGCCCGCCAAAAGATTACAGAATTAAGTGATCCTGCAAACTATTTTCACAACAGCCGTCCATACAACCAAATGTTTCAAGAAAACAAAACAAATACCAGTTCCCTTTACAATACGTACAATTGTTTAAAAACAAAACCAGAGAGGACATTACAATATCTTACAAACACTTCAGAAAATAATCAAAAGCATAGTTATTCTAAGATATCATAAAGCAATCCACATGAAGAATGGCTGGAAATCTTCAGAAGGGAAAACACTCCTGATTAGAACTGTGTACTATTTATAAGATCTACTATAGCCTTACATTCATAATTCAATTCTGCAAGAGCGTGAGAAGAGGAAGACTCTGATTTAACGATCATTGTCAAAACACTGGAAATAAACAAGAAACGCAGCGTCATTAGCTTTATCACAATATGCCAGTAAAGATCAAGGTACAGGTGACAGGGGTCAGTATTCACATGATCGACCCTTTCAGAATCATCTAATAGATATCTGATGTAAAAATGTCAGTCTGTTTGGATTTGCGTTTATTGCTGACCAAGACGTTTAATAAAACAGGAAGTCTGCATGTGATTTTGATTTACATGTTCACATCACAGCAAAGCATCTCAAAAAAACAAACAAAAAAAACCCAAATCTACTTGATTCCCATGACCAAACATCTATTAGTTGAAGAGAGTATGAGATGGTTTTAATATAGTTCTACTGTACGATAATGGCCAAATTAACTTTAAAGACCTTGTAATGCCTAATTAAAGCCATTTGTTCCCCCAGACTACTTAAGATTTGTGACAATGGGAAAGGCATGATTTTCATAGACATACGTTTCAGTTCACGAGAGAACAATAAAAGAAAGTAATAATAAAAAAGTCAATAATGGCATGGCGTCCAATAGGGAAAAATATGAGGCCACAGCAAAAACTTAAAAACAAAACAATAAATACAACACAGACCGGTGCAGAAGTCTAATCAGGAGAGAAGAGTGTGAGCGTTCAGTTTCTGCTCTCTCTGGTGAGATGGGATGGTTTATTTTGTGATGGTAACGTACACATTACCAGGATGCCAGGGAAGAGAATTACTGACTTCCTCTCTTCGCAGTTTGACTCTCTTTGACATCCCCTTCAGAGTCAGTGGAAATAAAAAGCAATCTATTAATTAGCTTTTTTTTATCTGTAATTTTCTTCATGACATTTCCAAAAGAGAGAAAAATTATATATATATATATATAAAAAAAAAGTTCTGACATGATGCATTTTTATTGTCTCTTTTCTTTCTTTCTTTCTTATAAAAAGTCTCAGAGGGGAAACAACCTTGACTGCATACAATGTTTTTTAAAAAAAATAAAAATAAAAAAGTAAATAAAAAGGTGTTCAGTCGGAGTCACTGCTGTCTGAAGTGGAGCCGCTGGAGCTGCTGCTGCCCGAGTCTGATGAACTACTGCTGCCGCTGAGCCGAGAAGGACCAGAACCTCCTTTCTCTGACAGACACCACAGAGAGAGAGAGAGAGACAGTGATTACTTGCATTAATAAGTCCCAAGTTTACATACCAACACACAAACAGAACAATTCGAATAATGGCAATGATAAAAAGCAATGCTAAAGGAAACTAATTAAACCAACATTTACACACCCCCATATCATTGTAAAAAAACTGAGAATGCGGTTTAATTTTGAAACAAATTAAAATCTTTAAGAAAAGTATCTATAAAACAAGTATATTCACATCATACTCAAAAACACTTCAAGAAATCTAATTCATATTCCTGTCTGCTGAAGAAATATTAACTGAAGCTACATTATAAGATGAACATTTAATTGAGACTTTTACTCAGAACACAGATGTTCTTCTCTTATCTGCAATTGCTTCAGCAGTTTCATTTTGCATCAATAACATTCAGCGCTTCTCTGCTTTATATGACCATAAGTTTTCAATACTTGTTCATCCCTAAACGATTTCTGGAGGCATCATGTAATGAAGACTACAACTCCCATGATAACACAGTCAGTCTTGATATAACTATGCATTTTTGTTGTGAATATATGGCAAAAATTACATACTGTGCATTTAAGCAAACCTCTCTTTCAAAGACTGTACATCAAACATTAGTGTTCCATTTGTGTTCCCAAAGATGAACTTTTCTTACAGGTTTTGAAGGAGAGGCGATGAATAACTATTTAGGTAATCACATTAAGAGAACAGCATGGCACATAGGCCAAGGGGAGTGCACTTACGTGGAGGTTTCCTCTGTTTCTTCTGTAAACAGGACTTGACGTATCGCTCCAGCTCACGCAAAGTGGAAGGTTTGAGCGTCTCAAAATCTATTTCGATTTCATCAGGGTTGGAATCACGCAGCGAAGGCTCTCTGGACTGAATGATGTGGACCACCCTACCCAGCTTCTCCCCAGGTAGCCGGTTAATGTCGAGGCTCAGTTGCCGTTTCTCATCGTACGTCATGGGGAGCGACATCTCCTCGTCAGACTCATAGCCTGGCCCTCTGCCACCCTTCTTTGGTTGCCTGAGAAAAGTTCCAAGCACACGACAGAAACACTTCAGACTTCAACTGATCATTTCTCATTCAGTCCATTGAAACAAGACCAGAGCAGCACAAAAGTAGCAAACCTGTTGCCTGGAACAGTGCTGTTAGCCTTTCTGGTGGGCCCCTTTTTCTGCTGGGCTGGTTTCGGTGGCTGTCCTGGCTTGGCTTTTTCCTCTGGCTTGGATTTGTTGTGCTTGTTCTCTTTCTTTTTCTTATCTTTTTCTTTCTTCTCTTTCTTTTTCTTTGGTTTACTTACAGGGGCCTGAGAAAGAGCAGCTAGCTGTTCGTGGACTGCTTTCAGCTGGGGAGAGCCAAGAAGGGGGAGTTAGTGATCTGTTTCCAGCCAGCCAAACAGCAATTATTGAACAAGACACTAACATTTGTTCTTCGAATGGAACTAATGACTTCATTCATTTTGAATGTCCAGTGCCAAAGAATCAAACTGATGCATAACTTAAAATAATAATAATAGAAAAATAAACACTTTTCCAAATTCAGTTTAACAATGGACAAGCAAAAATCATACATGTCTGGTGTTATGTGATTGCAAAACAGTACATGTAAAGGACAACAAAGAAATGAATAACAATAGAAAAAAGAACAGAGGCAATTCTACCCTTTATTACTAAACGTAAAATCATTCCATTAATAAAATATGACATTTTAAAGCTATAAGAACATGCATCCGTCTTCCTCAGTGAGGTCCATTTAAGTATTTAGAACACATTTATGTGCTGAAAACCAAACACAAGACTAGGGTTTAATCCTACAAAGATATTCCTTGTAAATACATGTCATATTTAACATACTTTAAAAGGCATAAATGTGGTTAAAGGGCAGTCAGAACCTCTATTTGTTTTTCTACAACTAGCAAAGGTTTGTCTAAATGCAAAGCAAGCCAACATGAACAGAGAAAGTTCACATACATACTTTAATCTATTAATTCCCAAAACTTCCAGCACTTCCATCCCAAACACACACAGCTGGGTTCCCAACACCACCCAATTAAGTCAATATTTTTATTGCTGCTTTTAACCCTCTACCGCTGATCTCACTATCCATATCATGCTCTTGACCATCTAATACAAAGAATGAAAGCAACTACAGCTAATACACAATGTTCATAGGCAGGGACAGGGAAATGTGAAATCACCTGATTATTCTTGGTGCACCCGTTTTTTATCCCCTGTCTGCTACCAATGGGGTGCTCCAAAGAGATACACTGGTAAAAAAAATGGCAAGGGAAGAAAATGTGATATAGAGCTCCAATAAGACAGAAACAAAACAACATAAATGATACTACATCTACATTCAGGCATTTTGAGATTAAATGCAAACCAATATATGCAGCTGGTCGCGGTAGAGGGCTAAAAAACAGCTCTTGATACAAATGCACAAATTGAAAGCAAAAAGGTGCTGCTGTAGAAGTGGAAGCCCTTCCAGGTTGTTTAGAGAATAAGCATTGATTAAAAACGGCATGTGTGTGGTGTGTAAAAAGGTTGAGACATATCATGAGGCTTGAGAACATCTCTGAGCCTGGAGAGGATAAGAGTACTTGGTCCTTGTTTTGAAACCCACCTGTTCCGCACCCACCTGTTCCTGCAGCTCGGCAAGCCGGGTGGCCCTCTCCTCCTCAGAGTCGGAGCTGTCAGAGGTGGAGTCGCCGCCACTGCTCTCACTGCTGACAGTACTCTTACTGACCACACCGGCCCCGCCTACACCGCCTGCCCCAGGAACCTCCACTGGCTCATCAGGCATCTTTGCAAAACGCATTTCAAACACATCCTGAAACGAAAGACAAGAAAAACGTCACTATTTTAAAATGTGTTTTTTTTTTTTAAGACAAAAGGAATAGGACAAATTGCCAAATGGAGGAGAAAAACCACAACAACTCACCTGTAGTTTTCTGGCCATAGCAACCACCTCATGATCAGGTGGGTTGTACTTGTAACAATTTGAGAACATTAATCGCACATCTGCAGCAAAAGTCTGAGCATCTTGGTACTCTCGACTGTCCATTTTTTTCTGTAAGCAGCAAAAAAAACAAATGTGTACATTACCTTGTAAAAATGAAGGCATTAGAACAGCTAAGTGTGCGAACTCAACATACTTTTACTGTGCTTAAGTCCATGGGGTGCTTGATTATATCATGATAGTCATGTAGCTCAAGAGCTTCTGCATCAACAGGCTTGTAAAAGGGCCAAGCGTATGCAGCATGTTTTTTTGACAGCATTTCTTTAAGGATGACGTCGCAGTACTTAAGCTGTTCTGAAAGTCTGCCCTTTTTTCCACCATGCACGCCTAGTTCACCATCCTCAAAATCCTTTTTAGGTGGTTTAATTGGGCGGCCGGTGCTCTCTCGCCGGGATGCCACCTTGCTCTGCTTGCCTTCTAAAATTGGGGTGGGCGATTGGCTCCTGCTTGCGGTGATAGCAGAGGTAGTAGGGGTGGTTGTGTCTGCTTTCCTCTTTACCCCTTTCTTCTGGGAAAAACAACAAACCACAAATAGGAAAACACAAAGCGGGTGGTAAGGCACTTACACTGAGTATATCATGTGAAGATCTGAGAGGTCATGTGACTTACTTTAACCGTAGGCTGTGATGGAGGCATGCTGGGTATAATAGCGGCAGCAGTTGTGTTCTGTACAGCTGGTATGCTAGGGGTAATAGCGGGCACAGGAGCTGGAGATACGACTGCTGTCTGTGAACTCGGAGATGTCGCACCAGGAAAAACAGATGTGGGTGAGCCAGTGGATACAGCTCCATCTTGCTGACCTGCATTTGAATAATTAGGGAAAGAATTATTCTTCTTATGCATGAAGATAGAATGTTATGATTAAATCATCACTCAGCTCATTTTACCAGGCCCTGCGGGTTTGCGCCCTTTGCCCTTCGGGGCAGGTGGAAGCAGCTCAACCTCTTCCTGAGGCATGAGGGCCACTTTCTGAAGGAAGATCTTCTCTAACGCTTGTGCCATCAACACAATATCATCTGTTGGCTAAGAAAACAAAATCAAGCATTTTCATTAATTGTTCGAGCCTCATCTCTCTCAAACCTGTGTTTCAAACTAGACTGTGCCAAGTCATACCTTGTTGTAAATATAACAGTTTGTGAACATTGTGTTGAAGTCCTGCATACACTCGCTCGCACTCCAGTAGTAAACACTTTCCAGTCTTTTCTTGATGGTGCCCATATCCATTGGGTTCTTTATGATCTTATGATAGTCCTAGACAAATAAAAAGAAAAAAGTATTTTGACAAACCAACAAAACTCACCACAAGGATCATCTATCTCACCCTCCTCAACCCTCATATTCAACAATTTAAAAAGAAAAAAAAACATGAAATTGCAAGCTATAATTTATTAAAACTTGCAAAATATGAACTCAAAAATTACAAGAGACAAAAGACGCTAACTCACAATAGAACATTTTTAATTGTCATGTTCTAACAAGATAAATACAAACAGTGCAATTGTGAGAAAGTCAGAATTGTTTTATTAAAAAGCCAGAATTGCTTCTTTTTGTCAACAGCGTAAAATAGGCTTCCATAATAAAAAGGCTTGTTTAAATCTTATTCAAAACGATGGATGCTTAAACAGCTATATCATATCCAACACACATTCACTTACCGGAAGGCCAAGCTTAACAGCATCAACAGGCTGGTAAAATGGCCATGCAAACTGGTGCTTCCACAGTGTCTTGACAACAACATTTTGCATGTACTGCAATTGGTTAGTCTTGCGGCCAGGTTTGGTAGCGTTGATCACCTCAGGAGGAGGAGGATTTGCGACTGCAGGAGATTCTGAGGTCACTGAAGTGACAGCTGACATTTTGGTGAGGATGGGGAAGACAGCTTAATGGGGAAGGGTTTTATTCTGCACAAGCAGACTTATTTTCAGCGTGCCTTCTCTTTATGCTTTTCTGATTCTCTGTTTTTTTAGCTCTTCAGTCATCTGAGAGGGACCATATCCCATTGCAGGACCCGACCTTCAACCTCTAAAAAACAAATACATATACATGAATCTTAACGACATGTTTTAGAACAAAAACATATCTATGCATTTAAAAGCATTATGCAATAAAACTAAAAAGGTAGTAATGCTTTATGACAAAATAACTATTAATCAAAGAATAAAATAAGTAGAGCAGTGAGCAACCAATTATAAAAAAAAGTGACAGGGAATAGGCAACCTAAACTATTGAAAAAGAATGGCCTTTTATCACAAAATCATGATATTTAAAATTCCATATATATGCACACACAGTATTCAACTTTTGAAATAGTTGTCCTATGATAACAAATGTCCTAAGACAAAATTGGGTGTTCAGTAGTTTTAGTTCAAGTTTGATGAAAGATTTGGACCACTTTATATGATGTCAACTATACATAGAGTGCATTTTGAATGAAAATGAGAATAAAAAAATTGCTGAAACCAAGAAAGTCACTTACATAAATCAATAATATGCATAAAACTATGACATTAATACAGTAGGCAACCGTAATTCTGAGTTGGAAACCCTCATAATGATGTTTCTCTGTTGTTCACAACAAAACAAGTTCTTTCCTTTATTATTTATTTATTTAATAATATTTAAGTCATGATATAATTTCTTGTAAGCGAAGTCAACATGACTTTCTTCTGTGAAACACAAAAACAGACAAAATGACAGTCTCAGTCAGCATTCACTTACAGAACACAAATAAATAACAAGTAAATGGAGACTGACACTTTTTTTAAACAGAGTTAGGTTTGGAACACCTTAAATACTAGTCAGAATGATTACAATTGCGCTTTCAAACACACTTTCACTGGTTTATGCACGTGTGTAGCTGTTTGGGAAAACAAACAGCAGCAGTCGCAGCATTACCGCGTAAACAATCACACTGCCTCACTGAACTAGGTCCACTCGTTAGTTAGTTTCCAACCAACCAAAACCAAATGTCTTCCTTTAAAATATGTTTATGAAACAATACCGAAAACTACTGTCCGCTAAAAGCTACAGTATGAATATTAAGATAGAACGCTGAAATAAACGTAATTATCTGTGTTGCGACTGCACAAGCATACCGCGACCATATTGGTAATTAATCAAAAAACGTATTATTTTTAACAAAGCCTTTAAATTCATTCAGACCACACATTTAGCCCTCCACCTGCCTAAGTTTGAAATTCTGATTAATCTATATATGTTATGGTGAAATAGGCGCCAAGAACTGAGCAACTGATTAGCTTTAGCACACAGTCAATCACTCACATTAAGATGGCGCGCAGCTAAAATGGTTAGCATGCACGCTTAGCGTTTCAACACCTTCCCGAGCCTCTTTTTATTGACTCTTGTCAATCTATCATACACAGAGATACGTTGTGGCCAAATAAAGGTTCAGATAACGACCTGGTGGGTAACCGAGTGAGATTGGTCATGTTATTTTAGCGAGGCTTTGTTACATTGTCGCTTTGTTGAAAATAACTAGCCACTGGCTAACGGCTTCTCCTGTGATTCACTGATTGAACGCGGACTCTATTAAAATACAGGCACAAAATGCGAATTATTGTCCTAAAATGTGTTGTTTAAATAAAAATGCAGAATATTACTCACTCAGAGGCTTCAGGAAAGGAGTTAACGTGTGGCAATCCCAGTGGCTCGTCGCTTGTTTGGAGGCAGGGCAGCAGCACAGAGATGAGGTACGCGAAGTGCTGTGCGCATGCGCATGGGCGCGCTATGGCCAGCGCCGAACCATCTGCTGTTCAGCACTAAACCAGAAGTTTTCAATCGTGTAGATGTCCAGGCCCTGTGATCGTGCTCATAGAGCGTACCCCATTCTAAAACTTAAATTATATAGATTTTATATAAGTATAATTTATATTGAGAAAAATACTATGGATGCTTTTAAATACTTATTAAAAATACATTAAATCCCAGCATTACTTAACAATGGTAAAAAAGGGTATACAGTACATGTATAGGATAATAAGTGAAAATGAAATGAATCTATAAAAACAAATAAAATTAACAGTTTGTTTAATTCCATATTATGGAAACAGCGTGTTTTCATATAATCTATATATAATTTGTTAGTAGCACACATAATAAAGGGAATGGAAAGAGACAGACCTGAAAAATATCCAAAACAATAATAACATTAATCTTTGCCCTGTAATGTTATGTCATTATATACATTATACAAAGCTAACGAAGAAAAAAATAAGAATAAGTACACCTTTAAGTAAATCTTTACACGTAAATAAAATGTGTACTTTTTGGAATGATTGTAGGCAATTTTTTATTATAGACTAATAACATTTGTTACGATCAAAATTACTTACAGTTTATAAAATTATTGTTAGAAATACATCAAAGAGCGTCTAGAGTTGCAGTCGATACCTCTCGGCTTTTGAAAAATTGTCCCTCTTGATCCGCCGTTAAGTTTTGCGCGTGCGCAGTGGTTGTCACTGCCACATTACCGCCTGAGCCTGCGGTGGAGAGGCGCTCATCCACCATCGTATTTAGCTCGAACACTAGCTCATTACATGATCTAAACAGTCTGTCTTGCGATTCATGAATAAATCTCTATTCACACCAAGCAGTGGACTCGTCCAAAAAGTCGAAAACAACTCTTATTGCCCGCGTAACAGCCGCCGGTGAGTGATTTTACTCGCTGCTTTTGTTGTCTGAATGTATGGAGAAAGACAGTGAGGCATGTGTGCTGAGAAAAGGCACACATTAATCTGTACTTGAATTATTTTACGAGGCATGGAACGGAGGACCTAATTGATTGCGGTGAAACCACAAGTTTTTATACGAAGATGTGTAATTTTGAATGTATTTCAGGGGTTGCAGGTGGTCCACGATTGCTCTGAGGCCCTGCGTCTCTCAGATAGCCTAGCAGCTAACAGTAATGCTGTTTTCATAGATCTACCTCTGACACAGACACGAGCTCTGGAAAATATGCCTGCATTTCAGTGTTCGTGTTTATCCAGCTGATTTTAAACTTTTGTCAGTTTCTGTTGCAAACAAACGATGTCATCGACCAATCGTTATTTTATTGAACTCTTACTATAGTTTGGTACTATAGTCTGCCTATTTGCTTTAATGATCGTATAGTAATAGCAGATCATTTGTTTAGGTTGCTTATATAAATTGTGCAAAACGATGTATACACGAGCCTGCGTAGGCACACATCTTTCCAGAATAACCATCATTAAAAATACTATAAATTGATAATTTTTAAATGGAAAAACTAAATATTTTAGTAAATACTCATCTGTAAATCATATTTATGTTTGCATACCGTCTATATGAAATACTGCCATTTCCAGCACCAATCTCTTAATAATTATGCACAGCTATGATCTTAAAGCAAAAGTTCACAAAACAATAGGAATTCTCCCCTCATTTACTCATCCTCCACTCATTACAAACCTGCTCGACATTTTTTTTACAGTGGAATACTAAAGAAGATATTGAGAAAAGCAGTACCCATTGACTTCCATAGTATTTTTCAGTTGAGGATGTCAATGGTTGCTTTCCCCCCAGCATTCTTTTTAATATCTTGTTTTCTGGTAAGCAGAAGAAGGAAATTTAGAACTACTTGGTTAAGGGTTAGTGATGAGTTTTTGTTTTTGGATGAACTATCCCTTTAAAATCTTAAGTACAATGCATACATTATTGGTACCTATAATACTTGAAGCACTGGGACAAAATGGCCCATGTATGAACACAAAAGGATGTGACACATCTAAGCATGCTAAAGAATCCAACATGTGCTCAGTTTTACCTGTAAGCCTGTAAAAACGTTTTTGAAACCTGTAACGGGATTCTTGAGCGATTTGACAAATGTTAATTGAAACATTTATTTCCTCCATTTGTTGGGTTTTGGAGTAAGAAGACTAAAATCAAAATTTCTCTTTTTCTGCGAGAACTCCGCTGCATTACTATAGGCATGGGCCGGTATAAGATCGTGATGGTATAATAACCTTGGATAAAAATTTCACGGTTTGACGGTATTGTGATTACTACTCTAAAATATATTCTTTTTAAATGTCTGGGTAAAAAAAACAAAACTTTTTTTTTTTATTTTGAGAAACATTTAAAACATTTTGGAGCAGTGAACATGTCAGGCTAAATAATGAAAATGAATCAATGACTTCTGCTGTTCATTTGTTTCAAAAACACAGATTTCTTTACAATTTACAACAGCATCTTTGGATATATTTTCTGCTGGAGATACTGTTGTCCTAAAAAAGTGAATAAAAAAAAATCTTGCAGACATACCTTAGGAACAGTACAGCAGAAAATTTTAGCTTTTTTTTTTTAAAACCTTCACTTATCCAAACCGCGCTATACCTTGAAAACGGTTATCGCCCCATGACTACATCACAACCCCTCCCCCTTTTTTGCTTTATTTTAGAATATAGACTTCTGCTAAATGAATGCATGTAAAACCTCATGAACACTCATTAGTACTTCTCTTTTTGCCAGTCAGATTGACGTTGAACTTGCTTCTGTAAACCCATTCTCTCCAACTTGGTCGCCATGGCAACTGAGGAGAAGAAACCAGACACAGAGGCTACTAAAACACAGCCGGCATCAGCTGCCTCCGCCAGCCAGAGTAAGGTAATGAAAAGAAAAAACACTGCTGGAAACGCCCGTCTGTGACTAGTTTTCTGCTTGCTTTTGGGTATTTTTCATATTGTGCTTTGGATATACTGTGGTAAAAATGGTATAGCAGCCTTTTCATTGATCTAAATTCTATATTATTTGTGATGATGTCATTGTTGATGGGTGTTCTGCTCTATCTCAGTCAGCACCTGCCAAGCCTAACTACACCTTGAAGTTCACATTGGCTGGGCATACAAAAGCAGTTTCTTCAGTCAAGTTCAGTCCAAGTGGGGAGTGGCTCGCCAGCTCATGTAAGTACTTGTATTAATACAGCACTTGTCTTAATTTAAAATACTTATAGTATATAGAACAAAGGCATCACACTGTTTTTGTTAATCAGCATTCTCACAATGCTGTTAATCAAAGCTATTTCTGAAATATGTTTCTATATAGTTCTCTTATACTGGTTAATTATGAAGGTAAATAAAATAATATATTTAGATACAGTTGAAGTCAGAATTATTTGTCCCCCTGTATATTTTTTCCCCCAATTTCTGTTTAACGGAGAGATTTTTTTTCAACACGTTTCTAAACATAATCGTTTAATAACTCAGTTCTAATCACTGAATCACTAATCGTCTTTGCTGCGATGACAGTAAATAATATTTTACTATATATTTTTCAAGACACTTCTATACAGCTTAAAGTGGCATTTAAAGGCTTAACTAGGTTAATAAGGTTAACTATGCAGGTTAGAGTAATTAGACAAGTTATTGTATAATGATGGTTTGCATAAAGGGGCTAATAATATTGACCACAAAATGTTTTTTAATACATTAAAATCTGCATTTATTCTAGCCGAAGTCAAGCAAATAAGACTTTCTCCAGAATAAAAAATATTATCAGACAAAAAAAAATCAAAGGGAGTTTAATAATTCTGATTTCAACTGTGTATGTTTATCTATACACACAAATACAAATACATTCATACATATTATGAAACATGCAAATACTGTAAGTACACACATTTATTGATTAAATAAAATTTATTATTTATTTTTTTACCATTTGAACTTTTTTTAATCTCAGTATAGGGCACTTTAAACAAAAAAAAAACTATTTTGTCGTTTTCACCTTAAATGTTTTCAAGGTTAAATCTTATAGAAAATGGAAAGAGTCACATTTTTGTACTACTGTTATTTAAGGCTTTAATTCTAAATAAATTCAGATAAAACATTGCCGTTTATAGTCAAATTGTCCTTTTATCAGTCTGTGAGATTGCCAGTGTACAATATTATTGTTTCTGGTTTAAGATTAGTTTACTTAAGGCTAGTTAAATTTTGTTTTATTATTAATTTACATTTTACCGGCTTATTTTACTTGCTTTTATGTGAATCAACGTCCATCATTTTAAACGTAATTGTTTTTGATAAACATTACTCGTTGCAATATTTCAGTTTTAAACTATAAAGAGTCACACCACTCTCATTAATTCACTGCAGAAACTGAAAGTTAAAATGGATGGCGCCTTCATGCCTCTGTTGCTGCATTGTCAATGCATATTCTTTCAGATGCCGTGAGAGCTGAATGCACTTATGAGTCATATCACCCTGATATTATCTCAGACTATAAGCACACTGCTTTTTTAGAGAATACACAGAATATTACAGCGTTGCAATCTTTTTCAATGGGATAATCAGACTAGTCATCAGAAAAGTCATTTTAAGATTTTAGTTGTATTTTGATTGCAGCTTTATACATTTAATTATTAGCTTCAATGATCTCATGAACCATCCTTTTGGAAATCCTAATGTATAAATCTTGTGAAAAACAACACAAAGTCATGATGTTATTTTCTCTCTCTCTCTCTCTCTCTCTCTCTCTCTCTGTTTTTTTTTTTTTTTTGAAAAATGTTTTTGTTCAAATTAATGGAACATGTTGTACTTTAAAATTTTGTATTAAATAAAGGTGTATAAAATTCAAAATTCTCTCTCTCATCCAGCTGCTGATAAGCTGATCAAAATATGGGGTGCTTATGATGGCAAATTTGAGAAGACGATATCTGGACACAAACTTGTGAGTTCCTTGTGTGTTTTGTTGGTGTTTCTGTAATCATTGTTTGTATTCCACAGTGTTGTTATCTTTATTCGCTATTAGTTGTTAGCTTTATTTTATTCTCCAGTCATAGTGTTGAGAGTGCTCTATAAATAAAGTTCCTTAAAAGATTTGGCTTCTCAGTGATATTTTTATGTACCAGGTTGCTTTTATGAACTGGACTTCTTTCTCCTGTAGGGCATCTCAGATGTAGCCTGGTCTTCAGACTCCAACCTCCTGGTCTCAGCTTCTGATGACAAGACCCTGAAGATCTGGGATGTGAGCTCTGTAAGTCAAGGCAAAACTGAACATTTCAAATGTAAAGTGTGAACTGTTGAAAGCAAGCAGAGTGAATAGTGACGTTATGTGCATTCAGTATAATTTTTCACATCAGTTTCATTTTGTTTTGTTATTGTTTTTTTCAACTCCAGGGGAAGTGTTTAAAGACGCTGAAGGGACACAGCAATTATGTATTTTGCTGTAATTTCAACCCCCAGTCCAACCTCATCGTATCTGGATCTGTAAGTTTGTTCACTTTACAGTTTTTCCTAATTCAGACATATATAAATATTAGAGGTGTAAATGCCTGGGCTTGGTGTTCTGCTTCATTTCACGCATAACTTATAAAGTATGTTCAACTGTGGATGGCCATGTTTGACACATGCTTCAAGTGTTCTCATTCTGTTTCTTTATCTATTCTTTTGCATTGTGGCTAAAATAGTGTTTATTAGAAAGCTTTTTTGTTAAGCATCCTCTTAGACTTACACGGACAGATACAGATGTCAAATTATCTATCTTCTTGAATATCCTTTTAAGCACAGTCAGTTATGTCTGTGAAAATGCAAAAGTAAATGCAAACTGTTGAGAGGGAAATGCATGGATATCAGTATATTGGGGTCATGCATTCTGTCATAAATTGCAGCTGTTAATCAAATAACAAAAGTCAAAATCACCCGCTGTTTGTAAGGTATTATTTGTAGTGCTATTTTTATTTTGGCTTTGAATGCTATACTTCGTTTAATCAGAATGTTCAATTATATGCATTTGTGCAATTATACTGAACGTTTAGGTGTTTTTTAATGATATTTGTTTTTAGCTTAACTGAGATTTGAAGACTTGAAGATTTGAAGGTGCTTTTCCACTACACAGTGCTGTACTGTTCGGATCGGTATTGTTTATTTTTGGAGCCTTCCCACTGCATTCCATAACTATAACTTGATACTTTTTAGTACCTCTTTAGCCGCCTTTCCACTGCACACGACATTTGGACACGACTGTCAGAATACACCCCCTTGTGGCAGTCGCACAGTATTTTCAGTGTTGTTGGGCACCATGGGGGAGACGCTGATTCTCGCAGTGTCCGAAATAGGAGTGCAAAAGCCTTTTTTCTTCATGTGTTCACCATGGTTGAATAAATGAATACTGAAACTCATAGGCCGCTAAAATGTCTATAATAATATTTTTATTACTCATTTATGAATAGAAATGTTTGGTTTTTTTAATACAGACTTTTTTTGATTAAAAAAAATAACGAAAAAAACATTTCTCATCTCGCGTGCATGGACCTGCTTGGACAACACTGAAATACATCATTTCCGAACGGCCAGTCGCATACGGTCTAGTCGCAGGAGTTCAAATATTTCAACAGATCCGCAGCTCAAACCGGATCAGAATTTCCCGCATACGGAGATGATCGGAACTCCACGCAGCTTCCGGACTACTCTCCATTGGAAATGAATGACTTCCGGTCTGTCGCTTGTCGTTTGTCATGTGCAGTGGAAAGGTGTCTTTTGGGTGAAATTCCAAGTGATTGTGTTATTACCACACCATAGCATTTACAGATTGGTGATAACTGATTGGTCAGAGGGAGTAGTCTTAACCAAAATCATTTGGACACGAGACACCAAACACTTTATATTTAAATAGACGTCAGCAGCCACTGCTGTATTTGTTCACATGACTAAATTATTTTTATATCGCTATAAGAAAAAACACCTGGAATTATGGTGTCCTAGTCATTAGAAAGAGGTCTAGATGTTCCTCTCATTTGGTATTAGAGGAGCAGATCTGACCAGGAATGAAAACTCTGTCTTAGATATAATATTCCACATTAGTTGGTATTGAACTGCAGTGGAAATGCAAGCCAAGCTATGGCAAACAATACCATACCCCAAAATAGAACAGTGACTTTTGAGTTCAGAGTTGTTGTTGTTGTTTTACTCTATTCTTTTCAATGACTCAGATTTGATGTGTATATAATACATGTTAATTATTCTCTTCAATGCAGTTTGACGAGAGTGTAAGGATTTGGGATGTTAAAACAGGAAAATGTCTGAAAACGCTTCCAGCACACTCAGACCCTGTCTCTGCGGTTCGTGCTTTTTTTAAACATATTTACTTGACCCTGATGGTTGTCTATGACATCAATTGAAGTGATTTCTTTGAATTATATATTTGTTGTTTTTCTTCTAGGTTCATTTCAACAGAGATGGCTCGTTGATTGTGTCCAGCAGTTATGATGGACTTTGGTGAGTGAACTTTGGCTGAAAAAAAAGTCAAGTGAATAATTGTTTCAGAAATGAATGACTAACAACCATATCCTCTTATCTGACTTTTAAACAGTCGTATCTGGGACACAGCATCTGGCCAGTGCCTTAAAACACTTATTGGTAAGTTGACCAGCCTTTAAAATTAGTACAAATTAGGGTTTTTGTGTAAATGGCAGTCGTTTGTGTATATAAATCTGTTCTCATTTAACATGCATGAAAAACATTAAGCCAATAAAAAAGCTAGTAAAAACAGCTGAATGTAAGGCACCTTAAATAAGCAGAAATACATTAAAAAGGCATGAACAATCATAAAATTTATACATTTGCAAATTTTCATCAGATGACGACAACCCACCAGTGTCATTTGTGAAGTTTTCTCCCAATGGCAAGTACATCCTGGCTGCCACTCTGGACAAGTAAGTCAAGGACATTTTGATATTCTAAACCTTTTACAGTATTATTTAAAAGGAAAAAGACTTTATAGTAAATTCTATTAATCCACATGCATTCCCTTTATATTTTAGTACTTTGAAGCTTTGGGACTACAGCAAAGGAAAAGTAAGTGTTTTTCAGTTGATTTGATGCATTGTTTTAATAATAAAGAGTTCTTAATCAGTGGATAACAATTAAATTTTCTTTTTTTAGTGTCTGAAAACTTACACCGGTCATAAAAATGAGAAGTACTGCATATTTGCTAATTTCTCTGTCACTGGTGGAAAGGTTTGTTGGCTCTACACTTTACTAATCCATTGCCTCCTTCAACATGCTAAGACTTGTTTTTCTACATGTGAACTGAAATGATTATAAAAGCTTACTCCTTACTTTGTAGTGGATTGTCTCTGGCTCAGAAGATAACATGGTCTATATCTGGAACCTTCAGACCAAGGAGATCGTACAGAAACTACAGGGCCACACAGGTAAGAGCAAAAGTTTAGTGAACTTAACCTAGAGCTTAAAGCCTGTCAATAGGTTAATAGGTTCAGTAAAGCACTGCTGATACAGATTTGTTGTATTTTAGTGATATTTTTAGGGATGTGCGATTAATGTTAAATAAAGTGTTTGAATGATTCACAATCATTAAAGCATGATCTTTTTATATAGTTTTTAATTTACCAACATTAAATGTAACTACAACGTAATTCAATTTAATCCAAATGCAGCACACATGAAGAGATCAAAACAGTTTAAACGTGTATTGCCTGACACCTATAATGCTGTGTTCACACCAGGGGTCTGTTATTCATACTTCGCTTAAATGATCTAAGATGATTGGTCAGATCCTGGATCTTTTAATCTTGACAACTGATCTCTGGCTAATTTGTTTCTTTAAACAAGTTCGCAAATCAGAATAAAGTGTCTGGATGAACTGATCTGAGATCGCTGCGTGTGTTGTGTGGACAGATCTATCGATTCTCAAAAACATGATCAGCAATGCAACGATTGGCTAATGGCACAGCAGCATACTGACATCATCTGATCAATATTCAATTAATAATATTCAATGTTTAACCGGAGCACCTGGAAGAAACCCATGCCAACACGGGAGAACATGCAAACACCACACAGAAATGCCAACTGACCCCGTTGAGGCTCAAACCAGCGACCTTCTTGCTGTGAGGTGACAGCGCTACTCACTGCGCCACCACGTCGCCGCTACATTATTATTTTTTTATAAAAAACAAATAAACAAAAAACAGTCAAATATTGAGCATGTTTATTACCACACAGAAATTGTACTAAAGCTGGGTCGGTAACTTAAAATACTACACGTTTATATCTAAAAAGTCCATATTAATAAATGTTTTCTTTGATCCCCTAGGGCAGAACCACCCCGTTTTTGTACTTTTATTTTGGAGGGAATATTGCATACATTTTATTTATTTATTTATTTATTTATTTATATATATATTTTACTATTTTTCCAAGTGTATATAACCTATAGGTTACTACTGTAAGAAAATATCAGCATTTGGTGCATACTTTCAGTATTACCTTTGCTTGAAATGACCCAATCTAAACCTGCTCCCGAGTAGGTTTGAGCTACCAGAACTGATGCTATGACAACAACAATGGATGAGTTTTGAAGAATGAAACAATCCTGGATCTTGTCATCATCAATAACCAACTAAAGCTAATTGAGTAATCCACATACAAAGAAAGGACCTCAGACATGCCATGCGTGACTAAATAGAACTATTCGTGCATAAATAGACGTGTGAACATTTTAAGTTTACTTGTGTTGTTCGCGTGTGAAATTCATTTCACAACAGATGCAGATTTGCGTAATGGGCGGGCCTTCTGTTTGCCCGGTGACTCTAGTTTCTTTGCTAAATGCTAAGTGGCTTCTGTTGAGAGAGTAGCTGTCCTTTACATGCTGAAAAACAGCATAGATATGTTCACCGTCATGTCAGAGTACACTATATTCTTTCAGAGGCTCACCCAGCTCTGACAGTTCCTAAACTCCTCCAGAAACTGAACCTGGATGATGGAAGCTTTCAGCGGTGCTTCCGACTGAGCCAAGCCCAGATTGATGAGCTGGTGCTGGCAGGAAGATTTCCCGTCAGGACACCAACTCCACGTGCTACGCCATAATTAAGATCCTAATTGGTTAACGTGGCGCAAATGTCCACTAAAGTTCCTATATTCCAACTCTAGCGAATCAGTCATCAAATGTGCAAAATGCTCAATCGCGCCGCTGGATGTATATTTGTGTCTTTGCATTGACTTAACATTAAAATCACTCGTGCTTGCCGCTTTCTCCACGTCAGGTGTGAACGCACCATTTTAAGTGCTTTATTTTAATGAAATTGTTTTTGTCTCTTTTAAAATTCTGTTTATTTAGATTTATTGGATTTCAATTATATATCCAGTAAATCGAGAATTTTCAAGTGATATTTTTCCACAGCTGTATATATTAATGGTATACTTTTATTTGCAGATGTGGTGATCTCAACCGCTTGTCACCCCACAGAAAACATCATCGCATCAGCAGCACTAGAAAACGACAAAACCATCAAACTTTGGAAGAGCGACTGCTAAGCCTGAAGCTTATTTTACTTTAATATTTTGTTCTTTTTTTAATTTTGTACTATTCATTTGGTGGGGGGAGGAGAGACTCGTTTTTCATTCGAAAAGTCACGCTAGGCAAAAAGACTGATGAAAGCGCCCTTCCCCAACACACCCTGTCCTAACACGGTGCCCTGTCCGTGCACTAAAACTTATCACTTTCTCTCTGCCTTGCCGCCAGCTTTTTTCATCAGTTTAAGCGTCCAGCAAAACATTGAACCAGTCTGTAAATTTAGGCAGCTTTGTTTCAACTCCACAAACCTATTAGGACAAAAAGTGTGTCATGTGTTTTTTTTTTTTTTTTTGTAGAAAGACACTTGTGTCTCCATCAGTTGTTTGCACACTTCCTGAAGCCAGCAGAGCGCCTTGGGCACATTTTAAGTGGCCATTTTAACAGAAATGTTTGAAGTATTACATTTCAATGCCTGCATTTCTAGGAGCGATTTGCAGCTTCACTCCATTATTTGGCTGAAAAAAAAGTTTCACAAACTTTGAAAACTGCTGTGAACGCCTCAAAGACTTACCTTGACTTGTACTGATGTCAAATCAAACCTCCCGTGTATCAAATGTTATCTAAATGTTTTGAACATCCACTATTTCATGTTCATTTCTGTACAGCGCACAATTGCAAATGATAAAACAGCAATTAAAATGATTCATCGTGTAATAGTTGCTAAGCTAGTTGTTTATGGTTTTCAGTGGCTTTCAGTGGCTCAATGTGGTCTAGGCAGTGCTAACAATAAAACTACTCTTTTGTTATGAAGGCTTTTTGCAGTTACACACAAAATGTATGCCAAAAGTTCACTTTATTGCTACACTTGTATCTACCTGTAACACCTGTTTATATAAGTTTTGGTGCTTTTGAGAAATAAAACTGTACAATACATCGGGATGGAGTAGCAGTTTGGTCAGAGCGTTCAGTGAAAATATTATTGGTTAAATGAAGAAGAAAAAAAATATATAACTGAACTATATGATAAAAGAAATGTCCAGTTTATAACTAACTTATGCAAGGAGGAGTGTTGCTGAGAACTGAATATGCCATAATCTTATATCTTGTGACCAAAACAGTCTCGATGTATTTAGAGCCTTGAGATGTTTTCTGTACCCGACACTCTTTGTACATACTTGCAGCTTCTCTGTTTTTCGATACGTTTACCTCTGTTCTGTGGTCTTATTAACTGTCTCAAGTAGCTGATAGTACTTCAAGCGTCGTTTGTTTTTCCTGCTTGATGTGGATGATGGTTTGGCATAAACCCATCTTCTGCATTTGGACTCTGTTCATTTGTTTTTTGGTTGAATTTCCGGTGCACTGCAGTGATGACAAGGGCCGCATGAGGAGTCGTATCTGTATTGCATTTAGTCACTTTGGACATGACCTGTGACTCAATAAAGATTTTTTTTTACCTGTGTCAGTGCAACGTCATCCATGCATTTAGATAAACCATTTTGATATGGTAAACCAGTTGTAAATATGCACGAATAGGCTTTGAAAAATGTAGTGAATATTTACTTTTCAATGAAAAATTCTCAAAGCAGTCATTGAATTAAAACAATTAAAGGTGGGAGGGCATTAAATGTTTTTAATTCATACACGTTGGATACAATTATTGGTATCCTTTAGTTCAATGGTTGTTTTCCGAGGCAAGAGATAAGGAAAATCTAAAAAAGAGGCGATTCTTCCACAAAGAATCTCCAGATCCCTCAATTTATCTGGCCCACATCAAAGCTCTTTGCTCGTTTTTTTTTTTTTTTGAAAGTTAAAAGAAACAAAGCGTTCACTTTATAAACATATCTGTATTTTCAGTGAAGATGCACCCCCAAACAAATAACCGCAATTGTGCTCATTTTGGTTCTCCAAGGAACCTTCGAACAACGTTTTCTTAGTGTAAATAATCTACAAACCTTTTCATTCTTTTAATAAAAATCGATTAATAACCTGTTTTTAACAGTGTAGAGATCTTCAAGAAATGTGTTGAAACTTCCATTCTTTTTTTCATATTGCAGAAAAAGCATACCTTGGTTCATGCTACCGAGTCTCTAATCTGGGTGAGGCACTGCGTTTGATTGATATTTATAACATGTTGTTGCCATGACAATGAACACCCTTGAATGACCGTTAGGAGTTTGAGAGAAACGAGACATTTTAAGTGCGTTTTCCGTTTAAAACCTCCGTCCTAACAGCAGCAACCGAACTAACCAATAAGAAAAAATGTCTGTAAGTTATAGATCATTATGTGTGAATAATGTTTCTTAGAGCTAGCTGTCTGTATTTTGTATGGGACATTAGCTTTTTTGTTATAAAGCTCAAGTTATCAAGCGTTATTGAACGGGAGCAATGTGATTCATTAGGCTAACGTTAGAATATTGCTATTATGTTTAGCCTAAAAGGTTATTTACTCAGAACTGATTTTTAAAAGATTAACTCAATTTAAAGTTGATTGTAGAAGCTTTTAGTGTCTAGGTTTTTGTTAGTGAACGTGTAGAGCAATATAATATGGTTCATTGTTAACCACTGAGAATGTTTAAGCCATTATTTTTTATATACAGTTGTTTATATATCAGTTGTTTTTAGGAAACCTATTAATCATTTTGCTTGCTTTGGAACATTTGTGTCAGGCCATCTCAAACCTCTGTTATTCCACTGTTTGTTCTTAAAACTTAAGGTACCTATAAGACACCAAATATATACCAAATAAATGGAGATTTAAAAATGAACGTAACTTTCAATTATCATTGTCCAGTAAGAAATGAATACTGTTACATATCTCTATAAAGGAGCTTTCAAATGTCTGTTTGTTTTGCAGGAGGAGGGGAAACAGACGCGGATTGAACCTGTGTGTAAATCTGAACTGACACAGGATACCGTAATGTCTCATAGTTGTATTGACTTGATTATTTGTATATAACTTTTGTTTGTGTGTTTAAAAGAACTTGAATGAAAAGACAGTCATACTAAGAAGAGCTCGACTAAATGCAGCAGCCAGTACTCTTATGAGATTCAGTTTTAAGGTAAACTACTACAATATCAATAGCTCCTTTATCTTGATCATTTAAGTCATCTGTCCTAATGATTTACCTGTTATCTGCTCAGGAATGCTGTTTTAGGCCAGTTACAGATGAGCCTGATTTTGAGCTAGAGGGCAGTCTGGTCCACAAAGATTCAGAGGAAGCTCAGATACTGTGTGCAGAAAAAGAAGCTAGCAGAAAAAGCAAAACCCTCTTCAGCTGCATCAACACAGCCACTCAGACAACCATAAACCCTCCAAGGGTGAGACAGCCTAAAGGTTACATTTAGCCGACTTTCATCAATTAAATATTTACATTTAAGACAGTAAGCAGATGGGTTTAGAAGATTTTTTGTGTTATGCCATACATTAACTTATGTAATGACAATAAATTGTTTTTGCAGGAAGTGGCTTGTCAAACTGTGTCCCAACCTCTTTTAGTGAACTACTCAGCTACAGCCAATCAGGTGAGAAATTAATTTAAATGGTTAGTTCACCTAAAAATGATATTAACTACTCCCCTTCATGGCATTTCAATTTTTTTGGAACACTAATTAAGATATTAAATAAAGATTTACAAAATCAGAGAACACCTTCATCATCCATAGGCAGTAACAGTCTTGAGAAGTTAAAAAACACTTGTCAAAGCATTTCATTTGCATGTTTACTATGGGCAATATGAATATTGTGTCAATGCTTCACATTTGCCATTGTAAATGTGCATCCTGACCTGACGCAAAAATTATTTTTACAGTTCTATTGGTGCAAAAAAGTTTCCTTGGAGCTTCATTTGATTACAGTTGAACTACTGAAGTTTTTGGTTGCTTTTCTGAACTTTGAACATCTTAGGACAGTTGCTGTCTATGGAAAATGAGGAAACACTTAAAGTGTATCAAAAATATCTTCATTTGAGCTCAGCAGATTAACGGAGGGGGATTGTAACAACATTAAGGGGAACTAATTATTAACAGAATTTCATTTTTTGCATGAACAACCCCTTTAAACAATTTTATATTACTATCTGCAGTAAAGGGTGTCACAGTGGCGCAATGGGTAGCATGGTCGCCTCACAGCAAGAAGGTCCCTGGTTCAAGCCCCGGCTGGGTCAGTTGGCATTTCTGTGTAGAGTTTGCATGTTCTCCCCATGTTCGCGTGGGTTTTCTACTGGTGCTCCGGTTTCCCCCTCAAGTCCAAAGAAATGCGTTATAGGTGAATTGGGTAAGCTAAATTGGCCATAGTGTATGTGTGTGCATGTGTGTTTCCCAGTGATGGATTGCAGCTGAAAAGGCATTTACTGCGTAAAACATATGGTGTATATGTTGGAGGTTTATTCCACTGTGGCGACCCCAGATTAATAAGTAATTAATACGACAACTAAGCCGAAAAGAAAATGAGTGAATGAATATCTGCAGTAAACAGGATAAATGTTAGTATGCTCTTTCTGCAGTGGGAGATCCATGACTTCTACCAAGAAGAGCTTCAGAAGCGGAAGAGCAGTGCAAAGAAGGTGATTAGACAATCAATGTCATCTGACACAATATAGCTCATATTGATCAAGAAAATAACATATCCCATTTAGTTCAGAATTGTGTTTTATTTCTTTAAACTTCATTTATTGGTCGGTTAAAGCATTCTATTTTTTTGTATTCTTGTCAGTTAAATATACTGTAGGTTAGAGATAACTAACAAAAGATGTTAGTTATGCTGTTAAAAATGAGTGCTTTGTCCTGTAGGATGAGAAAGAAAGTGAAATAGCTGAGGGAGCAGAAGGGATGCGGGGAAATCTTTCACTTCTGCGGGACTTCACTGACAAAGTGAGTAACAATAGATGAAGCTCTGTTTTTGTTTTTACAATTTTCAAGGTCATAGCAATTTACAAATAAGATTATTTTTGTTATTTTTCTCAGAATTCCATGATTCAGAAAATACACCAAATAGCCAGAAATAAAAACACGATTTTTGGTAAAATAATGTTGTGTATAATCAGGCATATTATGTTTGAACATATGCCCTGTAAAGAAAGTGGGAAAAGAGCAACAATTAGTCAAAAGTCTGCAAACTGTTTTGTTAAAATTTGTTAATTTTAGAAGAAACCCATTCTGCTTACCATGGCTGCTTTTATTTGATGAGAAATGCAGTGAAATTGTGGAATATTATTATGATTTTAAATAAATGTTTTCTTACTGAATGTAGTTTCAAATTGAATTTATTGCTGTGATTAAAAGCTGAATTTATTGTTGTGATTTTGTCATCATTACTCACAAGCTCCTACACAAATCATTATAATACGACGATTTGCTGTTCTGATCTGATCAGTTATTATTGGTACAAAATCACTTATAATGATTCAGTTATCAGTTTTTGTCTTGCTTCATAGTATCATGAAAACTGTAATACATTTTATTTTTAGTATTCTTTGATAAAAAGAATGGTCAAAATAATAGCTTATTTTTGCTGACTTTTATTACGTTATAAATACATTTGACTTGTAGTGTGGATAGGAATAAAACCGTAATGTTTGGTTTGTTAAAGTGCTGCTGAAGGGAAGATTTATAATATTACAACTTAAAATAAAAATGTATTATAATTGAAACAACAGACAATGCCTTTAAGTGGGATTGAATTGTTTGAAAAAGTGAGATAAAATGTAAAAAATCCCTCTTTTGTTTATAGGCTGATCATGACCTGGCCCTGTTAGCTACAGCGGCCAAGCTTCTAGAGTATGCGGTGAATGAAAATATAAATGGAGACATAATTGCAGGTAATTATCATAACACAGTTTCTTTTCACCTCTGCACAGTTTATTTTGGATTACGTACAAATGAATGAACAAATTTATACAACCTTTAATCCAAACCTCAGATTTCAAGCACTTTGAGGATGAAGCGGATGAATTTCGAGGAGACAAGGGGACTCTTCTCCCACTGTGGGAGTTTCAGTATAATAAAGTCAAAAGTCTCCCTGTGAGCGCCCTCTGCTGGTAAATCTCATCCTGAATCAAAACTAAATTCTGTCATATTGAATTAAAGTTAAATAAAAAGTCTTCTTTGAGTGACGTTTGTGTCTGTTTGTTTCTAGGAATAAAGAATACAATGATTTGTTCGCTGTTGGTCTTGGGTCACGTAAGTCACTCTTTTTACTTGGAGAGAAAACCTTACACAGTACCCTTCACCGATATTGGCACCCTTGATAAATAAGAACAAATATGGCTGTGAAAAAAAGTTTCTATTATTTATCCTTTTATTCTTTGGCTCAAAATATTAACAAATGAATTGAAACCAAAAACAAATTAATTACTGCTCTGATAAAAAAAAACTATAGTGGCAAACACACACAACTTTATAAAAAATATTATTTGTACTTTTATAAATACATGTGTGCCACATTATGCACACCATCATGAATTCATATATTAACAAAATATTTTATATAATCACATATACATTTTTTTAGTTTGACTAGGAAATTAATTGTGAAAATATGATAGTGTAAATATGAGCTAATGCATAGGGCAAACCCACTTACACATTCATGACAATGTAAAGTTTGAAATATAGAGGGAAAAAAAAGCTGAAAATGCAAATTGCCACTGTCAGTTTATGATTCAGCCTGGTAGAGGATCTTTGTTTCATTTCCAACTGTTTAGTTGGATCGTTTGTCAAGGAAAAATTCACAGCTGGAGAATTGCAGAAATTACCTGGGTCTTCAAGTCAGAAAGCCTCCAACAATAAAACCTGACATCATCTATTTCAGCACAAATTGTTCTAAACAGTTTTTTTAAAAAGTCTTCAGTTTTTTAAAATATATTCTGAGCAAAATGTTTAGTTTGTTCAATCATTCATTCATTCATTTTCTTTTCGGCTTAGTCTCTTTATTAATCTGGGGTCGCCACAGCGGAATGAACCGCCAACTTATCCAGAATATGTTTTACGCAGCGGATGCCCTTCCAGCTGCAACCCATCTCTTGGAAACATTCATACACACTCATTCACACACATACACTGGACAATTTAGCCTACCCAATTCACCTATAGCACATGTCTTTGAACTTGTGGGGGAAACCGGATCACCCGGAGGAAACCCACGCGACCACGAGGAGAACATGCAAACTCCACACAGAAATGCCAACTGACCCAGCCGGGGCTCGAACCAGCGATCGTGCTACCCACTACGCCACCGTGGCACCCCCAAAATGTTTAGTAATAAAGATGATTTTTTTATCTTACATGTTTAAGGGTGCCAACATTATTGAAGGCCACTGCACTGTACATGAAATCGTTTGTGACCTAAATGAGTCTGAATGGTCTCATCTTACCCGTCTAGATAAATTTAATGAACAGGAGTGTGGCATGCTTCTCTTCTACACTTGGAGGAACAACAATCACCCAGAATTCCTCTTCAACACAGAATCGGGCGTAATGTGTGTGGACATCCATGAGCAAAAGTCCCACCTGGTGGCTGTGGGTTTGTTTAATGGACATGTGTGCGTGTACGACCTGATGGCAAAGGGTGATCAGCCCATTTATAACAGTATGGCCAGCTCCGGCAAACACTCAGGCGCTGTATGGCAGGTATGGATAAGGATGAGATTATGGAGTTGTTATTAAAACTATAAATTGTATGGTTTATATAATGTAAAATACTACCATACTACAATTTTTAATTTGACTGTATACGGTTTGTGTGCAGTAATATTTCAGAACTATAAAAAAAAATATATATATATATATTATATATATATATGTGTGTGTGTGTGTGTGTGTGTGTGTGTGTGTGTGTGTGTGTGTGT
>CAIGQQ010038251.1:2852220-2868996 GCA_903798035.1 Danio albolineatus
GTGTGTGTGTGTGTGTGTGTGTGTGTGTGTGTGTGTGTGTGTGTGTGCGCGCGCGCGCGTGCATGCGTGCGTGTGTGTGTATGTATATATACAGTATGTATATTTAAAATCAAATGTTTGTGATCCTTCCAACTTTTGATCAGCAAAAAAGAAAAAGCTTTTTAAAATCTGTATTTCACAATATACTGTTATTTTAATAATACAATTAGACATTTAGACTTCAGACTTTTGGAAAGTTGCACATTTATTTAGATTTGATTTCTATTATTAAGTGCTTGAAGGATATAGTTTGTGTGTTACAGGTGAAGTGGTGGGAAGACGATTTATACGGCAACCACACTTTCTTCTCTGTGTCCGCTGATGGACGAGTGGTGTCTTGGACTGTGGGAAAGGTACACAAGTAAATATTTATGTTTTGAATGTAAAGCAGGTCATTACTTTATGAAGTTAATTGAAGCCAGTCATTTGGATTTCAGTATGAACTAGGCTTCACCGACATCATCAAGCTTCCACCGATGGACAAAGTTCCTGATGACCTTAACAATGTTATTTTCACAGGTATGAACCACTATAGCTTTGCCCTCAACACTTTAGCAGTGACTTTACTCACAATATCAGTAAATGCAACAACTGACACAGAAATCTACAATATTTCAGTAATACCTATAAGAATATCAGTGTTATTGCCACTGTCCTGCACATCAGTCATCAGCTTTCATTCACATTTACATTTATATTGTTCCATTCATCATTTCACCTGTCGAGATTGAATAATGATTACATTTTACTATTACAAATTTCGAGTTTCAGACTTTAGATTTCAAGTTCCATTTGCGTTCAGATCAGTTCACCAAGGATGATAACTATAAAAATAACTATATAATATACTATAGTTATCAACCGTTATAATAACAAATTATAATAACTATATATACTATATTTGTGCCCACACCAGCTTATGATAGCAGTCTTTTTTTTTAGCTTTTTTTATTTTTTGCATTATTCACTGCATTGCATTAATCAGCTGATGTCCTTAGCATTTTCTATGTCTAGTGCATCTGACTAGTGAATCCAGCTTATGTAATCTATCTAATCAAACTGGAAATGTAGCTACCACTGTCAGTGTAGTGGAATAAACAGAAAATCTTTTTCGCCAGTGTTTTCAAAGGAGGTAACTCGCAAATGCTAAATCTATACTGGACACTCAAGGTACTTTTATTTTTATAATTCAGTTTGTTAGCCTGGTTTTCATAGCTTCTGTGTACATTTTGATGAATTCCCATGATATAATGAATTTCTAGAAAGTTGTTTTCTTTAAAAAAAGAGAGAAAAAGAAGACCTTACATCAAAAAGTGAGCATCTCCTCAATGTTTTAAATTGTGTGAGCCATTTATATTTCAATAGATTCTGCTTGCTGTCAGATTTTGCTTGATGAAAACAAAAAGTTCAGAAAAATGATTGCAACAAAATCACTGCTGTGATCAGAACTGTTGTTTTACATTCAGAGCAATTTTTAGAACAATGTCTTTATCATTATCTTTATATTTATTGTTCTTGGTGTGAACAGACCTTTAAAATTTGAAATTGAATAAATGTGTTAAAGATATAGATATCTGCATTCATTACTGGGTTATATCCTCTTCCTCTCTCTGTTTCTAGCTGGATTGACTTTGGACTTCCATAAACAAAAGCCCTACCGTTTTCTTGTTGGTACTGAAGCTGGGAAGATTCACAAGGTCAGACATGTACTTTTACCACCAAGATCACTTTCATCAAGGTCAATCAATAAAACCAGTATTTTTTAAAGCATATGTTTGGCAGGACATATGCCTTGAGAACATCCTGCTGTCTGAAGATCTGCAGTCTTGAGTCATCACATTATTCTGTGTCTGAATCTGGCAGTGATGTCTTGTTGTGTCTGCTGTGGTTGTCTCTGTTTATATAATATCCTTGTCATCAAACAGAAAGGATGTCTTTTATTAGCTGTCTGTTTTTACACTGCTATCACAGGAGCGCAGAGAGTTTATTTCCCAGCCTGGGTTTCACTAGTATTCAAACTATTCGCTTTGACAGACTACTAGTAGTTTTGTTTCTGTGTACCACATTGTGTATGACTTTGGTTTTAAACTTTGTTTTCAGTCTAATTAACTTGCATAGATTAATTGTTCTCCTAAAGAATAAATAAACCATGTAAATTTTGATATCACATGTACTTTAAGACATGAAAATAGCGTAAATTGCTTTGTAAAGATTGTCATTACTCTGCAAAGTCTAAGAACCTCAAGTGGAGAAATAAGCAGTAGATATTTTTCATTCTTTTTCATTTCATTTTTCATTGTTCTAAACAGTTTTTTAAAAAAAGTCTTCAGTTTTTTAAAATATATTCTGAGCAAAATATTTAGTTTGTTCAATCATTCATTCATTCATTTTCTTTTCGGCCTAGTCCCTTTATTAATCTGGGGTCGCCACAGCGGAATGAACCGCCAACTTATCCTGCATATGTTTTATGCAGCAGATACCCTTCAAGCTGCAACCCATCACTGGGAAGCACTAATTCACACACATACACTACGGGCAATTTAGCTACCAATTCACCTATACCACACGTCTTTGGACTTGTGCGGAAAACCAGAGCACCCAGAGGAAACCCACGCGAACGTGGAGAACATGCAAACTTCATACAGATTATCAACTGACCCAGCCGAGGCTCGAACCAGCGACCTTCTTGCTGTGAGGCGATCGTGCTACTCATTGTGCCACCCTGGATATTTTTTTATTTGTTAATTTAACCAGTAATGTGTGTTTATTTCACAGGGCTCCACACACTACACTCGATTTATAAAGACCTATGAGGCCCATTTCAGGATGGTCAGTCGTGTGAGGTGGAATCCCTTCAATCCCAAAATTTTCATCACTTGTGGCATGGACTGGAGGGTGAACATCTGGGATGAAACAACTGAGTATGTCTTTCCCATGTATAAAAAATGAGTGTGTGCTAGTGATGTGATCCTACTGCCAGCAGAGAACTCTTGTGCTTGTTGTCTATTGAAGTTTGCTTTACTAACACAGATGTTTAAATGTAGGATAGCAGAATAATTTATTAGTAGTGTGTTCATATACTAGGTTTACAGTATAGTTTGTATTAATACCATGCAAACAAAAGTTTGGATTTCTGTTGGTAAAATCAAGCACAAATTATTTACACTAATTTACTTTCAATGGTAGAGGTATTTTGCAGTATTGTTAAATATCCAGCTCTTTCAAAGCAATTGTTCAAAAGTTACAGTAGAGATTTCGATGTAAAATAAATGCATGTATTTCAAATTTTAGGAAATGAATATGCTTAACAGGCAGTTTTAACAGGTAAATTCTATATTTTAATCTCAAAGCTCTCCAGTGGTCACCTTTGATCTGAAATCTTCAGTTATGGATGTGGCCTGGGCTCCATATTCCTCCACTGCATTTGCTGCTGTCACTGCTGATGGAAAGGTAAATTGCCATCAAACTAACTCCTCTAAGACAAACCTTCACAGATTTTTATTCAATCATTCATTTTTAAAGACAAATTTTTACATTTTTAAATAAAAATTATAATCATGGCCTTGGCCTTTGATCTTTTGTACACAACTGTGGCTTCATGAGATTTTATTATTAGTCCAGATTGTTTGATTGGGTGATTGATTGATTAATTCATTGTTTGATTGATTGATTGATTGATTGATTGATGCGTTCCCCCAAGATTTGCTGTGGCATCAGTATTAAAATGTTCTGTGGTCAGCACTTACACTATTGTCATTTCACAATGAAAACATCATATTGTAAACTCATGCAGCACAGACTGGTGATTTAGAATAAAGCCCTGTTTCTCCTTCAGCTTCACGTGTTTGACCTCAGCGTCAACAGATTTGAAGCTCTCTGCCAGCAACGAGTGGTGTCTAATAAGAGACACCTCACATGCATTGAATTCAACCCTGTCCATCCCATCATCATCGTGGGCGATGACCGCGGCCGTGTCATCAGCCTTAAGCTCTCACCCAACCTTCGCAAGAAGCCTAAGGTGAGAGATGCAGATATATACAAGCATTATTTATTGGGCTCTAGTAAAATCATATCTGTAAAGGTAAAATACTGCAGGTGAAGAGGGGTAAAAAAGTATTATCAGTTACCTACTACCCAGTTGATTGATTACATGAAGATTTGCAAAAGAATTATTATTAGTTTTCTAATGGTGAATTTATGTTTATGCAATTGAGGAATAGTTTTTTTTTTAATGTATGATTATTCAGTTATAAATTCATTGTGCAAATTTGAATACATTTCTAGGACATAAATAAATGAACATTTCTTTCTGTAAAAACCTTCAGAATAGAAATGTGTGTAGAAGTTCAGATTTATAGCTATGAATATGTATCTGTATATACAGGAGTCTTTTAACAGCATTGCAACCATCTGGTTTGTGCGTAGCTTATTGTTAAAACTGAAAAACCTGAAAAATAGCTTAGAGTGGTGTCAGGAACACAGTTTAACCGTAAAATTTGGTTTAAAAAATCAAGACATAAAATTATTTCATAGAGTGCCCATTAAAGGGTTTAAAATGGTATAAATTATACTCGTTTTTTTGTCTAAAGTGTTTTACCTTGATTGATCAATACTGTTTCAATTACTAAAATTTTACATACTGCATAGAAATATTTATTTTATCATATTTATTTTGTTTCCCTAACCTTCCTGAGTGAGGATGTGCAATCTAAGGTTTCTATAGAGCAGTATCCTTGAGTATCTCACAGAGTGGTCAGCCCTCTCAGCTCTTCATTTCTCCTCTCTTTGGCTTCACAGGAGGAGAAGGGTCAGGAGCTGTCTACTGACCCGGAAGTGGAAATTGCAAAAATGGAGAAACTGTTGACTTTGGTGAGATAGACTCAGCAGTGCGCAGGAAGGCCAGGAATACTTTAAATACAAATACACAGAAAAAAATAGAAAAATGGCAAGCTTCTTTTAGTTTGCATGTTATAATATGTATTTATTATATCTGTTACATGTTTTGACACAACTACTGGATTTTACAAAACTTAATTTGTTAGATTATTCAACATATTTTTTTTTCTGTCTGTCCTTTTTTTTTTAAACATTAGTTCTGTTTCATTTACAAAGTTTCTAAACGTTTACGTCCTTAATAAATGTTGGTAAATGTACATAATTAATATGTTTTGTTTCCATTCCTGCCATCTGAACAAACAGGTACAGTTTTCGATTTTAAATGTACACTGGATCTAATTGACAACACAAAGCCACACTCTATGACTCTACATAGAGCAAAACATGTAGCAAAACATTCCTTCTGTTTTTTTCATAAACCTTTGAATTACAGCACTGTGACTGAGGAGAGGTAACTCTGTTCACAGGTAAAGTGAATGAATCTGCTGTATATAAGTCGCAATGAAATCTATGTAAGGGTCCATCTATTAGCCCAATGACGAAGCTAACAGTATGGGTGAAAGTAAATGCATGTAAGCCTTTTAGCACATGTAAAAAGAAATATTTTTACTTATGAAAACGTATTTTAATCCGTTTCCAACTCAGAATTTAATCTGACTCCAATTTATTATAATTTGAATGCTCATACCTAAAGAGAGTTTGATTTAGCCACTAGATTATATCATATTAAGTCAGTGATTGTCAGGAAATATGAGAGTTTAAACAAGAATTTTACATTTATTTGTCAGGCAAAGATTTTCCATTCCAATTCACATAATTAAACAAGATAAGCCAATTCAGATTGTACAACAGAGTTTAAGATTAATACCTGACCATGTAGAAAGACATTGCAACATACAAGCTCTGAGACAGAGCCCAGAAACTTGTACGTTGCAACGGGGTCTCCTGGCTAGAATCCCACTGGCCTAAACAACATCGTTACCTTAAATACCCAACAGAGCATCACAGTGACCCTTGCCTAGTGTATTGATGTGTTAATCATCTCTGGAGGGGGAGCATCTGGCAGAGATTTCATCAAAGTCAAAACCAAATTCAACAAATACCAGGGAAATATTACAATGACCTTAAGACCACTTTACCAATCACACAGAGACATTTAAAATGATACCAAACATGAATATAAAGCTACAAGATACACCATATTAAAACCTTGAACATTTTATGTGACATGTAAATGGTCTACTCTGATGGAGCAAGGACATACAATCAGGAAGATAAGCTCAGGATGATTTGAATAGAACAGTTGAACAGCTGGTCTTCTGATCTTCTCAGATTAGCCGGTTCATTGTTTGAATGCCTGACCATTCTCGTGGTCTTGTCTCGTGGAATTCCATAACAATTTTCAGGGTTTATTATCATGGAGAGACATAGCCAATTCTTACATCTAAAAGTACTCTTTTTAATTTTGTATAAGTATGTATATAGTAGTGCTTTTTAAAAACCTTGTGCAATTCATTATTTAGTAAAAATTAATTTGCACTCAGAATCTTTAATAACATATCATAACTCACTCTTCCACCCTGGAAGCAACTTTTCTTCACATCTGGTCACATGGAATGCCTTTTGGGAGAGGCTATCTGCTCTGCCTTCATCCATTCGTCAATCCTTTTTCCTTTTATTAACAACACTCATCTTCCAACAATCCATTCAGTTCCCAAGGAAGGAAATCATGCAACTCCCTATATTATATTCAAATTTTAGGTTTCAAGTATGTCATGATAGAGGAAAAAAGAACAATTTTGCTTCATAGAGACCTTATGTGTTAGACACAAAAGTCATGGTCAAAATTATTGGCACTTTTGATAAATATGACCAAAGAAGGCTATAAAAGTTATTTTACAATGTTTATCATTTTATTTCTGGTTAAAAAAACTTTTGTTAAACCAATGTTTTGAATGAAAGATAAAATAATTAAACAAATCAGATTTATAATCATTCATTGTTCATATTTACAAAGGGTACCAATCATTCTGACCATAACCCCACATGCAATATTTCACTTGTCTGTTAATGGTAAAACCAAATTCCTGCATATCATATAAATGTACAAAGAGTCAAATAAATGACAACAATTCATTGCAAAGGAGCTCAAAATTGGATGGTTTAGTGCCTAGTCTCAGGAGGAGGTGAGGTGTTCGAATAAATTTAGCATCGTCCCACACCCAAATAGTGGTATTAATAGCTCTCCAGTCCTGACAGAGGAAGAACAGCTAAGCAGGAACAGGTCTGTTGTTTCTAAATATAGATCCACTGTACACTTGACTCACACTAGCTTCATTACACCCTAGGTGTTTACTAAACTCCATACTTGCGTTAACTATCTACAGTACTGTAAACAAAGCTGTAAACAAAGCACAACGCCTAATCTACAATGCTGTAAACAAACACACAATACAATACCAGCAGCATGAATTCTTTGTCCAAGTTCATTTCTTCATTTCTCATTTTGACTCATCTCTGTCCATCTCCAGTCTGCCATATGGTCACTCAGCAAGCAGTGACTGTTGTGGGAGCGGCAGGGGGAGAAGAAGATTTAGACGCACATACTAGCTGTCTCTGCTGCATGTGTTACAAGAAGCAGGCTTTCTCTACATCTTTCAGCATAGAAGCACAACATGGAGAACAGGCGGTATCTCTCTCCCTCTTTCTCTGTCATCTCTGACACCTTCTCACATTCACACCTTGTTACACCTTGGAGGAAATGTCAAGGTCTCACTTGCACTCGACCTTCCTGTACCTGTAACAGAATGTAACAGAACAGTGTTTTCCTCAGAGTTGAGCTGCTCTCAGAAAGACCTCAACAAGAGAAGAAAGGGACATCAAAGGTAAGAAAGGGGAAAATTCACCTTTGTGTGTGTGTGAATGTGTGTATGTACAGTATATGTGTGTGTGTGTATGAAAATGTTTTGTAATTAATTTCAAACTATTTAATTGAAGTTAATTTCATTTTTATATTTAGATTTATTTTTACTACAAATTGCTGCACTGAAATCGACTTGTTTTTAATACGAAAACAACATTTTTTGCTTCACTGCAAATGTTCATACAGATGTGTAAAATGCTCTAATAGCACAATTAAATTTATGCAAGACATTTAAAAACAAAAAAAGCATGGCATTGTGTAATTGTACAGTACATCAGTTAATGTAAGGCGCCACGGTGGCCTAGTTGGTAGCACGTTCGCCTCACAGCAAGAAGGTCGCTGATTCGAGCCTCGGCTGGGTCAGTTGGCATTTCTGTGTGGAGTTTGCATGTTCTCCCCGTGGTTGCGTGGGTTTCCTCCGGGTGCTCCGGTTTCCCCCACAGTCCAAAGACATGCGGTATAGGTGAATTGGGCAAGCTTAATTGTCCATAGTGTGTGTTTGTGAGTGAGTGTGTATGGATGTTTCCCAGAGATGGGTTGCAGCTGGAAGGGCATCCGCTGGGTAAAACAAATGCTGGATAAGTTGGCGGTTCATTCCGCTGTGGCGACCCCGGATTAATAAAGGGACTAAGCCGAAAAGAAAATGAATGAATGAATGAATCAGTTAATGTAGATTATAAATAACAAATAGTTACAAGTTTAAAGATTAATTCTGGCTGTGCTTTGGTCACAGGTCACCTTTCACCTCTAATAGCTCTTCGCTGCAGTCGTGTTGGATTAAGGTGTTGTGTCAGTCTGAATGCTACCCGTGGCGAGCTGCTGAACTGTAGGCAGGTGTAATGTGTCTCAGTAGGGCAGAGGGCAAGAGCAGCCACTTTCTTGTCACTAAACAGCTGGGATCTCCCTTGTCTTTCTCATACTCCATTCGTAAATTTTTACATAGAGGGCTAAAAATGTGTTTTGTGTGTGTTATATAAACCATATAATCAAACAATTACTGCTTACAATTATTAGCATTTGATATTTTTAATCAGGATTTTGTGATTACATATTTGTGTGATATTATATCGTGGTTAGTTATAACTAGGACCAGACGGAATCTGCAGACATTTTTTGCTATTTTTGCGAAGAATTTTGTTAAAAATCTGCAGATTTATGGGGAATAATTTTGGGAGTATTATAACTAAAACCTAAATATATGAAATAAAAAGTAATACCTTTTTAACTTTTATTTAATGTTTACAATGCAAATCCAATTAGATCCACTTTATTTGATAAACAAAGCAAGTCCCTCATATAAAATACCTGCTAAAAGACAGAAAATATTACTTTACAAACTGTATTGTAAATAAATCATATAAATATTTTCATATTAGTCAATATTATTACTGGAAATAATTTAAAAACTCAATAAATATAAATTGACACACATTTACACAAGTAAATAAACGGAATCGATGATGGGCTGAAAATCTGCAGAATTCTGGACGCGCAGATTCCGTGTGGGCCTAGTTATAACTCATTAGAATATCATAGACACACTTTTTAGGCTCAATTCATTCTTTCTTTCTTTCTTTCTTTTCTTTTTTTCTTTCTTTTTTCTTTCTTTCTTTCCTTCTTTCTTTCTCTCTTTTATTTTGTAAGAAGTTTTTAGGTTAAAAAGTCAACAAAATTACTTATGCACATTGATGCATCCCCATGTACCTTTTTAAACTGGACCACTGTAGGCAAAATGTATATTTGTGTAAGATAACCAAAAGAATTTGCTGACCACTTCATAATGTGTGTGTGTGTGTGTGTGGTAGGAGATGTGTGGTCAAAGAACTGACATCGAGCTGCTTCTCAAGCAGTCACAAACAGAACTGCTGTGGATTCAGCGACAACTGTCAATCATAGCAGCACGAGATGCCAGTCATGCCCGGTCTCAAAAAAAGGTAAGTAATTCTGTTTCACTTAAGCTCGAAAGATTAACTTACACCGCGCAGGCAAACACCAACAAACAAGTTCGCTGTTGTAATTAGAATGTTGTGAAATAATTACCGTCATGTTCATAGTACCCCAACAATTGCCATGCACAATAATTAAACAATTAATTAAATGATCCTTCTCAAGGCTATACAGTAAAGGCATTTACATGTAGGGTTTATCTGGTCCCTAGTCAGATTATGCCAGGGTTTGTTGCTGTTTGATGGAAATTCATATTATACTGCTCAGACATTCCACAATCCAACAAACATTCATGTTTTCTGACCAACTACAACAGACACTGGGTAACACAAAGATCTAAGAAATTCCAGCAGACGTGTTTGTTGGCATTTGACTGTGTGGTGTGAATAGGCCATAACATTCTAATAGTCTTATATCCACCTTTTTCCAACTCCCCATGTTCTTTGCATGAGTTATAGGAATAACATCTATTAAACTGTAAACAAACACTGAAGAAACACATGAGCACAATTAGGTGGCATTATTCTCTTCCAGTGGTGTAAAGTAACAAATTACAAATGCTCAAATTACTGTAGTTGAGTGGTTTTCATCAGGAATTGTTCTTTACTATTGGTACTTTACTAAGTAATTTAAAAAATGTGTATTTTTAGTTCTGTATCGCTATTTTCCTGCATTGAAAATTCCCATTACTCGAGAACTTTTTAAAAGAGCTACTTTTATTATTTTTTAAGAGTTTTCACCTTTATTGGATAGGATAGTTGCAGGAATTGACAGGAAAGCATGGGAAGCATAGAGAGGGGTAGGATCGTCGTAGGACCACGAGACAGAATCGAACTCGGGTCGCCGTGAGCACCGGAGTGCATGTGTCGATGCACTAACCACTACACCACTGGCGCTGACTGAAAGGGCTACTTTAACCCATACTTTGAGTATTTATTTATTAGTATTTAGAACATATACGTTTACTCTATTACACTACATGCTTTGGCAAGTAAAGGTACTTTTGCTTGAGAATGATTTTTCCCTACTCTTTCCACACCTGTTCTCCTCACAGTTTACCCATCGAATATTAAAAGGAAACTTTTTACAATTAACAAATTACTTTCAGCTGACCATGAATAACCTGATGTCTTTCTGCTGGAGTATTATGGGCAAGATCTCCCATAATACTCCATAGATTTCCTCTACTCCAGGAAATACAAAGAGAAGTAATGAAGGAACAAAACACAGTAAACTCAAAAGAGCTTTGGTCACTGAAATGCTTCTGATACTAATGTCAGATTAAAAGACCAAGCAAATAATTATTTTTATGACACATAAATATAAAGCACAAAGTGTACCTCTCTCTCTAACTCCACCACAAATATGGAGTATTTGCAGCACAGCCATAGTTATCAAAATAATAACTTTCAGTTCATTTGAATAGAAGTTACACAAACTAGCTAGTCCTACAAAGAATTTGTGAAAATATCATTTTATTAACATTTTAACTAATAATGACAACTATATTAATACAAACCAACAAACAATGCTTTTTTTTAAATAATAAAAAGACAAAAATAACAATTAATAAAAAAGAAAAAAGAAAATCTCAAATAAACAAATAAATGGATAAATAGATGAATTAGAAAATAATAATAGCAACAATAATAAATTAATAATAATAATAAATTAGTAAATGAATAAATAAATAAATTCAGATATGACATGGCAAACATGGCATAAAAGTTTTAGTAATAACGATTGCTCTTGTACACAAGGTGGCGCCATCTTGCTATATTTACAGTTACACAGTCCAACATCCTCCTCTACCAATCAGAGTAAACGAACCAGCACTATTGGCTATGCCAGCCAATGAAGAGGGCCTTTGTGTCATGTGAGGAAATGACAGGTGATGCATGCAGACAGAGGGTGTGGTTGCAGTGCATTGTCCTATCAGGATCATCTTGGAAGTGCAGGCCTGGTCTCCTCCCTTGAGAATAGACATGGCATCTTAAACTGACGCATTTGTAGAGGACTGCCCCAGTGCAGGGGGATGGGGAGGAGAGGGAAGAGGCCAGGCCGCACTACAGGAGCAGCTGGGGTTGCTTGGCAACAGAGCAGAGGAGACTGTAACACATTCTGTATTGGGAATCTGTTTCCATTTTTTTTAGTCTCCAACGAGACCTGTTTCCTCAGCGCAAAGAGTGGCTAATGGCCAGGATGTGCCTAGCACGCTGTCTACGTAATCCCTCTTAATACCTCTGTGTGCATTAAAATCTGATGTAACTGTGATATGAGACGGTGAACTTAATTTCCCCTCGTCTTGCGGGATGAATGGGATGGAACGGCCCTGTTTTTCTCCTCTGTTCCATGAGATAACGCAAATCACAGAAGGGCAAGATAGCAATGTGTTTCCAGGTGGCATAAGGAGAACTGGATTGATTGCATAAAAACAGAGATAATGAAAGTAGAGGACACTCGGACTGATTACTATGAGACAAAGTCGCCATATTTAATTTTTCACAAATCAACATGATGCTGTGAGGGACAGACATGTAGCCTGTCTTAGGTTCGTTTGCCACTTCTGGGTTTATTGCAGCGTAGCCCTTGAAACACTGTAATGTTTAGCAAAATAAACAGTCTTATTGTCAAATGTGAAATATATAAATTCTGTCTCTACCTAAAAGTCTGTGTGAAATCAAAATGTACAATATTTAATTTGCTATTGCACTTTGTTATTGTTTAGGCGAACAATTCATTCATAATCCACTGACAAAAAGTTTGTTTTGCTAATCTTCAATCAAACTATGTCCATTTGCTTTTTGGAGTGCCAGTCCTTCTCTTTCTTGGTTTAACGTCTCATCTGAAAGACAGCACTCACTGAGCAGTACGCAGTCCCCATCAATGTACTGGGGCATTAGGTCCCACACATACCACGCCCACTGCTGCTCTCACTAACTCCACTTCTGGAAGCAATCTAGCGTTTCCACGTGGGCTCCCATCTAGGTACTGACCACGTGCAGCCCTGCTTAGCTTCAGTGGGTGACCATGTGAGAGTTGCAGAGAGCTAGCTGCTGGCTTAACTCACCATATTTTTAACCACACTGTTAACTTACCATTAGTTTGCTATGAGGGAATGATGCTGAAAAAGAAAGGCCTTCCCCATATTTATTATCCCATTTCAATTGGAATTTCACCAACATCGTAAAATAAATGTCTCACTTCCAAGGACTGCCACTCAAAATGCAGAAACAAATGGTCAGACTTTTTTTTTTTAGTGTATAAACTTGCAAGGATTAATTGTTCAGCTAAAATTAGCAATGCGCTTTAGCAAAACAAACATTGTACATTTGATTTCAAGCATAGATTTATCATAATACTTAGGAAACAGATAACCAAAATACTACAATTCATATCTAAAAATAAGCAAATAATTAACACGTTCCCTAAAACCCCCTGATATTGACTATTAAACCTGAGTATGTATAATCTCGCAAAACATAATAGCATTTGTGAACGCCTGTCTTATTACAAAAATACTACTAATAGCAACACTGCAAATGATGCATTGAACTCGCTCTTGCAGCAAGAGAAATCCATGCGTGAAAAGGCGAATGATTTACACATCAGTGATGGGAGTGGCTCTACACTTCACTGCTCTCCATGTGTGAGTGTGCAAGTGTAGGATAGAGAGAGAAAGCCTGTGTGTGCATACTGTATGAGAACAGGAGAGTGCACCGGGAGCATGCGCATTGACTGTGTGTGTGTGTGTGTGTGTGTGTGTGTGTGTGAGGATGGAGAGAGAAAGGGAACAAGAAAGGGTACGCATCGTTCTGTCGCACCACTCCTAGAGAGCCTGGAGACGCTCTCACACTGTCTGTCTCGTGTTCCAGCTCAGGGCTTCTGCAGGGACACACACACACGCATGAGCACAGAGCCACGCACAATACACACACCGCAGACGTGTCGTCACTGCCACTCCTGGCAGCTGGTGATATAGCGGAGCGGGAGCACCAGGGAGGAGAAACAGCGGTGGAAGCGGCTAGTGTTAAGGTACAGTGCACACACAGATCACGTTTGATATGAATGAGATCAGCACTGTAGCAAAGCGAATGTGTGTGTAATGTCGCGCTGTTATGCCTACGTGTCGCCCCTCCTTGGCTCAGAATGGAGTGCACGCTGGTTCGTTCCAGCTCTGGAATACTGCAAAGCGAGACAAGAGAGCATCCTACAGGATATGGCATGATCCAGATGTGCAGAGAGACCTGGCGGCATCTGGAGTCAGGTGGTGGATTGTGGTAAAGGCTTGTTGCTTAGTCCTCTACAGGAAGTTCAGAGGATGTAAGCACACGGAGGATAGGAGTTAATCTTTGGGGAGTTCACATATTTATTTGTGGGCATTTCTGGATATGGCTAGTCAAGGTCATGTTTTTGTGGTTGTAAATATGTGGATAGTTGACAAATAGGGAGTGAAAAAAAATCTTATTTTGTAAAATACCGTCTTTGAAGAATTGTTTTGTATTGACTGAGTTTTGAAGTCTGATTTTGGTGTAAATATAAGGCGTTACTATCTTTATCAGTTCTTTCATAGTTTAAATTTTTTTTTATTGAATTGTATTGGCACAGGGTGACACGGTGGCGCAGTAGGTAGAGCTGTCGCCTCACAGCAAGAAGATCGCTGGTTCGAGTCTTGGCTGGGTCAGTTGGCATTTTTGTGTGGAGTTTGCATGTTCTCCCCGTGGTCGTGTGGGTTTCCACCGGGTGCTCCGGTTTCCCCCACAAGTCCAAAGACATGCAGTACAGTTGAATTGGGTAAGCTAAATTGTCCGTAGTGTATGTGTGTGAATGAGTATGTGTATGGATGTTTCCCAGAGATGGGTTGTGGCTGGAAGGGCATCCGCTGCATAAAACAAGTGCTGGATAAGTTGGCGGTTCATTCCGCTGTGGCGACCCCAGATTAATAAAGGGACTAAGCCGACAAGAAAAAGAATGCACTGGCATAGTGGCTCAGCGGTTAGCACTGTTGCCTAACAGCAAGAAGGTCGCTGGTTTGTGTCCCGGTTGGGCCAGTTAGCACGTCTGTTTGCAGTTTACATGTTCTTGCATGGGTTTCCTCCTGGTGCTCCAGTTTCCCCCCACAGTCCAAAGACGTGCAGTACAGGTGAATTGAACCAACTAAATTGGCCATAGTGCATGAGTGCATGTGTGAATGTGAGAGTGTATGGGTGTTTTCCACTACTGGGCTGAAAGGGCATCCGCTGAATAAAACATATGCTGGAATAGTTGGTGGTTCCACTGTGGTGACCCCTGATAAATTAGGGACTAAGCCAAAGGAAAATGAATGAATGAATGAATAAACTGTGAAATGTCCTATGATGTGACATAGCAAAAATGAAGAAAAACAACTCTTAATAATGTACATATACAGTGAGAGGGATTTATATTCACTGGTTGGACACTTCTCTTCAAATAGTGCTTTTTATTTTATATGTATTTAGTAGTAATCTTTTTCTTCATGACTTGTTGGACATTTTCAATAAATAGGAGTGTCACACCAAAGGACAACAAAACTTAATTTTATAGTGGTTCCAGAAAAGTTTAATATGTGAACATTTCTGAGACCACAACTTAACATTTACACATCATGGGCTTCACAGGGGGCTTCAGTCACATGATCTTAAATGGGTCCTTCAACCAATTAAAGTTATGGAATTATCCATTCAAAATGAGCATGTAGGGTCACACCAGAAAACATGGTTTTCAGTGGCAAAATTGATCAAAGTAAAAGTGCTCCTGGGGTGTTTATTAATGATTACAAATTTCTAATGTAATTAGTAAACAAATTTCTAAAAGCTGTAATTTTTTTGATCTATGCTTGAGACAGTCACACCACTGGACAGTTTTGAGATTTGGCTCAAAAATTTTAATTAAATATAACACAGCAGGTCCTTGACCTTTTACAGCAGTTTAAATGATGACAATGCTAATTATATTATTTTTGTCATGTGTGACAATGAAAATGCAATGTCAGGTTAAAAACCATATACGTTGTGTCATGCGTTAGGTGTCCATGTGCAGTCATCACGGTCCCAGAGTAGATGGTGCACAACTGGAGCGAGAGGTCTTTCTTTAGTTAATTTTTCAAATGAATCCTGCCACTATGAAGGTCTGTTGGTGAATGGATCTTTCTAGAGTTGACAGTCTGCTTGATGTGTTGGTCTAATGGCTTATTAGCTCCTTCCATCCTTGTTACAGGACTTTTGACATGTTATAAATGATAAGTTGGATATATTGGGCATTGTGGTTAGCCAGTCTGTGTTCCCGTGGCTCTGCTGGCTCTGGTTGGGTTGATACTGATGGGGCAGTAGGTTTACTGGCTGTGACTGAGTCTGCTAATGTAGTGTATCATGCAAACCAGCTGGAGACCTGGCACACACACGACTGTGTGATTGGTAGTATTACCATTCTGATACAACAGACTGTTTTCTGAGATTATGTAAGATCCCTCAGTAAAATCCACACAGACACACATCCACACACAAAACAGACGCAAAAGCTTTGAAACACACATTAGAGGCCTTCGTGTGATTGGCAACTGTTGTGTTTTTGGCAATGGCTCTATAGACCAAAAGGTTGGCAGTTGATTTGAGAGTTTAAGGCTTAATCGTATTTGTGTCTCATAATTAATGATGCTATATTTGATCCACCAACTGTACTGTAATCAGTTCTGGCGAACACACAAAAAGTGAAATATCGCGCTTTTTAAATTTCTCTTTAAATTTTAAACTTCATAATGTTTCTTCATTTATGCTTTTTATTTTAAAATTAAGGAGTATTACTATATATTTTAAAAGCTTTGAAATGTCAAATATTATGAGATACATAAGACCGGTTGGTTTTAAAATATAAGATAATATTTTTTTGCTTTTAAAGTAACTATTATTATGTTATTCACAGGGTTTATTTAAAGGGATAGTTCACACAGATCA
>CAIGQQ010038251.1:2869396-2888677 GCA_903798035.1 Danio albolineatus
ATATATATATATATATAATGTTTTTGTCTAGGATGCACTTTTATGTTATTGTTATATTTGAGTGTTTGTGTATTGGTTCTACTCGAGAGCAGCTTTATATTCTCTAAATCATTTGAACAGATCATTTGAACAGGTGTTGCTTTGACATATTAAATAAATGTATTTTATATGCAGTAGCAAATTAACTAATGCTTTGTGGAAGCACCAGACAAGACCCTTCTTGCCAGCAGCATGCATCTGAAGTGCATCAACAAGTGGAAATAATCCATAATTTATATACCAATAGTTTAGTAGAGCTGATAATAACATTAAAATAACCCTTTATCGACCAGAACCAACATGGCTGGCAATATACTATGCATACTGAAATATTTGAATTGTATACTTCATAAGGCACTGAGCAATCTCAGAGTGTGTAAACAAAGTATAAGTAAAAGTTCTCAGCATCTAAGCATTTTGTGAATTTTCACTGGTATTCCTTGAGAGTAACCGTGAGTAGAGTAATGGATGTGGTCTAGGTTTGGGAACAGATCTCTTTCAAGGCAGTTCAGCTTCATTAACAGTGCCAGTATTCCTTTCAGCAATGCACAGTTGGCAAGAACATGAGAAAAGGGGGAACAACAAGCAAACACTTGATGGTCTGAGTGTTATTCTTTGCATTCTGAATGTTACCAGTTAAATTTATAAGTAACGCTTATGTTTTTAAGTTACAACCTGTACTAAAACAGTAAATCAAGATTAAACTAAGAAAAATCTGAACGATGTTGGACTGTTTTAGATCATATTTATTGAATCATTGGCAGTTTGTTAGTCTAGGTACAACACACCATGAACATACCAGTTCATCTGTTTGTTCCTGAGTGATCTGTGTTAGGCTAAATCATGGGTCAATGAGAAATACAGTTCCAGGGTTTATAAATAGTTCTTAATGCTGTTTATTTATATGTAGTAATAAACTTAAAAGCTAAATTGTAATTATTGTTTCATTTACATGCACAGTGAACTGTCTAATTTTGACACAATTACCAAAACTATGACAACTTCAAACAGGTTGATCCCTCTGTCCTACCACAAGCGTACATCCCTGTAGGATAAGTCAACTACTTGCAAAGGTGTCACAGAGCCACTGTACATTAAGGGATAGTTCAGCTAAAAAAATAAAATCTGTTATCATTCACTCACCCTTCATTTGTTCAAAACCTGATTGAGTTTCTTTTTTCTGTTGGAAACAAAAGGAATTCCCTATCATGGAAGTTAATGGGTAATATTTTAGTATTTTTTTTCTAAACATCTTCTTTAGTGTTCAACAGATGAAATAAATTTATAAAGGTTTAAAACAACACAAGGGAGAGTAAATGGTGAGGTTATCTCTTTTTAGGGTGAATTATAACTTTAAATGGTACTTATAGTTGACTTTTCTGAAAAAAAAAGGTACTAATTTCATCTTTAACATGCAGTATGATGCTTTCTCGGTTCACTCTCAAAGTTTGCTTAGTAAGTCACTGTCCTGTCTGCCCTCTTCCTCTGCAGCTGAAGCAGGAGGCCCAGCCGTTGCACCCGGCCTCTCATACAGCCCACCATGTCAATCGCTGCCGCTTCCTAGAGGACAAGAACAGAGCTCTTAAACTAGAGCTAGCAGCACTCAGACAGCTGAAACAGCAGCACAGATTCCTGGTAAGTGTGCTTGTGGTGTGTTATCGTTGCTTAGTTTGCTTAGTTTTTTTTTTTTTTTTGGCAGACTTGTGGACTTGAGTATGTTGTCTGAGACTGCTTTGCTCTGGTGTACAGTGTAATGAGTGAAAGCAACAGCTGTTCTCTATAAGGTAAAATGGACAGGAAGTTGCAGAATCGTCTACTGTGTTCCAAATGGTATGATGCTGGAGCTGTTGCCCTGGCAACAAGCCCACTGGTGAGGGTGGACAGGTTGGTAATGGAAAGCTGACAGACCATAATAATGGCTTTTGTTACAAGCCTCAGTTGCAAGAGATCAATTTCGTCCCGCTGAACGGAGATGGGAAGTGACATGCACAAATTTAACTGAGCTTGAACACCGCTGAGAAAGTTTGATGTCTGTAACAAACTTTACTGTACAGTACTAGACGTGAAGCACTTGCAGTGAGGTTTTTAGAAGGAAGGTTCAGCTGAAAATGAGATCCTTACATTGTCCCAAACCTCTATGACATCCTTTCTTGCAACTGAAATATAATCTTCCTTACACAGAGGCAGATCATGGTTGCAAACCATTTTTTGTACAGAACTTGAGCATTGGTCTGATTCACTCAAATGACTACCTGTGACTATTTGTGAACTTTGTTAACCGATTCATTGAAAATATCAGAATAATATTTGTTCTCAAACTTGTAATCATGGGCGGTGGCTCAGTGGTTAACACTTTTGCCTCACAGCAAGATGGTCGCTGGTTCTGACTCGGTCAGTTGGTGTTTCTGTGTGGAGTAGGCATGTTCTCCCTGTGTTTGTGTGGGTTTCCTCCAGATGCTCCAGTTTCCCCCACAGTCCAAAGACATGCGCTATAGGTGAATTGGGTAAACATAATTTGCCATAATGTGTGAGTGCGTGTGTGAATGTGAGAGTGTATGGATGTTTTCCATTGCTGGGTTGCGTTTGGAAGGCCATCTGCTTTGTAAAACATATGCTGGAATGGTTGGCGGTTTGATCCACTGTGGTTATCAGGTGGTTTGACCCTGATAAATAAAAGACTAAGCTGAAGGAAAATGAATGAATGAATGAACTTGACATTACTTGTTGTTATATGAACTCTGCAAGGAGAGCTTGTTGGATGCCAGGGTTTGCTGCTGACTCAATTATTTAATATTGTAAGAATGTTTTTTGCAGTAAGTGTCAAAATATAAAGAGCCTTATTTATTTGTATCAAAATTTGATGTTATATGACATACGATGTCTTGAAATATGTAAGTCATATGGACAAACTGAATGAAACTATTATGATGCCTTTTTTGGGTGTGTCATTTTGATGCAGCATTTTGGAGCGTGATTTAAAGCCGTGTTTACTTTTATTTTACAGAAGAATTGGCCAGATTTTAAAATCTCATCTATTGTATACACAAAAAAAGAACTGGTTTTGGAATGACATCAGTGTGAAAAGGAATAAAATGACAATTTCCCTTTTAAGGCTTTGCACTTTAAACCTGTAGTTTAAAGTAGTTCAAGTCACATTTAGTTACTAAACTGAAAGCAATGATTACAACACCAACTAGCCACATAGGTCTGCATGAGTATCAAAAGTACACTACTAATATTGCAGTTTTTTTTCTTTATTTGCTTTGAGGATGTATTCATTCAAACAAACTTTCGTACTAAACTTATACTGCAGTCAAATCATCTGTCCTGTTTTATTTCAAGCATGCCTCAAGTTGTTTAATTGAAACAGAGAGAAGGCAACATCAAGTCTGCCAAGGCTGGCATTGATTCAGATTCTAAACGATCACACCTCTTCATTTATTAGCTTCAGTTGTGATAGTAACTAGGCGAATGTGCCGTGGCAGTCGTTGCAGTGTGAGTCCTGTGGCAGGTTGCCAGGCGACTGCCTCTGATGGACAGTGCAGAGAGTGAACCTGTGGTGAGGAATGACCTTCTGTCTCTAGAGGAAGTGTCTCACGTCTGCCGCTGCTTAGGAACCACCCACCCCATCTCAACGTCAACGCTTGTCCTGTGGTGAAGGCACTGCCATGCAGTGTTTCCTTTGAAATATTTTCCAGCTGTGGAGACCAATGTCCACCAAGTATTGTATCTCTGCAAGAAAGTAACGGGAGGTTCCAAATCGGTGGGAGAGGCTAAAACAGCTGCATTTTTTACCTTGTTGTGTGATTATGTGGCTCACATGGTTGGGTTTAGGGGTGGGGTCTAGTCAGGTAAGCGGGATCATTTACAATTCATGACTTTGAAACACTCACAAAAAAATGTTTTGCTCTGCCGAGGCTCTCATTTGCATAGGGTGCAAATTGTGCATTGACCTCGCACCCTAGGCTAGAACTATATATGTACTTTGGTGGCTCCACTTGATGCATTGCATTCCATTTAGCAGTCTAAACTAGTTAATCTAATTACTAAACCTTTAAAAGTTCAAGAATGAACAAATTGGCACCAATGTGTTTAAAGTAAAGTAAAAAAATAATAATAATACAACAAATTCAAGCATAATCTGTATTATTATACAGTAACTGTCATACAAAACCTTAAGTGCATCCCAAATTGCTAAGTTATGCACTGTACTACTCCATTTTGTTGTAATAAATTTATCAAGTAGTTGTGTAAGTAAGTGCCATTTAAATACACAGATGATGCGCTTATTCAACCGATAAACAGAAGTGTTGAATATTTGTGCAATCAGTGTTCACAACTTTACTTGTTTAGTGAAAGGGGAGCAGCTGTTGGCCACTGAGGTTGGATTTCTTGCTTTTTTTTTTATTATTCAAGCGAAATTCTCCTATGTATGTGATTATGCTACCTGCTAATGGTGAATGTTTGGTAGTTTATTTAACTAATTTGGCGACTGTTAAATCTTAAATGGGAAAAGGGTTGAAGTTAAAAAAACCCATTAGTGTTTCATTTGAGATGACTCTAATCTCATACACTACATGGTTGAGTATATAAGTGCATAGTGTATAGTATGCAGTGGTGGAAAGCGTATTGAAAAATCATACTCAGGTAAAAGTACCATTACTTGCCCAAAAATGTAGTGCAAGTAGAGTAAAAGTATCTGAAGTAAATATTACTCAAAGTATGAGTAAAAAGTAGACCTTTAAAAACATTCTCAAGAGTAGTGAGTAGTGAGTATTACGCTGTGAAAAGTTGATGCGTTTACAGAATGGTACATTTACATATTTCTGCACAAACAACATGTGGTGTATTTAGGGATCTTCCTATTTTCGTTCGTTCCTTCCAACCTTTCTTCAATTTCCCTCCTTCCTTCCTTCCTTCCTTCCTTCGTTCGTTCGTTCATATTTTTGTTCCTTCCTACATTGTCCTTTTGTTCATCCATTCATTTGTTCATTCCTTCCTTCATTTGTTCGCTCATTATTCTTTCATATTTTGGTTCCTTCATTAGGTTCTTTGTTCATTCATTCGTTCGTTTTCCTTCTTTCCGTCCTTGAATCATTCCTTCATTTATTTAGTTCTTCGATCCTTCCTTCCATTTCATTGTTCTGTCCTTTCATTTGTGCCTTCCTTCCATTCTTCATTCGTTCCATTTAGTGATAGTTTAAGGCTGTTTGGTGATTTCAGTCATCATACAGTCGACATCCATCAGTTTAAGTGACATGCAGTCTATAAAAAGTCTCTGGATCATTGCGTGTACAGATTTTGGACATCTTCTTGGACATTTTTAATGTTTCCAAAAGGTTTGCTGCATTTATAAAGCGCCCATGTCTTGAGGCTGTTCAGTATGATGCGATATACTTTCTATGTGTGATTTAATTGGACAGGAATCACAGGACTGATTTTTCAACTTTAAACAATGACCATAGACAAGAAAGAAATAAAGTAGTGACTGCTGGCTGAAGGAAAGTAGTGGAGTAAAAGTACAGATACTGCACTAAACATGTACTCAAGGGAAAGTAAAAGTACACATTTATAAAACTACTCAGTAATTTACAATTCCTGAGAAAAACTAGTCAATTACAGCAGTTTGAGTATTTGTAATCAGTTACTTTACACCACTGATAGTGTGCCATTTTAAAAAGCAAATATTGACTTCACTCAAGCCACAGAAAGATAAAAAAATGTACTAAAAGATGCACTAAACACAATCTTCATGCCTAGGGTGAAGTTATACACGATAAAAAGGAAAATATTATGTAATTTAACTGAGAGTTTTGTGAGTTACACTGTATGTTTCTGACAGAATACAAATAGCTAATGGCGCTGCCAATTCGGAGTGTTTTTGGTGTGGTGACCCACCATGACTGAAGGAATGTAACAAAAACGCTACCATAGAAAAGCCTGTTTAGTGTAATTGGTTTCTTGATAATAACATAAGTATTATGACAAAAGCAATTAATATAGAGTAATGATGGTCTGGAGAGAGGCGCATCTAATTAGCTGAACCAAAACACATTTTAACAGTACATTGTGTTTTCTGTAAGAATGTGTCCAATCCAGAAAAGAGACGGTTATAATGGAAGGGTTGGGCCCTGGCTTGGGTTGCCATGTCCTCTAATAGAATTAGACTCAGACAGTGATCTTTTAGCAAGGCCGTGCTGCTCACTTAACTGTATTTTCCTCTCCATTGCATCGACCGCTGGAGTCATTTGGAGCAGGAGGTCCACTCCATTCTAGATCCTTGTCTTAGAAGTTAGAGCGGGGCAGGAAGCAAAAGCTCCAGCCGAATTTATCATTAATTCTGATTGTTTGTTGTAATTTAGGGTGATTTGCGTAATTCTTGAATGTAGGTATTTCTTAGGGTAATAACATAGCGAATGTAAGTCAAATTTGGCATTAGAAAGAATTTTTTATAATATTAATTAGAAAAATATTATAGCAATAACAATTATCATTTGTATTTAAATTATAATTATTATGAAATCTTATAAATATAGATATAGCAATTCTCACAATTTGTTCCTGCTTTAAATTAATTAATGCGGATTTATGGACTTTAAATAAAATGTTGTTTTAATGATTTTCCAGTTTTAAAAAAATCAAGAATGCTTTTTGAAATTGGACGACTAAATATTACATGGCGGCAAAGGAAATATTATTTTTTTTTAAATGATGTGTAATGAGCATCTAACATCTCATGAAAATTTTACATATATTATTTTTAAATAAACAACATATAAAATCTAGACAAAGGTTCTTCATTAAATTACAGTTTTGTTAATCACATGCCTAATTTCTTAAAACCCACAACATTATGTGGAAGTCATATATTATGAGCATGATTGGCCGTGGGGAATAATATTGTGACCTCAGTTTTCTCAAAGCAATTTTCACAATTGATTTCTGCATGCCAGTTGCCAAAACAGAATGAATCACTGCCCGTAAAGTAAAACCTGGGATTAATATTTATTCCTCTGGTGCTTGTAAATTCCCATCTTTAGAGTCGTGATTCTGTGTGGAAGGGAGTGTACAAACAACAAAACTCCTTGAGGGAAAATGTTCGGTTTAGTTTCTGGAGCGAACACCCTCTGCTATATATCATCGAAACATCCCAAAGAGACACTGCATTCATATTAACTTCGCTTTAGTGGGGTTATTTTTCTTTATTCAAGAAGGCGCTTTACTCGAATGTGCATAATTATATTTTGGATATATTTGGTGTTTTGTCCACAGAAAGAATGCATTTTAAATCTGTCATTAAATAGATATTTCACATCAAAAAAAGTTCTGCAATCATTTACTTAACCTAAAGTTGTTTCAAACCAGTATGTATTTCTTCTGCTGAATGAAAAATGACCCACTAAGATGGGATACACATTCCCATTTATTTTCAACTTCTGTCCTTTTTTTCTTTGCGGAAAGGGTGTAATTTAAGAGGTGTCTATTTACAGTATGGGCTATTACTACATATACACGAATATTATTGGCATTCTTTTAATAATAACAGTAAACATTAGTTAAGTGTTGAATGAATTAAAAGAAAAAAATACACAATCATATATAGTAAACTGTTTATTTAAAGCTTTTGATTTAGAATATGCAACATAGTAAATGTAAAAATGAGTTTAGATCAAGGTTTCATGGAATCAATATTGAATTGACCACATTTAAAAAAAAAAGATGAATCAAAAATATATATTATTTAATAAAATCAGATCTATATACTTTTTCTGACCTTTTGATTTAATATTTTAATATAAGATTGTACAGTGTACATAAAAGATGCAAAGGAGACAATGGAAATTGCCACTTGTTTTCACTCTAAGCTGAACTAAACTGAAACAACTTGAGTGTAACAATTAAAAATGGTAGCAGAACGTTTTTACATTTTTAAAATGCCATTTTTGAAACTTCAAACTATGACTTTATTATTTTATTTCCATTAAATAATGTTGTATTGTTCACATTAGTAAATACATTAACTAATGAAACCTCATTATGAAGTGTCACCTATACTGCATTCCCTGAAACAGTATTTTGGATTATATACAATAATTTTGTTAAATAGAATCAGAATCAGAAAGAGCTTTATTGCCAGGTATGTTCACACATACAAGGAATTTGTTTTCATGACAGAGCTTCTACAGTGCAACAGAATTACAGAGACAGGACAAAAGACAGATAATAAATATTTTCAAAAAATAGAAGTAAGTGTTAAATGCAAATATACAAATGTACAAGTGTATGTGCAGGTAAATTACTATATACAACATTATATGTGCAGCTGTTACAGTATGTGCAAATTGGCATGTAAGGTGTGTTATTAAATAAGTGTATGTGTGTTTAAAAAGTGTATTGCAAGTAGTGATGTTTGTTCCACGATTGTTATCATCAAGTGTTCATGAGATGGATTGCCTGTGGGAAGAAACTGTTTCTGTGTCGGGCTGTTCTGGTGCGCAGTGCTATGTAGCGTCGACCAGAAGGTAACAGTTCAAAGAGGCAGTGTGCTGGGTGTGAGGGGTCCAGAGTGATTTTGGCAGCCCTTCTGCTCGCTCTGGATAAGTACAGTTCTTGGACAGTAGGGAGGGTTGTACCAATGATTCGCTCAGCAGTCCGAACTATTCGACGTAGTCTTCGAAGGTCAGATTTGGTAGCTGAGCTAAACCAGACAGTTATTGAAGTGCAGATGACTGATTCAATGATGGAGGTGTAGAACTGTTTCAGCAGCTCCTTTGGGAGGTTGAACTTCCTCAGCTGACGAAGAAAGTACAGCCTTTGTTGAGCAGGGGTTTCTCCTGAAGTCCACTATCATCTCCACTGTTTTGAGCGTGTTCAGCTCCAGGTTGGTGTGACTGCACCAGATAGCCAGCTCCCAAATAGTTTTTATAACATACATTTTTTCCCTAGGGCTTCACAGTGGCGCAGTGGGTAGCACAATTGCCCCACAGCAAGAAGGACGCTGGTTCGAGCCTTGGCTGGGTCAGTTGGCATTTCTGTGAGAAGTTTACATGTTCTCCCTGTCTTCGCGTAGGTTTCCTCCGGGTGCTCTGGTTTCCCCCACAAGTCCAAAGACATGCGTTTGTCTGTTAGTATCTCTACAAATATTTTATTATTCCATTTCTGTAATGCATACACACTCCCTTTAACTGGAAATCTATATAGGCCACCTTCATACATATGGAAACCCACAATTTCATCTGCGCTTTAGAAGCGTTGTGGTATGGTGCTTGGTATCCATTACAGTCAGAGCTTTATTTCTATGCGGTGTGTAAACCTTACTCTTACAGCAATCTAAAAGCCACATCCTGCATCATTTTATACCTAGTCATGTTTGCAAGTAGTTGTATCAGTCTGACTGCAGGGTTTCTCAGATATGGGACTCCCTTAAAGCATTGCTGATTACAGCAGACAGCGAAGGAAAGAGGCTGTACTGAAGTAACATGAGCCTATGTACATGTGCCTTTCTGTGTGTTAGAGTGGTGAATTTGATTTTGCTTTGTTAACAAGATAAAACAGAAATTGTCATTTAAAATAAAAGGACTATATAGATTGGAATAAGAAATCTTAAATCTCTTCAATACAGATGTTTTTTTTAAGTTTAAATATTATTAGAACATTATATTAATGTATTTCCCAGAGATGGGTTGCGGCTGGAAGGGCATCCGCTGCGTAAAAAATATGCTGGATAAGTTGGCGGTTGATCGCTGTGGCGACCCCGGATTAATAAAGGGACTAAGCCGACAAGAAAATGAATGAATGAATTATATTAATGTATTATTTTATTCATACTTTGATTTATAATATTATATTCAAAAAGCACATTTAATAATAATAAAAATAATTACATAGTACAATACTTTGTTTACATTTATTTATAATATTTTGGCTCATATTTTCATATGAAAACAAATGTAATAGTAGTCTTGCTATATTGGTAAAACTGTACAAAAAATTAAATATTTTTAATTTAAGGAAAATTAAATTGAATAGAATCAAAAGTAAATTCATGACTGTTATTCACTATTGTTTATTAAGTTTAGTTAACCAAAAATGACAATAAGAATTTACTCACCAACAAGTCCATCTGAACTTCTGCAGAGCGCAGTATATTTTGAAAATTGGAAATCTATGGTTACCAGCATTTCTCAAAGTATGCTGCTACTGCTACTATTGGATTAATTTCATTTAAACAATGAAAACATTAGATAACACATTAGACATTAAAACTATAAAAAATAAAATATTACATGACACTTTAGTTTGCATATTTATTACTTCTGACTTTTGCATCAAAAAACTGAAAATTTACCAAATCTTTGAGTTAAAAAAAACACTAAAAAAGATATTTTAAAGAAATCTGGAAACCTGTAACCATATACTTTCATAGTATTTGTTTTTCCTACACTGTAAAAAATAAAAAGTTGAGTTAACTTAAAATGTTAAAGCAACTGGCTGCAAATAAATTTTGAGTTTATTAAGCTTCAATGGTTGAAGTTGTGCTAAATTAATTGTTTTAAGTTGACCGAAAAGGTTGGTTTAAGTCAAGTATACTGTACAGAATAATTTGGCACAGCTTCAAACACTGAAGCTTAATAAACTCAGAATTTCTTTGCAGCCGGTTGCTTTAACTCAACTTTTTATTTTTCGAAGATATGGAGAAATCAAAATTTAAAGTCTCCTCAACTGAATTTTTTTACTTTCATTGAACAAACAGTTCCAAACATGCAGCTAAATCATTTTTGTGAGTAAATTCAACTCTGAGCTCAAAAATATGTCCACATAACTTACAATTTTAAACTGAGTGAACAATTTGTAAGTTTTTACAGTGTACTGGAAGTCAACAGTTACAGGTTTTCAAATTTCTTTAAAATGTCTTATCTCAACTGAAGAAAGAAAATCAAACTTTAGGGTAAAAAGTAAAGGTAGTTATTGGCGCAGTTAAGTTTAGATATAAGATTAAGGGAAATGAATATAGTCACCCTCAATAGGTCTTCTACTAGTTAAAAGTGACAACTGTTCCCCATTCTAAACTGTTACCAAATGTTAGACTATAGATACAGTACATGCCGTAAAAGCATTCTCAGAATTTAATAATTCATATTAAATTATATCCGGCGTGATATCAATGAAAAAGAAACCCATTTCAAACCATCTTTGGTGCTGATCCCTGTTGATGAGGATGTGGAGTACATAAACATGTTAAAGATAATTCCCAATTAGCTCCACTTCTTCTCTGAGCCTCTTCACTCCTGCATTGAGGTTTGGTACCGGCAGGGAGGGGTTTAATGGTTTTAGGAGTTGCCACCCACTCAACAGCCTATTTCCATCATTTCCCCTCCCACTTTCTCTCTCCTCCACCCGCACTCAGCATCAGTCACTCAGGGAGGGGATGGAGGGCAGAGTGTAGCGTATGGTGGGGGAGCAGTGTGCCTCTGCTTCTGCAGCATGAAGCAGGCCTTGTACAGAGAGAAGAAGAGCGAGAAAGAGGGAGAGAGAGAGAGAGAGAGAGAGCTGCCGTTACCGCTGCTTGACATTTGCACGCCCAGAGGAAGCAAGACTGAGAAGGAGAGCAAGACTGCAGAAGGAAAAGGATAGACTATTTTTTTGAGGAGGTTTATAAGGCGTTTGGATCTGAGAACCGAGACGGTAAATATTTCCTCTTCTCATTTCTTCTCTTGCTACAATTCTCGGCTTTCTATCACTTTCCTTCCTCTGCCTGCAGCTTGACTGTGGGGATTCCAGTGTGCATTTCTGCATGAGGAGCTGTGCAGCATAGTAAATCCTCCCTCTCTCTCTCTCTCTCTCTTGGTGTGCATGCTCATATCTGGCCATTGCCTCACTTCATACATCATGTATTTTCATGCTTTTAGATGCATGATGAAGGATGATGCAAGAAGGCAAGGTTTTGTGTGATTTTTCTGAAGCGTGATGTCAGATCAGACACGTATGCATCATCAAACATGTGTCATCTGCTCTTTAATGTGCGGATGCATTCCGTTGCTTTTTTGCATTTCCATGAATTGAAAGCGAGCAGACGGGAGGTTTTTTTAAACTCTGATTTTAGGTTTTGTGCTTTGATAGGTTGTCCAGGGTCAGACTTTTTAACCTAGGCTGTCAGTCGCCTCACTGCATCTGACCGGTTGTCATGGTTACAGTGAATCCTCCGCCTTAGCTGAGTGACACTTGGTGTTCAATAGTTATTGACTTATTTAAAAATACCCCACGCCCTGCGCTCTCCTGGTCTTCCTACAGACATGGTTTTTGAGTTCACTCAGACAGTGATGTAAATGAGTGTTTGTAACAGATGTCAATCAGCATGTCTCTTTGTAGGTTCACTACCTCTTAAAGCTGGACGTTGTTATGTGCATAGTTAGAGCAAGACCCATAATCATCTTTTTAATGGACATCATTAGTATTGCTTTGTATATTCCCTTTGGAAATGTAAATCTTAATGTAAGGTCCTCTGTCTTCGTCTTAATTAAGTGGCCCTTAGCTTCAGGACATTTACAAGAGTTATCATGCAAAGAAGGGCTTTCTAATACATTAAGCTAGCGAACGTTCAAAGTCAGGATGTTCTCTATGCCTTGAGTCTGAGCCAGATTCGTCACTGTTTCTTTTTTCGGATGATGGCGAAACAGGCTTAAATGACGGTATTATAATACCCTGCTAACAAGTCATCTTGAGCTGCCTCAAAATGCGTGATGCCGTCAAAGCGATTCAGAGGGCTGTTTTTTAGTGAGATGCACAGAAATGTCACAAGAAATAATCAAACTGAATAGAAATCTGTATGAAAAATGAAAATGAGCAAGCATTTTTGGACTCTGGTTCCACCATCTTTAAGTCAATGTTTGTTTGTGTTATTTCTATGTTTGACATAATGATTGAGGTTAAAACAAACTCAGGCTATCTTTATGTTTTATTTAATGACAGAAAATATATCAGTCATTTTTTGAAACTGGTACATGTCTTTACAAAAGTTGTTGCTAACAAATGGCTAATTGGAACTAAAGTTTATCTGGGACTTTGGACACGATTTCAATTAGCAGGTAAACTCATGTGCTCATTCCTGCAGTTTTATTGTCTTGTTGTTTTTATACTCTTGCTAAAATTTTTCAACTTTGAAGATGTACCAGATTGAAACAGTTGTTGAAAACTTTTGGTGGTGGTGATGCTGAAGTCATGATTGTAGTGTATAGATTTTTTAATTCTGGAGGTTGTTTTTAGGCTTGTATTTATTTATGATTTTAAATGTATTTAATTGATTTAAATTATTTTGATGAACAAAATATGCAAAAACCTTTGGAGGTCACTGATATTATGTTATATTCTGCAAGCTAATAGGGAAAATATTGGCAGTTTGTTGTGGTAACTTTCTGGTCTAGCCTCTTGGAAAATAATTAACTTGCATTTCATCAACAAGTACATTGATTTAGGATTATATTTATAACTGTAGAAGGGGTTACATCAGGGGTGTCCAAACTCGGTCCTGAAAGGCTGGTGTTCTGGAGAGTTTAGCTCTAACCCTAATCAAACACACCTGAACAAGCTAATAAAGCTCTAATGCCACAGTCACACTAGAGTTTGTCCATGCAATATTCTGTTGTGTGGCGCTGCGAAAAGGGGCAGGATTAAACAAGATGAGGTCACACTTTATTTTGATGGTCCATTTGTTGAATTTAAGTTACATTGCAACTAATTCTCAATAGATTATAATTAGACTGTTAGGTTGGAGTTAAGGTTGGGGTTAGGGTTAGTGTAAGTTGACATGTACTTGCAAAGTTACTTATAGTCAGTTAAATGTCTGTTGAATGTCTGCATCAACAGATATTAAGCAGACAGTCCACTAATACTCAAATGGACCATCAAAATAAAGTGTTACCCAAGATGATTAGACATTAAAAAAAGCGAGTGATTGGCCCATGGTTTCATTTTCTGTCCAGAGAGGTCATGTTGTGATCTTCGATTGGTCTCACGCAATCACATGATGCGATTACGCAGGTCAGAGTTCACCAAGCTTGAACTTTCCAACGCAGTAAATTGCGAAACTTGTCACACGAGCTTGCGTTTCCAGTCTGACACATTTGCATGCGTATGAATGGAAGTCTATAGGGAGAAAAGTGCAGTGTTACCGCAGTTTCACTGGATATACTAGAAACCTCAGGCAGGTGTGTTGAACTAAGTTGGAGCTTAACTCAACAGGACACCAGCTCTCCAGGACCGAGTTTGGAAACCTTGGTTTACATGCTTGATTGTTCACCCAGTAATTTGTAAATTTTGTTCACCAAGTTTTGTAAATTTTCTTACTATTGTTTACCCCCAAATTTTAAGACCTTTTAAAGCTATTTAAACAACCCTACTGTTTTATTACATACAGTGAGTTTCAGAAACATGTGGGGGGAGTAAATTATGATATAATTTTCTTATTTTTTTCGTCAACTGCGCATTAAAGTTTACACAGAGCCTGAATTCAATTTACAGAATGACATACTAACCAACTCAGTCTTGAGACAGCAAGATATTGAACCAAGAATTCATTAGTCACCATGTTGACATCTTGGTCACTGTAGCATCATTATCACACCCCATGCATATCTCTGGGGTTCGCAGGAGGAAGCTTCCACCACTACACATGGGAAAGCCCAGAAGAAACAGTGATAGTACAGTGATCACGTTTCTCTATGGCGTTTGACGCTGAGCTTGGTGAAATTAGTATTTACTCATACCTTTTACCTGCTCTCTGTACTTTATACTCACGTCACACCTCTTTCCTCTCTCTCTTCTCAAATGCACTGAATAGTAACCAGTGTCCTTTCATGTGTGGTGTGTGCCAGGCACACAGCACATGCCTATTTTGAATTCCCAAGCAGTATCCCTGTAGTCCCGCACTTCAGAGATTAACACTGGAAATGTGTAGGAGAGAGCTATGAATAGTACTGCATCTCCCAAGAAACCTCTTTTCACAAACACGGACACCCTCCAATACACCAATGCCTCCATTCTGCATTGGCAAGGTGGAGGACCAGTTGAGTATTTGAATAAAAGATACTGCTTTTAAATGATATAGGAAATATTTACTTTTTTGTTTACTGTAATAGTAAAGTTGCATTTTAGGTGTATAAAACCTGGAGTGAAAAATATTAATTTAATTCCAACACAGGCTCACAGTGAAAACATAGCCCTTTATACATTTCTGGAAATTGCAAATTATGTAGTCAGAAGTACGTATGACTGCATTTTGTCTTTAAAGTGAACGCTAAGGGCGGTATGACGGTGCTCTTTTTCACGTTGACCAGCTGACCACTTACCTCCATGTGGATGACTTTCCCGATGTTACCAGTTTGTCCAGTTAGCTCGCCATGTACGTCGGCATGCTTGAGACGCAAAGAGGAGCTGACCATGATGACAGGGTTTAAGTCAGGCAAAAAATAATTCCAAAAAGCTGGTACGACAAAAACAGAAGTAAATAGCAGAGTAAGAATGTAGTAAAATCTGAAAATGTGGTTAAAATAAGGTGAGGGCTTTTCTTTTTCTGGATTGCTTTTAAAACTGTTGGTTGGGTTTAGGGAAGTGGGTGTTTTGGGTTAATCGGTCCCTTTCGAAAACACTATTGTTTAGGTTTAGGGAAGGAGGAGGGTGGGTCAATCGATCGGTCAGTCAGTCGGTCAGTCGACAGTGCTCTCTGGTGAATTTATGTGAGAACAGCAGGCCCGAATGGCACTCGAGAGAGACATTTGAGATCTGAAAAAGCGTACACAGCGGCCTCTGGTGGATTCGCGATCCTTCTGGGACGTATTTGGTGCTCTCAAGAAATGTATATAGTGGTACGTTTTCAGAATGAGCCTGGGTTGTTTAATTTTACATCAGTCCAGCCTTCAAACAATACTTTTTTTGCCAGAAATACATCAATGAACATTTATTATATCATATTGTCTGTGAACTTTTTTGGGGGGTGGAAATCAAAATATGCTGTTATTTTGTGTTTCTTTTAATGCAAATAAGCTGCTGCTCCATGCCCTCATACCTTTACAACTTGTGCACTGGACAGAATCATACAAAAAATGTGTGTGCATTTTGAAGCCTTGTCTGTTTAAACTCCTTAAATGCAGTTTAATGAGCTCCTACCCATAAACAAGAATTGCATTCAATCATGCACCTGTAAGTCGTATTTATTTAAGGATTCTGTTTATAATATTGAGTTTATGTTTTTGGCTTTTTGCACTGGCTAACGTTGAATAAGCGAACTCTTAAGGTTTAGTGTACAGTGATCATAATGTAAAGAAAGCACATCGCATGGATGTGACCTATTTTTCAGCCTCATTCACTTGTGGGATTTGATTTGTGATAAAGAAGATGAAAACCTGAAACCCGAGATTTCCTTCCCAATGCGATGCACTTCCTTCCTGGAAGATGTACCACGTCATGGTGATTCCTTTCAGGGTGTACAGTTCCACATGAGCTGTTCTGTATTTCCAGTCATGAAATGTCTTCAATGTGGAGGGAGTTTGGCGTGCCCTCTGAGTTCTGCTTAAACAATGAATAGTGAATGAGTTCCAAACAGGCGGCTCATTTTTACGCTTAACATACTACCTGGATGAGTAGGTTTCTATAGCAACCTCAGAGTCCCCTCCCCCACTGTAAAACACACATGCACGCAATGCATACGGCTTGACTGCTCTTTCTGACTTAACAGAGGTGATGCTGTCATTTTTGCCAGATGAGCAACACGAGGATTTACAGTGCAGTGATAATAGCACAGATAAATCATCAGCATTTTTTTTGTTGATCTCATTTAATGGGAGGTGTTGTCCTGGTATAATGAGGTTGGATTGGGTGAAAAAGCCCTCGGTTTAGCAAAGCTCAGCTGTGTAACATGTTGACACAGATGAAATGGTTGTTACTTCCACACCACTAGGTTTGAGCTCCCAGCTGTTCCTTCTCTGCCCCCGTCTCAAGAGACCTAATGCTTCACGTTGCTGATTTAAAAAATCACTCTGTTGGGCGTCAAACACTCTCACACGCATGCAGACATCTCTTTCTGGCTCACCAAAGTACATTCTTTATGCTAAATGCCCTTTCTGACACTGTTCACAAAGTAATAGTGCTGTCCAATGACTGTGCTGGGATTGGCCCAAGATGCTGTCTATAATCTGCAGAGGATTGGGAGAGCTCATCTCATATTGCCTTTGTTTCAGAATTTTAAATGGCGATTAATAAGCATGTAATGGAGATAATAGACTATACTCCACGTTCGAGACAAGGTTGGGCATGATTAAATTAACCCACTTCAGAGGTCAGTGAGTTTTACAAATCTCATTGGCCACACGATGTCATCATCACACAACCATAGCGTTTTGTGTTTGTGTTGGTTATGGCAAAAAGCGAAATAAAAATAATAGAAAAATGATACTTTTTGCTTTGTTTCATAAATAGCTTGTAAAAAGGAATTTAATTATAGTTTTAATTATATGTCAAATCTAATGTTAGCGTTAATGTTAACCTAATGTTAAATGTTAACCCAAAGAATAAATAACTTTTTTTCCTACATGAAATCAAAATTTACAGTGCTTCAAAAGTTCAAACAATTAGCTGATGATTGATCGTAAAGCATGTTTGCCATGCTGTCCCGGTAGAGAGCTCTGAGCTCATAAGGCCCTCGAGCCCGGTGCTCCCTCCCATTTGTAGGGCGAGAGGGAAGTTTGAGCTCAGGTAGATCTCGTGAACTCTCCTGCTTATTTATGGCTAATGACAAATTAGGGATTGCTATGGGGAGACATACTGCTGATTAAGAGCTCATCAATGGTGCCAATTTGGTTTGGTCAATTCACCTATGTTGCATGTCTTTGGACTGTCGGAGGAGAACCTGAGGGAAACCCACACAAGCACGGGGAGAACATTTAAACTACGCACAGAAATGTTAACTGGCCTTTGTAAAGATTTGAAACTCTTAAAACTCTTAGTGAGTTAGGAATCATCCGATTAAGGTGAATAATGAATCCATGCAAGTTATTCCACTGATTTTAAATTTTTTATTAAAAATTTTTTTTAGTAATCTTCAATTTAAAATCTGACCATTTGCTTCCAGCTTTGAAGTGGTGGCCCTTCTGTTGATGTCAACCTGAGGGCTTCCATAGCAACTGTATGTTAATATCCTTAACTATGTCTCTATTAACATTAGTTTGCTATGATGAGCAAAAGAAACCCCAGCCTTCATTCATTCATTTTCTTTTCGGCTTAGTCCCTTTATTAATCCGGGGTCACCACAGCGCAATGAACCGCCAGAAACCCCAGCCTTCTACTGAATATTACGTTTGAAATACATCAATATACAGAAGTCTCAGCAACTTCCGATTCACACAAACTTTAAAGTGGTGTTCAGATGCTATTATTTGCAGTTGGGAAAATCCAAATTCCGAGCTTTCTGAAACACAGCATTAGCTAAGGTAATAGTAGTGGTTATATCTGATCTGTGTTATTTCTGCACCACTTGTGTAGTCTTCAAATCGGTTTATCAAACATGTTTGTTTTAAACATAAGGTGCTTTCATGTAAGTGACATTTTAGGCATATTTAGTGAGGTGCAAAAAGGATTGTTGTTAGTAGTGTTAAGATGTATATACTGTATAACACATGGAACTTATACATGTTTTGTGTTGTTCTTTGTCACAAATTCATATGATCGATCAAATGAAATCTGCAATGTGAACTTTCTAACCTCTTGAGTGCAAATTCCTATTGAAATAACTGGTGTCAGCACTGGTTGCAGGAGCAAGCCAGATTTGAGGCAGGATCTGTTACAGCAGAGAGTCTTTATTCAATAAGGCTTAAACAAAACAAAACATTATTGCACACTGAGAAAGAAAGAGAAACAGCAGAATTGATTCAGCCAATCTCAACATGAACAAACAAACTGACCTGAAGTACAGGGCTTAAAAATCTGGATTAAATGAGTCACTAAATAAGACACAGGTGTTCACAATCAATCAAGCAAAAGGAAACCATAGAAACCAGATCAAATGGAAACACAAACCTACTTTGGAAGTGCAAATGCAAATCCAAATAACAAAATCAAACATGACTTGAATGTGTGAGTAAAAACGTATATTGTATGTGTATGTAGAGTATATATATACACATACAATATACGTTATACTCTACATACACATTTTTTTTTTTTTTTTTTTTTTTTTTTTTTTTTTTTTTTTTT
>CAIGQQ010038251.1:2889077-2905512 GCA_903798035.1 Danio albolineatus
ACATATGAAGAGTTTCGTTGCAAAACGCGATAAACGCCATTTTTTGACATTTGGATTTTATGATTGGAAATTACTGTTCAGAAGCTCCTTAATCTATGCGTGAACTGCTGCCATTAACACAATTTAAGAATGAACATTTTAGGGCCACTACAAAATGCCTTTTTTCACAAAACGCGATATCCGCCAGACCAGTTTCTTTGCAAAATGCGATATAACAGTTGTATAACTGTTACTTATTCCATGGTCTGTTGAAATTCTTGATTCTGATTGGCTGGTGGGTGTGGTATATTTCGTTGAAACGCACAGGTAGTTCCAGTCAGTTTTGATCACAGTTGGAAATAAATGCGCTTCTCCCAAACGTTTTTAGTTACTATAGCAACTTGCTTGTGCTGCGCTTGAAATCAATGAGGGCTTTCAATGGCGGACGGAAAAATCTCAAAATTAGGAAAATACTCATAAACTATCCTACAAAATCAATTTTTAAGAGTTTTTCAAGCGAGAATATAGTTATTTTAAAGTCAAATCGGCAGTTTGTGTGCATGGATAGCGCGTCTTTAAAAATTTGGAAGCTCCAGGCGGTCAGCGGCAGCTCCGCAAACGGCTCCCCCTGAGGGAAGCTTCACGTTGGTCAGACCATCTGAAGACCCGCGGCTGGATCTAATCTCCTGCATCTCTGTTGTTAAATCGGGATATATAATTAATCTTTTGGTGTATGTAGCGGTCAGTCTCTGGACATTTGAACCTATATAATTTGTTCTCAGGTGTTTTTGACCGATCGCAAGTAAGTTTCATAATTAATTTATGACCGTAAATATCGCACTGATCCTGCGTGTTTGGCTGATTGCTTTTGTTTTAAAGAAGATCAATAAAGCAGAATGTTCTCCTACCTGTCCTGGTATGTTCTTTCATTATGCAAACTTTACCTATATTTAACAGCAGAGATTTTGGCTGCTTCAAAGATTCTAGAATACACTTTCTTGTCAAGACAAAGCCAATATACAGATCCTCCCTCGTCAGAGAAGCAGTAGAAAGTTGACAAAAGAAACGTGTCTGAGAATGTGTTATTTATACACCTGTGATCGGACTAATCTTATATTAGCAGATATAAAAAGGCACGTGCGCTCTCTCTCCCTCTCTCTGTCTGCTGCCTGTCAGCCTGTCACAGCTGATTCAGTGGAGGGACTAGAAAATCGATCATGTAAAAACGGACAAAAATTCGGACAAATATTGCGCTGCAAACAGCAAAACTATTTTAAACTTATGCCTACCTTGGCAAATGACCATGGAATAAGCGGGAAAATCAACGGCTTGACGCTGCGCGGGAAAATCAACGGCTTGACGCTGCGCGTCGTGTGGTCCTTAGCCTCCACGTCGTGCATTAAAATCCTTTAACGCACGGCAAACCGTTGATTATCCCTTACATATACAACAGCAATATGCGCGAGCTCAGCATCGCCTGGGAGGACAGTCACCGCCGGCGAAGTGCCCCGATTTTGCTTATTGATTTAACGATAATATCAAAACTAATAAACATATGTTTTTAAAAAGAGGATTCTCTAGGCTAACTAAAAAAATGTTTAATTGTTTATACTGTAGGCGAGCTGTCAGTCACGTATGCTACGTTACTGATCAACAGCTGTCTGTCAGTCAGAGTCAAAGCTTTAGAGTCAAGCTAACCTTATGGATTTCGATGATGGTCATTCCAGACGGAGCCGGTCATTCCAGCTGCATGATGATGATGATAATAATAATAATAATAATAATAATAATAATAACAATAGCTTATTTGACGGGAGGAGGCAAGCTTGTGTCCGCGGACAGGAACAGGACACAACAGGAACTGTGCCATCGCGGCTCCGCCCGCTCAGATCATACAGGTTTGGTTTTCAGCAGCGGTGTGAAGGAGCGTCCACTCTTTCTGTAACAAGCTACAAGTCGTTTATTTAACTAACTTAATCTTACTTATCTATATTATAACTTATCACGATAAGTCCAAAGCTGTTCAAGGATGGTTGAAACGATAAACATCCTGCAGTTTGTTTGCTCTGACATCTCAGCCGGTATGTTGTTATTCGACCTTTTCATTATGGCACTGCCCTGGATTACTGGCACACGCCATAGTCACATTATGTTTATTATGGCATTATGTTTTTGAATATTATGAATATTTACCATCTATTGATAATTTATTGTTAACTTTCCCACTTATGATCCAAAAGATTTCTTCAAATGCCACAGTGAAGCCTGCTTAAAGCCACTGGTGCCCCAGCCAAAATAAATAAATAAATAAATATGTTATATTGTCTACGTTCTGGCCAAAACCAACTCAGAATCTTATTATTATTAATCAATCTTTGTATATACTTTTCCATATATTTATGATGTATTGTTTTTTTTTTAACCAATTGAAGATGTTTGACAATGTTACATTAAAAATGTTGCATTTTGGCATGCTTTTTGACTTATTTATGAACTATTTATGGACATACAATTCAATTTTAAAAAAATCCTGGATTTGAAGAATATGTGTCCCTGGCCTTCACTGAGCTCAAGTAATAGTTTAATGTACAAAAATTGTGAGGAAATTTGACTGTTGATGTCTTAAATAAAAATGTCAAATTACCAACTTTTCTCAGAATGGATATATCTCATTATGCAACGAAACTCTTCATATATATATTTAATTGCAGTCCTTTTGGGTGAATTCATCTTTCAAATATTCTGTCTCAAAATATCTACTTGAATCCTTTCCGGTAAATCAGTTATCATTGGTCATGTCTCTTTATTCTTCTTCTTTATCTTTCTAGGAGTCTGAGGTCAACGAGCGGAGGAAAAGGTGTCAAGTCCTTGAGAGAGAAGTGAAGAACAAGACGTTAGCATGTAAGACTTTGGTGAGTACAAGCTACTAACATAATGTCATGGTTGATAATGTCAGACACTACATGAGTCTTTTTTTATTCTCCTTGTTTTAGCTGGATCTCTTGTAAATTCTTTCTAGGAATCCATGTCTTTGCCAAAGATTTCATTGCTCTTGACAAAACACATCCAATGCTGTTCTTCAAAAACACATTAGGCTTTGACAAGTTTACTTAAAAATAAAAAAAGCCTACTACCAAATATCCAACTGATATTTTTTCAGTATCTCTGTTTTTTCCTTTTCCCCTTTTTTGAAAGTAATACAACCCAAAAAATACTGGGTTACTGTTACTCATAGTTGGGTCAAATATGGACAACCCCATTGCTGGGTTAATTTTTAAATGAAATTTAAGTGACACTTTTTAACACAAGGGCTGGGTTTGTCCATAATTGACTCATAATTGATTCATAATTGAATGTTTTGAATGATTACTGAAATTTAGACATTTCATTGGATGATTAATCAGCTTCCAGTATTCAGATTTAAAGTGTGTTTAGTCATTTTACAGTCGATCTTGAATTTCAAATACATTATTTATTCATTAGTTGAATAGAATTTTTTGTTGCAGGCTTTTTGACGTTGTGACAATATGAATCCTTCTGGATGAGCTGCAAAACATCTTGTCTTCTATAAGAAAGGCATAGGTTTTTAAATGTCTGGTTTGACAAGTGTAAAGGGCACATAAGACATCCAGCATCTGGTTGGTATGAATGAAGCGACTACACACCGCCTCATTAGTGGAGATCCTGTGGGTGTTAATGGGAAAGCACAGGAATAGCACGTCGGATCCTGAAACACATGCTCCTTGGTGGCAAATGCTCCGATGTGCTTTTAAGATTAACTGAGAAACATCTTTATCTTTTTATGTCAACTTTGTTGATTTGATAATGTCGCTCAAAACCCTTGTGTTGCAATTAAAGTAGCAGCGCTAGCCCAACAGTTGATTTACTCTAATAATTTTTATGAGCTGGGGGGCGTTAATTAGTGTGCTTCATGAGATGCCTGTTTTGCGACTTGTAGATGACATGTCGAGAGGTCACAGAGATAGTTACTCTGAATAACAAACAGCTGTCTAATTGGATCAAATCTTTCTAATGAGCATTTTTCCATCATTGCGTGGCAAATGTCTAAACTGCTGTGTTTGTTTATTGCCGTATATACATTAGTGCAAAGACAGGCTAAGGGAGGACGCGCTTTCTCTCTGACCTCCTGTAGCTGTCATTGCCACCACCTGCTCTCAGCAGGAGAGAAACCCTGAGCTTTCACAGCAGGATCAGAGGCTAAGATTTCTGTTTATAACAGGTACAGACTGGAGATGTCACTTAAGATTGCACATCTGCCATTATGACCTGCATATTGAAGGGACGGTTAACCTAAAACTGAAAATTCTCTCATTATTTACTTACCCTTCACTTGTCACAAACCTGTTTGAAATTCAATCTTCTCTTGAAGACAAAATAACATATTTAAACACTTTTGGGAGCTGGTAATCATTGGCTTTCATAGTAATTGTTTTTTTTTCTGTTATAGATATTATCGGTTACTGGTTTTTAACATTCTTTAAAACATCTAGAACTAGGACGCTTGAAAAGGTTTGGAACTATTTGAGTGTGAGTAAATAGTACCTTTTCACTAACTATTATTTTTAAGAGTTTAATGTAAAAAAAACAACAACAACAATAAAAAGCATGAACAGAACAAACTCTTCTTAGTAAGAATGTTTGTAAGTCTATTTAAAACATATTTTGGTCGTTTTTGGTGGGTTTTTAAAAAAGATTGTGTAGTTTGGATTATCATGGCTTTGTCACCTTTCCTTCATATATGTTTGATAAACAAATGTTAACATTAAATTAATGTAGCATACAAAATAAATGATCTAATTTTGTTATTCTCAGTATCAATATGTTTTTGTGTATGTGTGTTCTGTACATTGTGTTTACTTTTATTAAATATATATTTTTGGAAAATTGTTTTGAGGCATTAAAATAAGTTGAAAAATTAAATAAAAATAAGAAAAATTGAAAGTAAAAAGAGGGGCGCCACGGTGGTGCAGTGAGTAGCACGTTCGCCTCACAGCAAGAAGGTCGCTGGTTCGAGCCTCGGCTGGGTCAGTTGGCATTTCTGTGTGGAGTTTGCATGTTCTCCCCGTGATTGCGTGGGTTTCCTCCAGGTGCTCCGGTTTCCCCCACAAGTCCAAAGACATGCGGTACAGGTGAATTGGGTAGGCTAAATTGTCCGTATAGTGTATGTGTGTGAATGAGAATGTATGGATGTTTCCCAGAGATGGGTTGCGGCTGGAAGGGCATCCGCTGCGTAAAACAAATGCTGGATAAGTTGGCGGATCATTCTGCTGTGGCGACCCCGGATTAATAAAGGGACTAAGCTGACAAGAAAATGAATGAAAGTAAAAAGAAAGGTTTACAAAAATTCTACAGGATTCACTGTCTGTAAAAGAAAAACTGAACTTGTAAACCTTTTTTCTCTTTGACACACATAATAATGTCCTTTTTTTAAATTACATTTAATAAACATTGCACTTCATTTGATTTAACGTAAGTAAAATGTATTGAAATTCACTCTTCAATTCAGCATGAACTACGGATTTACTGAATCTCTATTTCTTCTGGTATACGTCTGTGATTGTATAAGAACACCCACACACCCCATATACATCCACAATGCTGCAGTGGTTGGCCATGTAAAGAGCCTCATCTCAGTAAATGTTGTGGAAGGATGAGCAAAGCTTTTCTGAGCAGCTGCAGAACCAGGGGCCAAACTGGAGGGTGGGGATCGGGCAGCCGTGTCTGCTCGAATTAGTCCATTCTTGTGGCACGCTTTCGCTCTCTCTCTCTCTCTCTCTCTCTCTCTCTCTCTCTCTCTTCCCAAGACCGTCTCCTCCTTTCTCCGTTCTGCTTTTTGATCCATCCGTATGGAAATCAGAAGCCGGATTCTTGGGTATGATACGTGCTGCAGCTTTAACTCACATCCCTGTGTGAGTTTCAGTTGATAATCCCATGGTAGTCTAATCTTCGCCACATTAAAGCTGTGTTTAATCAGCCGCGACTGCACAGCGAACATAACTGCACATTTTTTACTCCCTATTTCAATGTGCAGCCAGTTCAGCGACCTCCTAAAGGTCCCTTGAGCAGAGGTTAAAGACTGTCCTTTCATATGAAGTAATAGAACATGATGGCTGAAATGTTCCCAAATGTATATGCAACACGTGATCTCATGGGAGGATTGCGGTGGTCGCCGTTCGGAGGCGGTGGAGTGTGCGCTGCCCTTGTGTGCAGTAGCTGTCATGTCCGGGGTGACACTGTGGTTGACAGACAGGGCTTCTGACAAGAAAGTTCAAATGCTTATGTAGTCGCCGTTGAGCAAACCTGCCACCTGATATACTGTGACATGTAAGCTAGTCAGGAAGAGACAGCATGCTGAGTCAGAGATGCTCACAGAGTTCTGCCAGGGGTGTGGCACTTGGAGAACTTCAAGAGATGGACGGCCGTGTTAAACGCTCAAATTAGGGGCGTTGAAATGACTTTCTGGCGCCATGGTGGCGTAGTGAGTAGCACATTCGCCTCACAGCAAGAAGGTCGCTGGTTCGATCCCCGGCTGGGTCAGTTGGCATTTCTTTGTGGAGTTTGCAATTGTCCATAGTGTATATGTGTGAATGAGAATGTATGGATGTGTTTCCCAGAGATGGGTTGTGGCTGGAAGGGCATCCGCTGCATAAAACAAATGCTCGATACGTTGGCGGTTCATTCCGCTGTGGCGACCCCGGATTAATAAAGGGACTGAGCCGAAAAGAAAATGAATGAATGAATGAATAAATGAAATGACTTTCTAAGCTTGTTCTAGTAGATGTATTTTCTGCTAGATGACATATTCTTGTCTCTCTTTCAGAGTGTTGCCTTTTTATTATAAATATTTCTAAATATTTACAATCACAGTTGGGTGACACAGTGGCTCAGTGGTTAGCACTGTCACCTCACAGCAAGAAGGTCTATGACTCGAGTCCCGGCTGGGCCAGTTGGCAGTTCTGTGTGGAGTTTGCATGTTCTCCCTGTGGGTCTCAGGTGGGTTTTCTCTGAGTGCTCCGGTTTCCTCCACATTCCAAAGACATGCATATAGATGAATTTAATGAACTAACATTGGCCATAGTGTGTGTGTGTGTGTGGGTGAATGTGTTTATGGGTGTTTCCCAGTACTGGGTTGCGTCTGGAAGGGCATTTGCTGCGTAAAACATGTGCTGGATAGTTGGCGGTTCATTTCGATGTGGTGACCTCTGAAATAGAGACTAAGCCAAAGGAAAATGAATATGAATAAACAATTACATTTTGTTTTGTGCTGCATCATGTTTATGGGAGAGGAAATGTCTTCAGAATAACAGCCTATCAAGCAACTGCAGCACACATCATTCATTCACGAATGATTAACATCCTTAATGATCTGTCAGCTAAACATAAAGAATATCAGTAGGACATGCATGTAGAATTTGTTCTGAAATTTATTCATTATTTTGTGGACGCATTTCTACATAAGGATCAGGCAGACTGAGATGACAGAGTGTACTTTTTTTGTTCTATAAAAGCAAGATTTTGTTGTATTTGTGAGTATGCAAAACGATGTAGAGGAAAACTGTGTATTTATCATATTGCTATGAACAAAGTTACAGATTATTTGAAGGTTTTCACTGCCATTAGAAGAACATGAGAAAATACGCATACATGCGTGTTTGTAGACACCATCATTATGCAGTGAATATTGTAATCATCCAGCGTTTACTGTGCTCAGCATATATAAGTACGCCCCTCACAAATCTATCTTTTAAATTAATGTTTTGAATAGGAAGCTTTACAAGAATATTATATTTGTGCATATCCATTAGATTAGTCAGCACTGAAGCCAAATCTGGAGCTAACTTACAATAATGGTCCAAAAACTAGTACATATTATAGAAAATATTAAATGCAAATTTTAAAAAGAGGAAAAATCAACAGAGGCAAAAAAAAAAATAAAATAATAAAATAAATTTTGTTGAAATTTTGTAGGTTGTAATTAGTTTTTTTTTTTTTTGCAATATTTTCCTTGAATTTAATTGTATTATATTTTAATTTCTAAATATGTTTGGTAACTAAAATATAATTTTAATAAATATATCTGTTTAATAAATCTGTTTTGTTTAAATGCACCAAAATACATTGCCTATATTCACTGAGAAATTGATAAAAATATATATATTTTTATCAATAAAAGTTTCAACATTAGTTATGAAAAGCAATAACCTAAAGACATTTACAAATACAAATGTATATCTTCCATGACTAGGGCCACACGGAATCTGCGTGCGCAGAATTCCGCAGATTTCCGCAGATTTTTAGCTCATCATTGATTCTGTTTATTAACTGGTGTAAATGTGTGTAAATTAATATTTTTCATTTTTCAAATTAATTTCAGTAATAATATTGACTAATATGAAAATATTCATGTGATTTATTTATAATACAGTTTGTAAAGTACAATTTTCTGTCTTTTAGTAAAGATTTCATATGAGAGACTTGTTTTGTTTACCAAATAAAGTGGATCTAATTGGATTTACATTGTAAACATTCAATAAAATGTAAAATTGTATTAATTTTTATTTAATATATTAAAGTTTTAGTTATGATACTCCCAAAATCATTCCGCATAAATCCTCAGATTTTTGACAAAATACTCAGCAGAAATAGCAAAAAATGTTCGCAGATTCCGTTTGGCCCTATCTATGACTTATAAACAACAATATATACATACAGTACATTGTATTACTATATTTATTTTTAGAGAAAATTAAAAAGCACTGCAGTGTTTGGGTATATTCCATACAAAGTATGAAGCTGATCGGTCAGTTCTTGTCACGTGACTTCTGAAAAGGTTTCCTGAAAAGTTGAGATGTTTTAGGCTAGGTATGCCTGGATATGGTTGCTCCCAATATGCACGTGCAAGCAGCACCCCTCTATTGAAAACTTGTGCATGCAAAAGACGCGATATGTAAACGGCCCCTAAAGCCTTCAAGCCTTCTTGCTGTTGCTCAAAGATTGAGCTGTTTTTCATGACAGTGTTGTAAAGAATGATGGTGCTTCTTCATTTACCAAATTCAAACAGTTCTATGTAGTGATCATGTAAACAACTGCAACCTATTGCAGAGAGAGTTAGTGTTCAGGAAGCCTGTTTGAAAACAGTAAATTGTGTTACATTTAGTGATGCTTTTGTGGCCCAAAAAATGATGCTTCAAGAAAAGACATAAATGAACTCAATCCAATTATAAAGGTAATCTACCAACACGTTGAATCCTGCTCTGTGGTAATTGCTGCAGAGTGCCATTCTCCATGAAGTATTGATTAACTTTTCATACTGTGATGTGATCTTTGAGATTTAGGTGGCTCTTTCAGCCAGTTATGGATGACATAATGAGCTCCCAGTCTTCAGTCCCATATTTTAATCGTTCTTTCTTTTAAAGAAAATAGCACTTATCATTGGTACTGTCAGTTTTTGATTTGATTTGATCACTAGATTAATTGATTGATTTTAGTTTAAGAAAAAGTATACCCTATTGTGTGTTTCATTGAGGTTAATCAAACAACAACACATTGTAAAACCATACAGTATTTTTATGTGTAATATTTCATTTTGCTTATTAAATACTGTGCCTGACATTGTTCTATTGTAATGTCATATTGTCTCTAATGTTATTTTTCCTGTTTTTATAAGACTAGTAATAATAGTAAATACTGTAAATATTGTCAATTTGAACTTTTTCATATTGTGAAATAAAGTCATAGCATCAACCCTAGTATGTATAGAACAGATGTTCTGCAATACCATGTACAGAATGAGCTAACTTTCTTTTTTTCCCCTTGACAGAAGAATGAGCTTCAGGATGCTTTGCTGGAGAGAAAACGGCTCAATCGTGAGCTGCTTAGTCACATCTTGAAGGCCACAGAGTACGAGAAGGTAAGAGATGCTCAGCATCACAGGCCAGCTGAGCTCATAAGATCAATGGCTGCTCATTACACAGCTGTTCAAGAAACATGCGCCCGAAGGGTTCTTTTCTGCATCTCATCGGCAGTATTGATCTTATCGTGTCCCTGTCTGGTCATTATATCCACCTTGTTTGTTTTGACCAATGAAACTGGATGGGATTTTGCCTGTGTGCGTTTATTATGGTTTGAAATCGGCATCTGTGACAAGATAAGCGTGACTACAAGCGCATTCGAGATTATCAGAAAGAGAAAGTGTGAAGGAAATCCAGTGACACCCTTATAGGGGTATCAATGTGAGTAGCAAATCTGCTGAGGAGTGGATATCATGCTAACGCTGGACTGCTGAGAGTGGCAATTCGTGACACTCATTGTGTTAATAGTGTCGTTTTCACTGGTGCGTTTTGCCAAGCCATGGCAGGCCATGGGTTGGCAGTCTCTTTCTGAATAATCCACAGGCTGCTTCTTTCCACTAACAGCAAAAAGGGGCCATCTGTCACAACCCCAGACAAGCGTCTGAGATAAAATGTCTTCTGTTTAATCAGGTAGTGCTGTCCGCTTTCATTCCCATTCCCTCAATGATCAAAGGCTTATTTCCCAGTATTCAGTGGGGCTAACAAGGCAGAGGAGAGTAGGTAAATAACCCCAAGTGGAACGGGTTGGTTTGTCACACGCTTCAGCACCAGGCGCAATCTCATCCACTGATTGTAGATCAATACAAGATGCGAATTAATCTCCCCATTTCTCAGGATGAATTGTGCCCTAATAAATGAGAGAGTATGGGCGTGTGCCAGAATAACGCTACCGCAAGTGTGTGATATATTGAGTGGTGACTTCTGATTGGTGAATGGGGTTCTTGGTCGACTGTGTCCTTAGCTGACCCTCTTTTGTAAGCATTAGGTGATTGGTCGTTCTTCTCTGAGCTCTGGCAGCATCATGACTCAATGTAAGTCAAACATATTTCTGAACACTGATACTTTATTTTTAGAGCTGTTACCTTAGATACAAATCACCTGAAGTTTTGTTATACAGCCCACAGTGCGGCAGAGGTTTGTTTCATGCCTTATAAAGAATCGCTGCACCTTTTATTAGAGTGAAAAATAGCCCCTGAATTCATCTATCAAAAAGATTAATTCTGTTTCAAAAAATACTGCTTAGAGTCGCAGTCATTGTACAGTACACTCTCTCGGTCCATTGTAAAACACATCCAAGCACTGATGCAGAGTCAGCTGCTTTGCTTCCCTTTGTTGTGGTCATAATTAAATGTCCAACAGCTGAAGTCTGGCCAAGGTTTCATGATTAACTCTGCTTTTCATTGTTTAAGGGACAGTTATGTAATTTTGGCTGTGACTTTAGACAGTTCATGTATCCTCATCTCGTCTCTTTCTCTTTGTAGGTGAAGTCAGACTATGAGCAGCTCAAAAAGGCTTTTGGTTGTGTGAGTCAAGAGAGAGACTTGGCCAGGCAGGAGAAGGCTCAGCTCCAAGACAAACTGGAGAATCTTGAGCAGGTCCTGAAGGTAAGGTTCTAGTTGGATATTGGTTGAATAGTGGTTTATTGAAGAAGGTATCCTAAAGAGAGAAACACGGCCTGTTAGTGAGAAAGGAAATATTTGATTTAAACTTAATGGTTATCGTATCATTAAAATCATTTTTCCTCCATGACAGTTTTATCTCTTCTTGTAAACCAATCGGTATTGTTTAAGATCATCTTTCCTGATGTTGGGATCTTGCTTTTAAAGGAAATCTGATATCAGCTGAGATAATGATGTTTCATTTATCTGACTTGTTTCTGCTGGCATCATGTTGCTGACTCATTGTTCAGTGAAAAGTGTTCCTGCACTTGTCGGTTTATTGACTGCTTCTGTCATGTGTCTCAAGAGGAAAAATAGCTCATATAACAAAAAATCGACTGCTCATCTTTGAAAAGGAGAAATATGTATTTATCTCTCTTACCTTTCTCATTATTGACTATGGGATAAATGATTACAGAGAGATGAGAAGAGGTAGGAGACGTAGCGTAGCAATGTGTTGTGCAGAAAACAAGAGGTTTTCTGGAAAATGTCAGGACTTTTGATGTCGTCTGAATCTCTCTCCCTCTCTATTTCTCCTCAGAAATGTGTAATCGTTCCAGCAAAGCAGCTTAAAGATAAAAGATTGTCTTTTAAAGAAAAAATAGAACTTTTTGAATTTCCATATGAAATGTTTTATTTGAACTATCATCTGGGCATCTATTTTAAAACTGAAACACTAAGAAGGATTGTTATGACAATTTTGTCATATTTTACTAACCCTTGTGTCAGTCAAAAGCTGCATGTTCTTTATTGTGGAGCATAAAGTCAGGACACTATTAAAAAAATCAGTAAGCTTTTACAGTAAAAAAAAACAGGGTTGTCAGAATTTCAGAAACATATAATAATATATGCATTTGATAATGTTGCCTGTTTAAATTGTCATTTGCACATTTGTATTAGCTGTACCTTTTTCTGAAGCTGTTCCTAAATTCATGCAAAGCATTGAGCAGTGTTTAAGGTGTGTGTACTGTATGTGTGCTTAAAACACTTCCACCAAAGCCACCAAAGAAAAGAGGTCTTGGCTCTCTTGAAGAGGATGCATATAAGGACAGTGAGACAAATGGAGAGAAAAATAAATGCTTTTTAGACCTTTGAGGCTTAAGCTTTTAAGCCTCACAACACATCTGATATGCTTCTGTTTTACTCCTGTAGAGTTTAACTCTTTGGTAAAACAACTGGAACTTCGGTATCAAGTCTGTACAAACAAAAACAAACAAACAAACAAACAAATAAATAAGTAAATAAATAAATAAATAAATAAATAAATAAATAAATAAATAAATAAATAAATAAATAAAACAATATGTTACCATGTTGTTTTCTTAAGTACTGAGAAACCAGTCTGCTTGTTTTCATGCAAAAATGAAAGCTCAGCAGTCACACTGTTTCATATCAGCACTGATACACGACAACCTCGGCAGTGCTGCTGATGCTGCAGCTTTTAATCCACTTGTTGATGAAAAGAGAGGACAACTATATAACTATTAGTAGCCTAATATACATATTTTATATTTAAAACTCCCGTTAACATGTGACTTTGGCAGCATAAACCACAGAACATTCAGATTCATTTATTATCATATGCCAGCGCTTCTGTGAGCTGCATTAAAAAGAGAGGAGGCTTGAAGACATATAGCACATTTTGTACACCGTGTTTGCTTTATTTTATAAAGTCATGTGTGTTCTGTTTATACCCTAACCCTAACAATAACCCTAATTAACAAATGGTTTCCGATGGTGACTCTGATCCGTATATAGCTAAAAGGAACAGAGTGTTGTTGTTGTTGTTTTTTTGTGTTACGATTGAATATGCGGTTGAACTTACAACTTTCTATTGAAGATTAAATATTTTAAGACTCCTACTGGATATCACAGCCAGTTTATCAAAAGAAAATGCTGTAGAAAAGCTCAGCTGTGGGCTATGAATTGTGCTCAAGTCATGCATTTTTTAAATCATGTTAAAAAAAAACACTGGATAACCTTTTAAACTATTTAACTGCTTAACTTTGTTAATAAAAATAAAGCATCGTTTAGTTAGTGTTTTTGAGTTTGCTTTGGTTTCGAAGCTGGAACCAAGAACCATGCGTTTTCACTCCTATTAGTACTAAATATTGAAATTCTGTTGCAATGGCAACCAATAGTTAAAAAGGAAACCTGAGGCTAGACATCCAAAAAGACATTCTGTGTAGTGATTTATTTTAACCATTAATTGTTTTTTGACATTTATTAGTTCTTGTGCTGTGTTGTTTTAAGATTCTGTATTTTTACAGGACATGTTGTATTTACTTGTTGTGCCGGCCGATCAATGGTGGTTAGCATCATCACTCACTGTCACTATTGCACTTAATGTGTCTGTTAGAACGCCTGTGTGGTTATTCATGATGCTTTTTCCCAATTTTTCTCTTCAGAACCTGAAAACAGCAGGTCAGAACACTGCTTAATGGTTTGTTTTACAATGTTTTATTAAGAAAGCAGGAGTTTCGATAAATACTCCTGGTTTTAACACAATCTCTCTTTTTTCTCTTTGTTTTTCAGCATATGCGTGAGGCTGCGGATCGACGGCAGCAACTGGAGGCAGAGCATGAGCAGGCCTTGGCTTTCCTCAACTCCAGACAGCAGGAGATCAACCTTCTGCAGAAGGCAAGAACAGCTGCGCACACACAAATGCAAAGTCCTTAAAGTCCATATGAAATCAAAATTTATATTGTTTATTTTGCTAGCTCACATTGTTATTCTTAATTCTAAGAATTTTAATAATTAATCCAGCCAAGTTCTTGGTAATCTTCAACCAAACTCTGACTATTTGCTTTCGCGTTTGGAATGGCACTCCTTCTCTGTTGATATTCTTAACCTCCCTCTCTTACCGTTAGCTTGCTAAGAGGGAAATATGCACAAAAGAAAGCTATACCACTATGCAATATTCACTGAATATGTACTGAAATAAAAGTTTCAGCAACTTCTAGTTCACACAGACATAAACTATGGTGAGCTGATTGCCACAGGAATTGATTTTATTTTATTTTGTTTAACAGAGCAAGGAAATTTTGGAGAAGGTATTATTTCTTTTAGTTTGACTGGGAAAAAAACTAAATACTTGATAAAAACTTATTATTAGATCCCTTATATATAATGACGGTATACAGAACAAACCAATACTGTCTGATAACTCCAACAACAGGCTGATATGCGTGCAAGGTCAAAAAAACACTTTCATTGTCTTATAATATGCATTTATTTTTACCTGATTATCCCAATGACTCCCATATGATTAGTCCAGCGATTCAATGTTTCCAAACCCCTCCTTAGCGCGATGCTAATCTGTGCTGATTGTTCCGATGACCCTGTCTATTGTGATTGGTCAACTGCCTTCAGCGTGAGACAGAGAGAAACGCCCACCACGGCTTATCAACAATTTTGAAGTAGTCAGAGTGCAGAGTATATGTGTGAGCCCAATGCAGGAGTGCATTAAATCAATGCAGTTAAACACCAGCATATTGCTCTATTCTTAACCATAAGTAAAAACAGTGACACAGATTTAGTATTAATCAGGCAGACGATGCATTTTCAATGGGGATTTAGACGCGATATGAGAATATAAAGAGTTCACCAGATACATTACAAGCTGCGTGGAGAGGTTACAAGTGACAAAACACTATTAAATACATAATTTGCAAGTTAAAGAAAACAAGGAGGCAACCATTTTAACCACACTTACTTACACTTGAGAAATAGAGGAAGAAACTGATCCATGAAATAGTGACAGAAACACAGCACAAGGCTGGGGCTATAATTTTTTACATTTATATTTTTGCAACTTCAACCACTCTTCACAGCCTCATCTTTGGGTAGGGAAAGTAACACTAACTTTCCCTTACAATTTAATTTTCAGTTTTCCCGGGTCTGCGCGTGCAACAAATGGGCGGGGCTTGAGTTCTATATCGTCATCACGCCGACACGGCTAAAGATTCATTCGAAACCACTATGAGTCGACTCTTTTATAGATGAATCAATAGTATTAAACATGGTGCACTTTCAGATTTAAGCCTTAGCTGGATATTTCACTTCACTTAGAGCTGTGGTACACTCTGCATAGGAGGTCATTTTCAAAAACCCATAATAGGCGCTCTTTAGTTAAACTATTTAATCTATGTTGTTAAGTCCTTAAAATCTTCTCTCTATTAAACATAATTTAGGAAATATTTGATAAAAATACATATATATAATTTCACATGAGGGCTAATAAATTTAACTTTTACTGGCTGTAATGTTGTCATGTATACAAAATTGTAAAAGAGAATAAATATTATTTATATAATTGTTCATTTATTTGTAAATGTATGTGTCTTGATAAACTTTTAACTTTCAAGAGCTTTTTACAGCACGGATCCTACTAGCATCTTTTTCATCAGTTCTTTATTGCATCATATCTAATGATCATGACATGCCGTCCTTCCTTTCCAGTCCTTCCGCAGAAGCTGTCATAAAGAAAAGACAATATTCTTTTGACATGGAAGTAATAGATACTCTGGCGTAGTAGGGCTGGATAAAATCAGTGCAATCACATAATAGGATCATGGCTGCAGAGCTGTTTGCTTTCTTTTGTGTCTGCGGCCTTTCAGGAAGGAGCAGCGACAGGCAAACAAAGCAATTAGAGCCGACAGTAGACACCGCATCAGTGCAGATCCCTAGGGAGGGGTTTGACTAAGCTTTCATCTCACTAACGACATCGGCATATATGCTTAAAATGACTTTCTGACACAACTTGCATGTCAATTGTAGCCCATCTATAAATGTCTATTGGGTCTCAACCAGTGGTGGAAAGAGTACTGAAAAATCATCATCAAGTAAAAGTACCATTACTTGACAAAAAAATGTAGTATGAGTATATATATATATGACTATATATATATATATATATATATATAT
>CAIGQQ010038251.1:2908477-2927356 GCA_903798035.1 Danio albolineatus
ATATATATATATATATATATATATATATATATATATATATATATACAGTATGTCACAAAAGTGAGTACACCCCTCACATTTCTGCAAATATTTATTTATATCTTTTCATAGGACAACACTGCAGAAATGACTCTTTGACACAATGAAAAGGAGTCAGTGTAAAGTTAGTTTAGCAGTGTAAATTTAGTGTCCCCTCAAAAAAACTAAAAATACAGCCAATAATAGCTGAACCCCTGGCAACAAAAGTGAGTACACCCCTAAGTGAAAATGTACAAATTGAGCACAATTAGACATTTTCCTTCCCCTGTGGCATGTGACTCATTAGTTTTACACTGTCTCAGGTGTTTCCAGATAGCAGGTGAGTTAAATTTGGTATAAAAGCTGTTCCACTCTCTCAACCTGGCCACTGAAAGTTCAACATGGCATCTCATGAAAAACAACTCTCAGAAGACCTGAAAAAACAAATTGTTACTTTGTATAAAGCCTAGGTTATAAGAAAATAGCCAACACTCTGAAACTGTGCTGCAGCCAAGGCCATTCAATGCATTAAGTGGACAGGTTCTTCTCAGAACACGCCTCGCCAAGAAAGCTGAGTGCACGTTCTGAGCGTCACATCCAAAGATTGTCTTTGAAAAAAGACGGATAAGTGCTTCCAGCATTGCTTCAGGTATTGAAGGGATGGGGGGTCAGCCTGTCAGTGCTCAGACCGTACGCCGCACACTGCACCAAATTGGTCTGCATGGTTGTCCTCAAAGGAAGCCTCTTCTAAAGATGCACAAGAAAGCTCGCAAACAATTTGCCGCAGACATTCAAACTAAGGACCAGGATTACTGGTATCATGTCTTGTGGTCTGATGAGACCAAGATAAACCTATTGGGTTCAGATAGTGTCAAGCGTGTGTGGTGGCAACCAGATGAGGAGTACAAAGACAAGTGTGTCTTGTCTATCATTAAACATGGTGGTGGGAGTGTCATCATGTGGGACTGCATTAGGAAGCTACAATTCAATGAGGAAAACATGAATTCTGACAAGTACTGTGACATACTAAAGCAGAGCATGATCCACTTCTTCCGGAAACTGGGCCATAAAGCAGTGTTTCAGGATGATAATGACCCCAAATACACCTCACTGGCTTGCTAAAGGGACTCAGGGTAAAGGTGATGGACTGGCCAACCATGTCTCCAGACCTAAACCCCTTAAAACACCTCTGGGGCATCCTGAAAAGGAAGGTGGAGGAGCACAAGGTGTCAAATGTCCACCACCTTGGTGATGTTGTGATGGAGGAGTGGAAGAGGATTCCAGTGGCAACCTGTGAAGCTCTGGTCAACTCCATGTCCAACAGAATTAAAGCCGTGCTGGAAAATGATGGTGGCCACACAAAATATTAACTTTTCAATTTTTTTCTAAGGGGTGTACTCACTTTTGTTGCCAGGGGTTCAGCTATTATTGGCCGTGTTTTTAGTTTTTTTTGAGGGGACACTAAATTTACACTGCTAAACTAACTTTACACTGACTCCTTTTCATTGTGTCAAAGAGTCATTTCTGCAGTGTTGTCCTATGAAAAGATATAAATAAATATTTGCAGAAATGTGAGGGGTGTACTCACTTTTGTGACATACTGTATACTATATATACTATATATATATATATATATACTATATATATATATAGTTGATCATTGAATAGGCTTACAATAATTACAAATTCCAGGATCAATTTTCTGATATGTTTAAACTTAAAAAACAAATAAAACAAACACCCCAACCCCAGCCTGTAAGTACACAGTACAGTGATAATCAAAACAACTTTTTACTTACAATACATTGCTTTGGGGAAAAGAATTCCCCATGAAGTGACAGAAGAAAGGGCCCAAAATCTTTTAAATATTGTGAAATGTTGCCTTTTAAAAGATATCTGGTTCGTTCCAAGTGCAGAGTAGATGTCAATTCTTCAAGCCATAGTTTAGCAGTTGGAGGATTAACATTTTTCCAGTACAATAATAACAGCTTTTTTGGGCTGTTATCAAACAATATGTAAGGAATTTCTGTTATGCACTGCTCAATGAATTTGTATAATCAGAATGTCCTAATATAATAAGCACTGGGTCAGGATCTACTTGTAGATCGAGGACATCTGAAAGCACTTCAAAAACCTCACCAATTCCTGTATTTTATGACAGAATACAAAACTAGAGCTAAATCGCCTTCTTCTGATTTATCACACATAGGAGATATATTCGTTCCCATTCTTTACAGATCAACTTTGTAATGGGGGTAGTAGCTGCAAATAACCTTTCATAAATTAGAGATAATTGATGTTGTGTCTCCTGAACTGTGTGAGACAATCATCTCAAATATATTTTAAATAAAATGTACACTTACAGTACTGGTTTTGTCATACAGGGTCACATTTCCAGCTTTCAAGCTTCATATACAGCACAAAGCACTATAAAAGATTCGCAAATGTGGCTATTGCCTGTATTAGTGAATTTGTCCATCTTTGATTTAAAGAACTGACTAAAATAAGTCATTTTTAACTGATCACCTACATTAAGAATGACATGAGGGGATGTGTAAATGATGGCAGAATTGTCATGTTTGGATAATGTCACTTTAAAATCCTTGCATTTTGTTTGTGCATCAGTTTAATATCTATGCTGCTGCGCTCCTCTGTGTGGCCATGAATTGTTAATGTTTCCCTGTGACAGACTGTTGCATCAGGTCTTTAGTTGGGGTAAAACTAGGTGAAATTATGTGACTGTATCAGTATTATGATCTGGTTAGATAATACTCTTAACCTGTGTGTGCGTGTGTGTTTATTTAAACCTCTAATGCCACTAAAAGTGCTCTTATTGCATGCCTTGAAGCAGGTGCTCTGTGTTAAGCCATTGTTCAAAGCCAGTTGGAGCTCTGTATTTTTCCCTTTTTTTTGCTGATGAAATGCAAAAAGCTTCTCTCAGGTCTCTTTTCACAAGCAGATAATTTGTCATTACGTTGAATGTTTATATTCTGTACTATAGATACAGTATTTCTGTAGTTCAGTGGTTCTCAACAAGTGGGTCATTACCCAGAAGTGGTTCACAGAATTTTTTCTATTTTTTGCCAACAGGGACAAAACCAATGCACTGACTTTGTATTGTTTTTATATTTAAACATAAACTAGTTAAATGTAATTTTTTGTAAAATGACACAGCATTGCAAAAGCAAGGTTTTCAGGTTCCAAAGAAAATGTTTTTTTTGATAAAAACCTTTTATTGTGTTAAAGGGACAAGACACTTTTTTGGAAATAGGCTCATTTTCAGGTTCCCTAGTAGGGTTGCACAATATATCGTTTCAGCATTAACATCGCTATGTGATCATTAGCAATAGTCACAATGCAGGATATGCAATGTTAAGTCTGGATTATAATTTATCATTTGCATGTGTTTTAGATGCTTGTGACTGTATTTGAAAAGCATTCAGAAATAAGACAATTGTACCGTTTGTTACTTTAATAACAATTAATTTTATTCATATTATTCATAAAATGAAGACTATGCAGTATTATTTTACGTTTGATTATTCAGTAACTGTATACCGTTAGAATAAACACTGTTTATTTCATTTGTATCTTTTTCTTTATTGTATTTATCTATGTCTGTAGATGGTTTCTTATATTTTAGGCATATGCACACCCCTACATCAATCTAAAATGGTTCAATTCTTTACAAATAAAGATATTTAAGTCATGTGGTGAAATTGTGTTCATATTGCAATATATATCGTAGAATAACAAAATTATGTCAGATTTTTTCATTGCTCGATATGGCTTTGAACTATATTCTCATAAGAGCTTAATAATCAAGGAATTTTGCTGCCATACCATGGCTGCAGCAGCACTGCAAAAAACTTTATCTCACTTAGATTTTTTTGTCCTAAATAAAGAAGCATTTTATTGACAAGCAAACAATAGTCTTTTTTAAGAAATAATATGCCAAATCGTTTTTCGTTAAAACAAGCAAAATAATCTGTCAAGGGGTGTAAGCAAAATAATACTATAGAAACTAGCTAAATAAAATGTCAAATTGAAAAACAAGATTATTTTGCTTACCCCTTTGTCAGATTATTTTGCTCATTTTAAGGAAAAACTCACTTAATTTTGACATATTATTTCCTGAAACAAGACAATATTTTTTTCTTTTCTAGAAAATGCTTCTTGATTTGATTTTTAGATTTGAACTAGAAACAAACAAAAATTATAAGTAAGAAAAGCTATTTTTTTTAGTGAGCAGATGCAATAATTTTACTTACTTACCTGAAAATAGTGCCAGCTAGGTAACTAGTTAACAGTGCTGCATAATACCATTGCACATCATTACTGAGTATAGGTCAGCCTAGAAAATAGCAACTTTTCCTGTTTTGTCATTCTTAGCACACAATGTAACTACAGAAGGGTCAAGCTTTAAATAGAAAAATTATTATATTATTAACCCAAATTAATAAAGCGACTAAGCCGAAAAGAAAATGAATGAATGAAAACTTAACTGTCTAACTAAAATGAGACTATTTCAAAAAAAAAAAAAAAAAAAAAAGCTCAGTGTTCCTTAAAAATAGCCACTTGGATCGTTTGAATAAATAGGCTTATCAGCCTCCAAAAGGAGAAAATAAATGTTAAATCATGTTCACAGGCTCTGCATGCAATCAATGCCTATAACGTTTTGTTTTTCAATGCTGCGTAATTTGTCTAATAGCAGGCATTTTCCTAATAGTACAGTATTTTGCCCAGTGTTTGTTCCATGTGTCAGACTGCTAAATCACACTTCTGCTACAAAATTGTCAGTTTTTGCTTGCAGCTGTATCATGTTAAAAATATTCCTTATTTTGGGCATATGGCGGCTCCTGAAGTGAAACCATCTGAGAACCATTGCTACAGTTTAGTGTATTTATTCTTTTGTATGATATAAACGATTCCATTTCATCGCTTGTGTATTTCTTTCTTTTGTATTCTTTACTGGGACCCTCAAAGGTCAAGGTTCATGACTTAGAGCAGAAATGCCGGGCACAGAGTGAGCAGTGCAATATTTTGTCGAAAGAGCTGGAGAAATATCACCTGGGGTCAGACGCCGAGGATACACTCAACACTGACTCACAGGAGAAAAACTTGTGCAACAGTTACAACAGCCTGCAGCGCCAGGCAGAAAAAAGTGAGCGAAGCATTTTTAAAAACATTTGGAGGTGTATTTTCTCCCACATGAATCACAGTTATTTTACAATATTGTGGGCAGTTTTGATAACACCTTTCCAGCAGCTCTGGCCTTCCTGAAATGCCGCTTATTTACATAAAAATATCTCTCGGGCGCCTTTTTTTATTTGTGTTTGCTGCCAAGAAACATATTGCATTCACAAAAATGTATCATGGTTTTACCATGTTTTTGGAAGTCACTTTTCTTGGTAACTTGAAGTATTATGTACAGTAAATATGACATTAAAACATTCATATGTATCCATACGTGTTATAAAAGAAACCCATTTTATCATTGTATCATGGTAAAATCATAGTACTTTTTATTTATTTATATTTTTGGAGATTTTAAACTGAGTGCTGCAGTGATGTGTTTTTGTAGGTCAACCAAGAAGTTGGCATCTCCCTTGATTCCCTTGGGGGGAGAAAAACATTAGGATTTTCCATTAGCTTTTGGATTATTGCAGAAAATAATCTCTGTGACCATCAATAGTTCATGACTCTTGTACTGAAGATCGCAACCTTTTCACATTTTGAAGCCTAAACGCAATTGCCAAAAGTAAAGCTAAAGAGCAGGCAGGCTTTCAGCTTTTACTTATATAATTAGAACATTTGATTAATGAAGAACTACTGTATTATAAACTTAATTACACTCAAACTACTCATTTAAAATGAGCTGAAATAACACAATTCTTGAGTTTTTTTGGAACAACCTGTTTGTTTTATGTTCAATCCACTTAAATTTGTAAAATCTAATAAGCTAACTTAATTCCTTCATGTTGGCCCAACACAAATCGATTGTGTGGAACATTTTTTACAGTGTAGGTTGTTAAAGCAGACTTGTGAGAATATGATTTTACCAGTTTGGTGGGATGAGGTTTAATCTCCTGATTAGCCTTGTTAAAATATCTTAAGTTAAAAGCTTGAAAGGGGGTATTTTTATATCATCAAATAAAATGTGAAAATATGGTGTCTTGAGATTTGTGTTATACACAGACCTTACTTGAAAATGTATTAAAAATAAATAACTTCAGCACTCTTTTCTTAAATCATGAAAACTAAAATAAATGTTATTATTATTATTATTATTATTATTATACAAACTTTAGAAATATTAATTCTTGAAATCTGAATTGTCAAATGTTTGAAACTGTCAACCACAGTGAGTGTTAACCTGTGGAGAAACCGGTCAACTATGTCGAAATCAAACTTTTCCGCGTTTTTACAGTAATATTACACAGATAAATAAATAAAAAACATCTGTTTTACTACATGAAACAAATTTCATTTCATTTAAACTAAAACCTATTTTTAAATCTTCATCTTATTTCACAGCCTGATTTAGATCCATTTTTTTCAGATCCATCCTATTGTTCATTGAACGCAATCACTCATGAACGCAGTAACTCATGCTTGCAGGTGATGAGAGATCTGACGGATCTCCACTGGTCTCAGAACTGCCCATAGTACAGCAACACAAGAGAGACAAACCAGAGCAGCTGACGGTCAAACCCACTGTCCAAACCCGGAGTCGCTCCAGCAGCCCCATGCAAGCATCTCTCTCAGAGGTTGGTCTCTCTCAGCCAACCACACATAATCTGATCATTCCGCTAAACATTGCTGTGAGCAAAAAGCAGTATCTGTTTATCTGCCTGCATTTTACTAGGGAGAAGATATGTGCTAGTTTCATGCTTTTATAATTGGCCTCTCTCTCTCTATAATTAGGTGCATAAATGACCTCACATCAGATGTTTGGTTTGAAGATTGTCTGATGCTTCAAAGAGGCTTTAAAAAAGTCAGTTTTCTGTATGAAACTTAAATCATATTCTTTAGACTTTAGATGCCTAACCGTAATCCTAAATCATTTGTGTCCATACGCTTTGGGCAAAATTTACTTTGGTGTTAAATCAGTACAATCCATATTTACTAAACATGCGCAGGGAAGAATGGCACTGAAACTGCACAGACACGGCTGATTTTGCACCTGAAATATGCATTTATAGGATTTTCCTGTTCAGATGCAAATTTAATAGGAGGGGGAGAAATGAATCAAGGTGATTTACTATCATTTACTCTCCTCAAATTATGGGTATTAGCACTATTATTTAACACCTAAAAAAAGCATGTCTTAAATGTTGCACTTGAAATGACTGCAAGTTGTTGTTGCCAGGAGTAGGTGCCCCAGAGAACAGAGAGTGTTCATTTATTTGGAATGCCAAAGGAACACATTGTCCGAGCAAATTGTTTGCCAGATATGTTATTTTTAATTTGCTACTGGAATTAAAAGACTACTTGAGTGAGTCATATAATACCAAATAAGATACCAAAATGTACATCTTGTGGTTTATTTCACATAAATACAGTCAGATATGGCTCACTGTAAGTAAACTTGAGGTGTGCGAGCTAAGTGCTTGAGTACTGTCCAGTTCTGAAGTGTTTCACCTCTGCATCTAGAAGGATTATGTTCTATGGTCACTTCAGGAGTTCACACTTAGCCGATGATTGATTATAAAGCGTGTTTGGCATGCTGTTCTGGGAGAGAGCTCTGAGCTCATAAGATCCTTGAGCCCAGGGCTCCCTCTCATTTGCAAGGCGAGAGGGGAGTTTGAGCTCAGGTAGGTCTCGAGAACTCCTCTGCTTATTTATGGATATTGGCAATTAGGGATTGCTATGGAGAAATATACTGCTGATTAAGAGCTCATCTATGGTGCCATTTTGGTTTGGTCAATTCATCTATGTCACATGTCTTTGTACTGTGGGAGGAAACCGTAGAACCCGGGGGAAACCCACACGAGCACAGGGAGAACATGTAAACTACGCACAGAAACGTCTACTGGCCAAGTAAGGACTTGAACCAGTGACATTCTTGCTGTGAGGCAACAGTGCTTACCACTGGGCCGCTGTGCTGCTCTGTCAAGGAAAAGAGAGGAGGAGTAGGGGTGAAAGGGTGGATTCTTCAAGACGAAGATAACTGAGCTAAGAAACTCTGGTTATTTATAGTCAGTTAGGAATGATCTGATTGGTGAATCATGCGTTAGCTAATGCGAGACCAGCCATGGTCAATCATAAGCACAGGATCCTCTTGAAATGATACATTTATAAATAAACTTCACATAAATTAAGCTTGTCTATTTTGTGAGAATGTCTACTTTTGGCCAATAAATAAATAGGCCTTCTTTTTAATTAGCGCAAACTTTGAGATCATGAATATCATATAATTTTATTAGTGCCCCTACATATTTGCTCATTGGTTGATTTGTAATTGAAAATGTTACATCTTTGTCCCTTAATTTGAGGGACTCGCACACTTTTTTTTGTTTTGTTGGGTAAATCAGGTCCTTTGACCAGTGCTGCAACCAAACTTTTGCTCACAATTGCTAAACCTGCCATTGTTGTTGCTGTTCCATTTTATCATCACAGAATTTACACACTTTAGCTTTGCTTTCCCTGTCTCTCTGATTGACAGCAATGCAAATGGGTAATAATCATCTCGACTCCATGCACTTCATCATACATGAATCAGATCATCCATGAACACATGCATACACTGTGCACATTGGGAGCAGGACTGGAAATAAAAGGATGTTACATAATGACAATGTCTCTGTAACGCTGTCATAGTATATTATTGTTGCTATAGTTAACATGAAATTTTAAGATGATTTCCTGTGTCCATAGATGGATGATGAGGTGAGGCCAGCTCCGAGGTCCAAAACGAGATACACAGGCCAGGTCCGCCTTTGCACTGCCCGCTACAGGTACTTTTCTTACCACTTACAGTAGCCATTATTTATCTAAAGAAGTTTGGGGTCGGTCTTTTTTATCATTAAATTTATGAAAAGTAAAGTATTTATAATGGTACAAAATATTTACATTTCAAAATCTGCTTTATAAAACTTTGTATTCACCAAAGAAATGCATCACATAAAAATGTCTCTGTAACTTCAATGAGCCAATTATACCATAAAATACATAATTAAGGCAAGGCAAGTTTATTTATCTAAAATATTTCATAAACAATGGTAATTTAAAGTGTTTTACATAAACAAGAATAAAAGAAAAAATGATTAAAAGAGTTCAAAATGATTCAAATGAGTTAAAACAGGTTTAAAAATTGGAAAAAGAAAAGTAAGACACAATAGTGCGATCTGTCGGAATTAGCACAGTGCTCATTCAGTTAATGCACAGCTAAACAGATGTGTCTTCAGTCTTGATTTGAATGTCCCTAAGGTTGGAGCACATCTGATCATTTCTGATCATTTCTGCTGATTCCAGCAGCGGGGGCGCAGTAGCTGAAGGCAGATTCACCCTGCGTTGAATGAGCTCTTGGAGTTTCTAATTTACTTGATCCTAATGATCTGAGTGATCTTTTAAGTTTGTATACAGTGAGTATATCTGTAATGTATTGAGGTCCTAGGCCTTTTAGGGATTTATAGACAAGTAGTAATACTTTAAGATCTATTATGAATGTAACTGGGAGCCAGTGCAAAAACCTGAGGACAGGTGTGATGAGCTCGGATTTTTTCTGGTCAGAATGCAGGCAGCAGCGTTCTGGATCAGCTGCAACTGTCTGACTGTCTTTTTGGGAAGGCCAGTAAGGGGTTCATTACAGTAATCCACTCTGCTGGTGATAAAAGCATGAACAAGTTTCTCTAAGTCCTCACTGGAAACAAAGCATCTAATTAATATTAAAAGGATTAAACATGGAGTATGTTTAATGTAAAGAAACAAATAAAAAAATGTAACAGCTAAAATCTTAACATCTTTTAATGTTTGTTTTCTTTCCCACTTACTGTCTGCTATTTTGGTCAGTTATAATCCCTACGATGGACCTAATGAACACCCCGAAGCAGAGCTCCCCCTTGTGGCAGGGAAGTATTTGTATGTATATGGGGACATGGACGATGATGGATTTTATGAAGGTAATTAATTAATGTTGTAATATTATTGAAACTGCATAAAAATTGGGCAACTTGTTTGCTAATGGATACTGCAGAATAAGTAAAATGCATAGACTAACAGTGAATTTAACCAGTAGGAATTAACTGGAAGCATGTATTGTAATGGCATGCATCACACTTACATTTTATGTAATGAGATCTCCTGCAGCTTATGAGATCTTTCTTTTTTTTTCCCTTGCTTCAGGAGAGCTGCTGGATGGCCAGCGTGGCCTGGTTCCCTCTAATTTTGTGGAGTTTGTCCAGGACAAGGAAAAGCCTTCTATTGAAGGGGTAGAGGAGCAGGGCAGGCTGGAGCAGAGCTGTCTGAGTCTGACTACCATGGATGGAGGCGCTCCTCTGGATAGCATTAGCAGTGATGTCCTCGGCCACTGCAGTAATGGGACAGGGGCTCTGGATGGAGAGGAACTGGGAGAAGACATTGTGCCTTACCCTAGGAAGATCAATCTGATCAAACAGCTGGCAAGAAGTGTGATAGTTGCCTGGGAAGCACCCATGGTGCCCCTCGGCTGGGGAAACATCAATGGCTACAATATTTTAGTGGAGGGTGAAGTACGTTCTTCTGTGCCGTTTGGGGGTAGGACCAAACTGCTTCTTGAGAAGCTAGATTTGGCTGCCTTCACCTACCGTGTGTCAGTACAGAGCGTGACAGACAGGGGTCTCTCCGATGAGTTGCGTTGCACCTTGCTGGTGGGCCGAAATGTTGTGGTGGCCCCCACCGGCCTGCGCATGGACGATATCTTACGTGACTCTGCTGAACTTTCCTGGCTGCCCAGTAATAGTAACTACGCCCATGTTGTGTACTTAGATGGTGTGGAGCATGCTGTGGTTAAGCCATGTTCTTACAAACTGCGTTTTGTGAACCTGAAAGCTGCCACTGTGTACAAGGTAAAAGTGTTGGCCAAACCTCACCAGGTGCCCTGGCACATGCCCCTGGAGCAGAGAGAGAAGAGAGAGGCTGGGGTGGAATTCTGCACTCAGGCGGCAGGTAAGATTTAACTGTACAGTAATGTTGTTCAGATATGGCACCAATTAGATGGATAAAGTGACTATTAGTTTTGACTAGACTTTGATCCACAAACTCTAATTGAATTAACTTCTGATGTATGTTTTAGTTATCGGTTAGAAATGCTGTTTTATAGTTTGCAAAACTTTTGTGCAGCCCATAAGGTTAACTTACAGAAAGTTTTTTGCATCACTTTTAACAATGATGGCAAAACACATTCAGAACTCTTCAGAACACATTCAGACAACATTGATGGTAAGTACGCAGCAAACAGATTTTCACACCGCTACTGAAATTAGGCAGAGAGTGAAAAAAATATATTTAATTATAGGAGTCAGTATCAGGATTGCTCAAATTAATATCACAATTACTGAAAAAATCCGTTTTTAGCCACAAAGGCTGTCATACACACCTTGTCAAAACTGCACACGGTCTCTTCTGAGTCTAGGAATCCATAAAAGTCAGAAAACAGCTAATTTTGTTGTTCTGATTAGCACAACACTTGACTTGACATAGTTGAAAGCAGCAGTAACGGATTTAGGGGGGCTAATTGGATTAATTCATTAGCTGAAATATGCAGACACTTGGGAGTAATGTATGCTCTTGTGCAATTATTCAGCTGTGAAGATGATGAAATGACCATGTTACTGTAAATGCAGTATATATTGTGTTTTGCAAGAAAAGTGTTACAGTAACTAACTGGTGGTTGGTTATCTGTCCCTCCCCAGGCCCCCCTCTGCCTCCGCAAGAAGTTCAAGTCCAGTGTGGACACGCCCCAGGGATTCTCCAAGTCCGCTGGAAGCCCCCTCTAATGTCACCAATAGGAATGTCCAATGGTGCAAATATCATTGGCTATGCAGTGTGCACTAAGGGTCAGAGGGTAAGGATATGATGCATCAGAAGTCACATCTGATGATGTTTTTCTGATAGAACAATTCTTAATTGCACGTAGGCTAAACAAGTGTCATCAGGACCTATTTTTTTAGAAAGTCACAGCAATGCCCCCTGTTGGTGGAGCAGGGTAGTTCCAAACATTGAAGGAAAGGTTTTCAAGGGTTTTGGGTAATGAATGTTTTTCACAGTAAAAGTCTTTTTTTGTTATTTGGGTGATTAATGAGAAGAATATTGGTTTTAAAGGTCTGGTCACATCAGCAAATTCTGAGGGTGGAAAATGTTTCTCTCTCAACAATATTGTATTGATGTATGAAGTATAGCTCACACAGAAGTCTCTTTTCTGATTGCATGGATTACTTTTAAAATGGCTGGATTTAAAAAATATGACTACAACTTAATACTGTTTCAGATCGCTGAGGTGTTATATCCAATGGCGGACTATGTGGCAGTAGAGCTGAACCGTCTCCAGTGTTTGGAGGCCCGTGAGGTTATCGTCAGGACTTTATCAGCACAAGGGGAATCTCAAGACTCCCACGTCGCCGTCATTCCAAACCACCTGCTGGTGCCTCTTTCTAAAACCCTCCCTCTTCCTCATCGCATGCAGCCCCCTCTCCCAACCCAGCAGTCCCATACGATGCCACACCATCCTCAAATTCTTCCCCCTCACACTGGACCCCTGCCACCCACCCATCTTCAGCCCCTTCCTATTTGCCCCAACCAGCCCCCAGCTCACCTCCATCCACACCGCATGCCTCATCCCACGCAGCCCTCTCCACCACACCTCCAGCCTTTACTAGTACATCCCGTCCCTCAACCCCAGCCGACTATACCAATGCCCCAACCTCAATCATCCATGCCCATGCCCCAATCCCAGCCACCCATGCCTATGCCCCAACCCCAGCAGCCTATGACTATGCCCCAACCCCAGCCACCCATTCCCATGCTCCAACCACAGCCAGCTATCCCGATGCCCCAGCCTCACATTCCCCAACTGCCCCTTCCCCAACCCCAAAGACCACTAAGTGCCAGAGAGCTGGAAACCAAAGAGCCAGGGCCAGGAATGCTTCATCATGGAGGGGGCCCACCTCAGCCATGGGAGCCTGGCTGCTCCCCATCAGGCATTCCCACAGGCATGCCACACGGACACACCCTGGAGGCCCCGGCCTGCCCAAATCGGCGCTCCCCATCCCCTCAAAGGATTCTCCCCCAGCCAAGGGGAACACTCATTCCTGACACTGTGGCCAAGGCTATTGCCAGAGAGGCTGCCCAGAGAGTGGCTGCAGAGAGTGGTCGGGTGAGTCAAAGTGTGAGCAAAGAGCATGGCATATATAACTGAATACCAGCCTTAACCCTAGAATGCATGACCCAAAAAAACTACATGAATAGCAGAGGTCAAAATGACCCATATTACTGTTAATAATGCTTAAAGCCTTCCTTTTAATTTTTAGTTTGTTTAATTTCTTTCACACATACACACACACACATATGTCATATATATAGATGAGATCTATATATATATATTTGACATCATTGTGACTTACAGTATAGTATGCATGTTTTTTCACTTAAAAGGATAAATCATTCAAAAAAGTCAAATCTGTCATCATGTTATTTCAAAGTCACAAGACTTTTGTTCATCTTCAAAACACAAATTATTAATGAAACTTGAAAGGTTTCTATCCATTCATTGAAAGTCATGATATCTAAAACATAGAGGATCCAAAAAGTGAATAAATGCATTGTAAACTTAATCTTTATGAATCAAATGGCTTAAACCAAATATTGCACAGAGATACAATCATTTTATATGATGAACAGAGGGATAGAATCCTCTTTGGTCTCATTAAAAAAACTTAATTTGTGTTTTTTTTTAGATTAACCCAAGTCTTATGTATAGATGACAGAATTCTATTTTGACTGAACTGTCCCTTTAAGTGTTATGGGATTATTTAACATTGTGTAATTACAGCGTTATGACTTTTGTTATCCTGTATATGCTTAGTGTTTAGATTCAGTAAATCATCAAGTTAATATATTTCTGTATATTATTTTGCAGATAAGTCTTTTTTTTAATAAAGAATAAAGTATTATTATTACTGTTGATAAAGTCCAGTAGTGAGTTAGAAATCCATAGGAAAAATATGTGCAATTTTAAATCACTTTGCAAAGAATTGAGGTTTTGTCTGTACATTTTAGCCAATTTAACTATATACACATGTATGAACAATAAATAAGATAGATTAGATTTTTTTTGCTGAGGCTAACATATAACATTTATGAGTAATACATAAAATATAACATTTTATTGAAAAATACCCTATCGGGTGAGTTTGACCCCTTTATGCATTCTAGGGTTAATACTGTATGTGTGTACATGAAAACTCTTTAATAAAGAGTTAATGAACATACAGAAAATTAGATATCTTGTCATAACTTCACCTCAGCGTAACTGTCAGATTTCTTTATTAAGATTTCTGAAAGCACTTTAATATATTTAGATGGAGAGGAGAAGCCAAGGCTTTCACTCTCAAAATTCAGATGAGGAAGAGGATGAGGAAAGCTATCAGGCCCGCAGAAGAGGAGCATCTGTGGATGACTTCCTCAGGGGCTCAGAGCTGGGCAGGCAGGTATGGCAGTTGAAATGATTGCCTGACCATACAACCTCAAGCAAACAAGATGGTTGAGGTGGTTCGTTGCATTAGCTTTGCTTTGTGTTTTTGTGTTCCTCACACAATCTGCATTTCACAGTCTCATTACAGTCACAGCGAAGAGTATCATACGGAAAGCAGTCGAGGGTCGGACCTCTCAGACATCATGGAAGAGGATGAGGAGGAGTTGTATTCTGAAATGCAGCATGAAGAAGGCAGGCGGCGAAACTCCCACAATGCACTCAAGGTATTGCAGAAAGGAAAACACAGCTGGAAATATCCCAAAAACATCTTGATTTGCATGACTGTAACTAGTTTGTTTTCTTCCCAATTTAAGACCGGAGGCAGCACTCCATCTTCAGGTCAGCTGGATCGGGATTCATACCGGAAGCCACCTCACCGAGGTCCTCAACCTCAGCGCCGACCCCTCACGGTCCCATCCATTGGTCAGTGCTCTCCTAGTTATAGACAGGAATCTGAGACTTGAGTTCAGGGATTGTCTGTCCTCCACATTTTCTCTGTTTAAACTGTTAAATGTCCATAAGCTTGTCAGTGTGTGCCAGACCACCACTGTGTGTTCCAGTCATAATCATATCCTGTTGCTTTCAGCCATTGTAACCCTCTCCGATTCTTTATGTCTGTCATAAGGGCTGCGTCCGAAAGCTAAAAACTGCTGCCTGTGCAGAGAGGAAGCCAACAGGGGATGTCCGATTCCAGTGATCATGTCCCATTCTGTCTATTGAGAACTATTTTTACTGATCTATTTTTCAAGAGAGCTTAGATTAATGTTTTTGCTCATTTTTGAATAACTGAGAATCCCAATTTTAAACTAAAAAACGAAATAAAATAACAGAAAAAAGTCATTTACAGCAATCAAGTAGCAAAACATCATTTGTAGCAATCTGTTTTGTTTTAAATATATTTTTAAAAATATAATCTCAGTTGAAATGAATAAATCAATAACTCACTCTTGATCATTTATTGCTCAATATTGGCCTATTGGCATAACAATGTAATTACTACAATGCCATTTGAAGCGTCAAGTTGCTTTCATACTGTGATTTTGAACGCTACTTGAAATTGTCAAAGCTTTAATAAGCATATGCAAATCATGATCATTTAGAATTGAGATTGCATGGGTGTTTGAAGTGAGATTGTGATCTTTTAGCAATAAATCATGCAGCTGTACTGTGTATTTGATTCCATGACAGTTGAGCTAACAACTTAAAACAGAGTCAAAATGTTGCAGTTCTTGGTCAGTTTGACCAGCTGCTTGTGTGTGTTGTGGATAGTTAAACCATGATGCTTCCTCACAACTATCTCTGCTTGATCAGGCAGAGGGGCAACAAGTCTGCCTAGCTTTCGGACGCAGTCAAGGTTTCCCAAAGAGATGCCAGAGTAGTTGGGTGTCTCCAGCCTTGACAGGGTGACAGGGTGGTATAACGACACTCTGATTGGTGTTTCCCTTAGAGATAACCACTGAGAGTAACAGTGAAGGGAACCTCTCTCCCGTCAAGGAGGATGTTTACTATGGCAGTGTAGCGCGGCACAGGACATGGTCCTCCCGGAGGCACGGGGGACGCAGGCCTCCCTATGGTATGTGTTAGAGCGAGGTCCGAGGAGAAAGAATACGGCCAACCGCATGAAACTGCACCGAGATGGAAGCTTGTGTTGGAAGCGGGGCTGTAAGAGCCAATAGCAACATGTTTGCACAGAGAATGCTCCTCCCCCTTTGCACTGCCCCACCAATGGATGCCTGCCAAACCCCTCCTCTTTTCAACCCGACCACAATCATTCTTTTACTTTGGCCATGCATGACTGAATGGTGAAAGTTAAAGGGCGGCATCTCACACTGAATGATTATGTACATACTGTAGGTAACAGTTGACCAGGAAGAGAACGCAAACGGTTCCTTGGCATCAACTGCAAAGGCAACTGTGTGGAATACACTTTGGGCATGTTGGAGTCACAGTCGAGCATAGCTCCAAAAAAAAATGTGGCAGGGACAAAAGGAAACAGGTGTAGTTTTATCCAGGGCTAATGCGCCCCATCTGATGGGTCTTCCTCAGATCCAGATCTCTGCATGGTTACAGTAGCTCAGACTGCGTGCTCTCTCTCTCTCTCTTTCTGTCTCTCTCTCTGTTTGTGTGTGTGGCTGTCAGGAGCTTCATGTTTGGCTTGCTGCTCATCTGTAATTGGCTGCCATATGGGTGTTTCACTCCCAATCACCACACACCCACACACTCAGGCAAACACACACAGTGACACACATCACAGCCATCATATTACTGTAAGAAATGTCTGTTTTCTTCAACCCACCCAAGACATGTTTGGCAAATAAATGGATTGTGCAAATATGGAGAGGAATTTCACTCCATTGGACTGAATTGCATGTTTGTTATTATATATGGAGAAGATTGTATGTGTGCTGTTTGTTTTTGCTTTTAAATATCATTTGGATGTTTCTATGCCCACATTTCAAAAGTCTTGTGAGCTTGTACTTTAAAATTAAGAGGGTTTTTTATGGTTTTGAATTGCAGGACAACTGGATAGCATTTTGGAAGTTGAATACATATAAATAATATAGATTAATAATCAAATAATGTAACAAACAAAATTATAAACTAGAGGTTTGAGGTCAGTATGTATTTTTAAAGAAATTAATCAAACATCACAGTAAATTTTTCATGCTCTTGTCAATCTTTATATTCATAAAATCCTGGATCCATAATCAAGCACATATTTTCAACATTGATGCTTATACATCTACCTTGAGCATAAAAAAAAAACAGAATTACACTGATCTCTGAAGAATCATATGAAACTAAACATAAACATATACAAAACTAATCATTTTTTATTGTAATATTGCACAATGTTATGTTTTACTCTTTTTTTAGCGTTAGTTATCATAAAACACTTTAAAATTAATCCCTAAAAATATGTATATAAATTGGACCATTAAATAGGAATGTACAAGTACAAATATTACTGGAAAAGCAAGTAAATCTCTCAATTAGTAAAAGCAGTACTAATTATAGTTGTTATAGTAAAAAGTATAACACCGTAGGACATGGCTATCCAACTATTCATATGGGGTAACATTGTGCCTATTATATCCTTATTTTTTACCAATCTTATTGTAGATGGATACCGTGACCGAAGCCGGCGCTCTCCCCCATATTTCGATGAGTCTGAGCAGGAGGATTTCCGAATCTTTGTGGCGCTCTTCGACTATGACCCTCTTTCCATGTCCCCGAACCCTGACGCCGCTGACGAGGAGCTCCCTTTCAAAGAGGGACAGATAATCAAGGTCAGTACAACTCAGCTGGAGTAAAGGATCTGTTGTTAAATGGCCCACCCGTTGTTTAAGCATCCCTCTGTCTCTAAGGTGTATGGCGATAAAGATAATGATGGCTTTTATCGTGGGGAGATCCGGGGCAGGTCTGGACTTATCCCCTGTAACATGGTGTCGGAAATCCGTGCTGAGGATGATGAAACCATGGAGCAGCTCATGAAACAGGGATTTCTCCCACTCAACACTCCTGTAGACAGAATAGGTGAGAGTTTTTCTTGTCAATGATGTGTGCTTACTGTAATGATACAGAAATGGAACCACTTCTATGACTTATTCTGGCTTCAGTATAGTTTTTGAGTCATGGATCACATTTTTCAGATTAGCCACACAATAAAAATGTTAAAATATTCAATGATTAATTGCTATATTATTAACCACAATACAGTTGTTTTGTTCTTCTTTGTTTGCTAATAAAGTGCTTCTAGCATATATATCTATTTAACAAACATTCAGGTAAGAAATAATAGACATGATTTCAATGAAATGAAATGAATTGTGCTTTTTTTTCTGCCCACTTAACATTAATGTCACATGCATGTATAGTTTATTGGATAAAGACCTAATGTACAGATTTAATATAATGTTACACATCAGATTTTCATCATAGCTGCTTTTGCTCATTTAAGACACAGTCTACTGTTTATGGGAAAACAAATAATATGAAATAATTTATTTATTAAGTGCTAAAGAGGACTGGATTCTTTATTTTACTGGATTTTGAATAAACAGAACAATCAAAATGATAGTGTTTATTCCAAAGAAAATTGTGTAACAGTATTAAAGACTTAAAAAAAA